>JAAGEH010000031.1:1202036-1453176 GCA_011751065.1 Lasiurus cinereus | reverse complement strand
TTTCTTTCTTTCTTTCTTTCTTTCTTTCTTTCTTTCTTTCTTTCTTTTTCTGTACAGCTGACCCTTTAGCATTACTTTTATTGCTGGTTTGGTGATAATAAATTCCCTTCGTCTTTTTTTGTCTATGAAGCTTCTGATTTCACCTTCAATTTTGAATGATAGCCTTGCTGGGTATAGTATTCTTGGGTTCACTCCCTTGCTTTGCATCACTTTGTAAATTTCATTCTATTCCCTTCTGGACTGGAGTGTTTCTGTTGAGAAACCCTTTAATATTATAATAGGAGATCCCTTGTAGGTAACTTTCTGTCTCTGGCAGCTTTTAAGATTCTTACTTAGTTATTGGTGTTTGCCAATTTAATTATGATGTGTCTTCGTGTCAGTCTTTTGGGTTTCTACTTGTTTAGGACTTGCATAGTTTTTTTTCTTGCCAATATCAGGGAAGTTTTCTGCCTTTGTTTCTTCAAAAAGATTTTCTATTACTTGCTTCTCTTCCTTTCCTTCTGGTACCCCTATTATGAAAATGGTGTTTCATTTTGTGTTGTTCCAAAGCTCCCTTAGGCTCTCCTCTTGCTTTTTAAGTCTTCTTTGCAGTTGTTACTATGTTTGTGTATTTTTTCCTACTTTGTCTTCTAATTCACTGATGTGGTCCTCAGCTTCTTCTAGTCTATAGTTTAAGCCTTCCATTGTGTTCTTTATTGCAGCTATGTCGTTCTTCATCTATTCTTGGTTCCTGTTCATGTTGGTGACATTCTGATTCATCTCCTTATAGTTTTCATTGAGTTGTGTGTATTTGTCATCTAGCCCTTTAAACATCCTTATAACCATTACTCTGAATTCTTTTCCCATATACTGCTAGCCTCAATTTCATTTAAATCCCTTTCTGGCCATTCCTCTTTTTCTTTCCTTTGGGGTTTACTTTTTTGTCTTCCCATGTTTTGCTCTAACGTTTTAAATGTAGGTCCAATTGGTTTGATATTCAGGTTCTGTTGTGGATGGTGCTACTGGTATAATCTCTCAGTTCTCCTGGGCTTGGTAATCTAGTGTAGCTCCCAATTTAAGCTATTTGCATTTTCTTAATGTAGGCCTATGAGGTTGAAAGGTACAACTGCTCTGTCTAGAAGTCGGCAGCCATGAGGAAGGTGTCCCAATTTTTTCTGACTTGTGCCCTTGATAGAAATTGCTCGTGTCCAGCGGGGACTAACAGTGGCACCCAGGAACCATCTGTTGGGGTGATGGGTCTCAGAAGGCCTGCATTCTGAAAAGGCATGACTGTGGTATCCAGAGTTCTATAGTTATGGGGTAGGCAGACTCAGCTTTTGCTGCTCTACCTATGGTGGATATGCACATTCTCCCAGTGGAGGCTCACAGAGGCACCCGTGGTAGTGCATTTGCCAGAGAGGGGCACTGAAGTAATCTGAAAGCCCCTGACACTGAAGCTACATAATTGAGGTGTCTATGTGCAGGTATCCAGAATGAGTGAATTCAGAATTTCTACTGCCAGGGGAGTACGTCCTGGTTTTTCCAAGATCACACCCAGCAAGGACTCACAGCAGCTCCCACAAGCGCCCCATGGATAGATGGGCTCAGGGTGCCTGCCTGTTAGAAATGTGCACATGCGAACTGGCGGTGCATTTGGCGCAGAGCTGTGAAGCACTTTGAGGGTCCCTGGTGATGAAGTTAAGCAGCTGAGGTGTATGTGGGCAGTTATTCAGGCAGAGGAAATTCAGAATTTCTACTGCTGGGCAGCACGTCCTTGTCTTTATAGAATCACACCCAGCAGGGGCTCCCCATGACTCCCAGGCACTGCCTACTGAGTGGTGTTCCCTGGATGCCTGCCTGTGGCTAGAAAGGCGCGAAAGTGGCGTCCTGAGTTCTGCTGCTTGGGAAGGGGAAGATGCACTTACTGCTGCCAGAGCCCTGCACCTTTGGAGGTGGATGTCTCAGGGTCAGAGGGACTACAGCTAGGGTAGCAGGATTTTGGCTGGAGTGGTTGCTGGGTCTCTGGCAGTATCAAAGTCCTAGAAAATGCTGCTGTCCCCTCCAAGATGGCATGAGCTCCGTGCCCGAGTCCTGCAGTCCGGGGAGTGCCCTCAGTGGTAGTAATCTCTCCTTGTCCAAGAGAGCCTGGCATGCCAGCCCTTGCTGCTCCAAGGGGCTTTGACTGTCCCTTACTGACTCACACACACACACCACACACTACCCTTTCATACCCTCAATCACTCATTTCCTCTCCCTCACCTCTGTCCTGCCAGCCGCCAACTTTTCTTTTCCCTGGATATAATTTATATAACTTTCCATCATTCCATATGCCAGAGTGTGCAATCAATTGAGACTTGTGTCCCCATAGGCCTTCTTAATACTCTTACAGGAGCCTTAGTACCCTGGTATTTTTATCATTATCCTTGTCATCATCATCATTATCCTTTGTCATGTATGGAATGGTCCTGAGCTGGACAAATTAAAAGAGGAATAATACAATAGCATTGCACCACAGTGTTTTGAATATGTACTTTGCTATTTAGCAACACTTGCCCAATTTTTGTTAAATTCCACTGAATATTTCTTTGAAAGATTATTTTATTGATGTTAAGAGAGAGGGGAAGGGAGAGGGAGAAACACCAATGTGAAAATGTTGAGTCCTGTACATTTCTATCAGGGATCAAGTCTACAACCCAGGCATGTGCTCTAACTGGAAATTGAAACAGCAACCTTTTGGTGCACAAGAGCACAACTAACTGAACCATATTGGTGTGGCCTACTGAATAATTTTTAAGAGGAGTTAAATAGAATGGCATTTGGTAGTCAACTGTCTCTTTGCCCTGTGGTGCTGCCACAAAAAAACACTTGAAGCCCTTTGTCTCACTGGGATTTGTATTTTAGTCTGGAAAAGGGACTTAGCAGACTGCCACAGCAATGTCATCTATGGATCTTCAGAGCACCTTTGTTTCGTAGCTCACAGAGACATAGACAGGAAACCATTGAAATGACTGATTCAAGGCGTAAGCCATCCTTTATTGATTGCAGCTCAGCAATGACTCAAAATTGTAATTAACAATAATATAAAAATGACAATGTGGTATCATCTCACACTTGTCATAATGGCTATCGTCAACAAATGACAAATGCTGGTGAGGGTGTGGAGAAAAAGGAACACTCATATAATGCTGGTGCGAATGCAGACTGGTGCAGCCACTGTGGAGAATAGTATGGATTTTCATCAAAAAATTAAAAATGGAACTCTCATTTGACCCAGTGATCCCACTTCTAGGAATATGTCCCAAGAAAACAGAAACACCAATCAGAAAGGATATATGCACCCCTATGTTCATAGCAGCACAAGTTACCATACCTAAGATTTGGAAACAGCCTAAGTGCCCACCAGCAGATGACTGGATTATAAAACTGGGGTAAATCTACACAATGGAATACTACACTACTGTAAAAGGAAGGAATTCTCACTGTTTGCAACAGCATGGATGGACCTAGGGATCATTATGCCAGGTGCAATAAGAGAGTCAGAGAAAGATAAATATCATATGGTCTCACTTGTTTATGGAAGATAATGAACAACATAAACTGATGAACAAAAATAGAGCCAGAAGCATCAAAAAGACTGTACAGCCTAAGAGGGAAGGCAGGGAAGAGGATTGGGGGAAGGCTAAGAGACCAATCAAAGGATTGTATGCAGGCATATAAACATAACCAATGGACACAGATGATAGGAGGGTGAGGGTATATGCTGGGGGGGAGCAGCCCAGGAGAGATGAATGGGGGGAGAAGGAGAGGAGATTTATGTAATATATTAAACAATAAAGAATTTAAATAAGAGAACCCAAGATGGTGGCATAGGTAAACACCTACACTGCTGCCTCGCACAACAATTTCAAAATTACAACTAAAAGACAGAACGGAAATCATCCAGAACCACAGGAAACTGGGTGAGTGGAAATTCTACAACTAGAGGGAAAGAGAGGGGCGCATGGAGACCCAGAGGAGCTGCAAAAAGCTGAGGTACGGAGACATGTGCATGGAGAGAGCAGGTGCTGGAGTACCTGGCTGGTTTTCTCTGGCGGGAGGGAGACGGAGACTCTCAAAGGCATTGAACCCCTTATCTTATGACACTAAACCCCAGATCCAGCCGAAACTCATATGGGGGGAGTTTGGACTGTGAAAAGGGAGAGGTGCACGGAAATTTAGGGGAGTCGCAAAAAATCAGAGGGCTGGTGGTGTGCACAGCACTGCACAGAGGACAGACTGCTGATTATGCCGCTGGCTTTTGCAAGTGGGCGGGAGACAGACCCTCCCAACTGTGCCACTTCTAACTCCACTAAGCCCCTGTTTCGGGTGAAACCCTGGGGAACTAAACTCCTGTGGTCCTGGAGCACAGGGGAGCCAGAAAGGCAGCAGTCTAGAGGCACTGTGCACGTGCACAAGGACCACTCCACTGATTACCCAGTCACATGAGACTCAGGGGCCGTGGCAGGCGGGGCTGACTGGAAGGCAAGGTGGTCCCTTAAGCCCTGAGACTCCACCCATCCCAAGCTCAATAGAGAGGCTTCTGTGGTTTTGCAAGTCTGCTATCATAAGGCTGAATCCAACACAGAAGTTCTGTCAGCATAGTGAAAATGCCGAGACAAGGGAAGGGATCACAAACAAAAAAATGGAGGAAAAAAAACGACTGGATATAGAGTTCAAAACCACACTTAAAAGGTTTTTAAAGAATATGCTAGAGAAGTTGGATAAACTTAGTGAGAGCCAAGAGGAGATAAAGGACCAACTAGAGATGCAAAAGATCCAACTAGAGATGGAAAAGGTCCAACTAGAGATGAAAAAGGACCAACTAAAAATTATACATACATTGACTGAAATAAAAAATATTATACAGAGTCCTAACAGCAGACTAGAGAAAGGCAAGAAACAAGTCAAAAATTTGAACTATAAAGAATCAGAAAACACTCAACTGGAAAAGCAAGAAGAGAAAAGAATCCAAAAATATGAAGAAAATGTAAGGAGCCTCTGGGACAGCTTCAAGTGTACCAACATCAGGATTGTGGGGGTGCCAGAAGAAGAGAGAGAGCAAGATACTGAAAACCTATTTAAAGAAATAATGACTGAAAACTTCCCACATCTGGTAAAAGAAATAGACTTACAAGTCCAGGAAGCACACAGAACCCCATGTAAAAGGAATCCAAAGAGGACTACACCAAGACACATCATAATTAAAATACTAAGAGCAAAAGACAAAGAGAGAATATTAAAAGCAGCAAGAGAAAAACAGTTCATTACCTACAAGGGAGCACCCATACGACTGTCAGCTGATTTCTCAACAGAAATGATGCAGGCCAGAGGGGAGTGGCAAGAAATATTCAACGTGATGAATAGCAAGAACCTACAACCAAGAATAATCTATCCCACAAAGCTATCATTCAGAATTGAAGGGCAGATAAAGAGCTTCACAGATAAGAAAAAGCTAGAGGAGTTCATCAACCCCAAACCAGTATCATATGAAATGCTGAAAGGTACTCTTTTAGAAGAGGAAGAAGAAAAAGGTAAAAGCCAAAAAATTATGAACAACAAATACATATCTATCAACAAGTGAATCTAAAAATTAAGTGAATTAAAAATTTGATCAACAGAATAAACTGATGAATATAATAGAATCAGGAGCGCAGAAAGGGAGTAGACCAATAATTCTCAGGGGGAAGGGTGTGAGGGGTGTACTGGGAGAGACTGGACAAAAATCATACACCTATGGATGAGGTCAATGGGAGGGAGGTAAGGGCAGAGGGAAGGGTGGGAGTTGGGTGGAGGGGTGCTGTGGAGGGGAAAAAAGATAAACAAATGTAACAATCTGAATAATAAAGATTTAATTTTAAAAAAAGAATTTAAATAAAAAAACACAAAAAACAATATCATTATTGTTTACTAGATGGTAGCAACATTCTAAATAATGTACATGCATTCTCTCATTGAATCCTTATAACAATCCTATGAAATATATAGTAATTTTATAGCCTATGTTTACACAGCTAATAATTGACAGGGGGAGGATTCAAACTCATGCAGCTTGGCTCCAGAGTAAAAAAAAGACCCTACCAAGTGTTCAGAATAAGACCGGAGGTTCAAGTACATTTACCTTATTAACCTAGAGCTTCCCCCATGCCATGTTTACAAAGTTTCTTTTTTTGGCTTTTGGTCATATGTTCAGGAGCCATTAGCAAGATAACCTTATCTTCAAAACTTCCTTTGATGTTCATTTAACACCATCTTCATGTGGAAAAGAGATTTTGGGGGCAGCAAGTATCCTTTGCCAAAGGCAGCATATATTCTGCTTTAATCTCTCATCTCATGGTTCTTTTAAGAATAAATAGCCCATTTAGTTTTCTTCTATTCTTGTATGAACTTTTTTGTGTCTGTACACATTTAGTTTTGTTGTAACAAAGCAACTTGCACACTTTTAAGGTTTAAAACTGAGCATCATCTTTTCTTTCTAATGAAACAAAAAGAAAATTTAAAAATAAACAAGAACAGGGAGAAAATGGCGGCGGAGTAGACGGACGCGTCTGGAGCTTTGTCGCTGGGCAGAGGGAGAGAGAGCGGCTGAGAGTTGCATTGGGAGTGTTTGTTGGCAAGCTAGGAGTCAGTTGTCCTCCAGGAGAAGGCGGGGAACTGCTGGAAGGGGCTCTCCCGGCCAGGCAGCCCCACTGCCACGGGGTTTTTGTCTGCCGGAGCCACCAGCGCGAACGCGGAGCCCGAGCCATCTTGCAGTGGGAGGTGGATGTCTGCGGCGGTCTGAAGCCTTCGGCTGGGCACCCATCAAGCAGCCAGGAACCCGGGGACCCAGAACTCCGCTCTCCAATCGGCGCAGACACTTGGCGGAATCAGAGATCCACAGAGCACACGGAAAGGTCAGATTGCGCCTGACTTAAGGGGGAGGTGGATGTCTGCCGAGGTCTGAAAGCTGTGGCTGAGGAGGCACCCACAGAGCAGCCAGGACCCAGAGCGCGGCTTCCCAGGCGGCACAGACGCGCAGACTGAGGATTCAGAGATCCACACTGCGCGCGTGCGTGGAAGGGTCAGATTTCGCCTGGGCCAGGGTGCCATCTCCTACCCCCACAGGGCAGAGACGCGGACACTGTGGGAGCCGGGCTGCGGGAAAGCTGCCTCTGGAGAGGCCCACGGAGGTGGTCACGACGTGATCCCTGAGTGTGAAGGCAAACCCTCTGAGCTGTTGACAGAGGAGAGCTCTAGAAAACGACTCTTTTTTTTTTTCTTTCTTTTTCTCTGGGGCAGAGGGACAACCTGGGAGTTATTGCAGTGTCCAGGCTGCAAAACCCCCACAAACTGGTTTTGGGAACCACAGAGTAGCAGGATCTGAGCACAGCCTAGAGAGGTCCTGTGCTTTGTCTCAGAGATCAATTCCGAAACACTGCACCCAATGGATGACACACAAATTGACTCTCGCATAACCACAAGAGAATAAAGAGATTAAAACACCAAGAGGGGAACACAGGGAACTGCAATACCTCCCCTACTGGGAAACAGGAGTGCCAAGCAGAATAATAGTGGAAGTGAAGGACCATTCTATTTTTCTTCTTTTTTTTTATTTTTTATTTTTTCTTTTTTTTTAATTTTTAATTCTTTATTTTTCATTTTCACATATTTTAATTAAAAGAATATTTTTTTCTTTCTGCCTCAATTGATTTTACCTTTATAATTATTACATTTTTGTTTTAAACTAGTATTATTAATTACTACTAGTAATTTACCGTTTTTGGAAAAAAAAGTGTCATTTTGTTTTCTCTTTATTTTATTTCGGGATTAGAGTTCTACATTCTATTTTCATCTTCCCTTTAGCATAATTTTACTCCAACTCAACTCCACCTTTATGCCAACACTTTCCTCCTAACTTTCCCCATTTTGCTGTCTTGTTTCTCTTTCCCTTTTCCAACTTTAGATTCTCCCTATTTTTCTCTTTACCTGGTTAAAATTTCACCCCATTTATATATCTAATTTCAAATCCCCTACTACAAGTCCACACAAACCTCTCCCCTCTTGTCTTCACTAGCCAAAAAGTTGTTTTTTCTCTATGTCCTTTTATTGCTATTTGCCTGAAAAGTGATTATATCGATTTTTTGAAATTTTTTTTTGAGAGATTGTTTTAGTTTATTCTACTTGTTTTATTTTGCTTTTTGCTTGCTTTATTTTCTACCTCTCTTTTCCCTCATCTCCCTCGATACCAGTTGCTATTTGCAATTTGCATCAATCTCTAGGTACTGGTTGCTGGCCTTTATTGGGATTAGTGACTGTTCTATTGAACTTCTCTCCTGACATCTATATTTTGTTCCTCTTTTCTCTCTTATACACTTTCTTTTCTCTCTGACTTTTTTCTCTTCCTCTTTTCTTCTCCTTTTTCTCCTTTTTATTTTCTTATTTTATTTTATTTTATTGTTCATTTATTTATATTTTTTTTTTCGCTCACTCTCCCAATTTGATTTTGGCACTTCTTTCTTTTCTTTCTTCCTCATTTTCCTCTTCTTCTTTCTCTATTTACCCCTAATTTGTCCTTCATTGGTGGTCACCTTATCTGTGATTATTAACATCTTGAATACATTTCTACTCAGTGCCTTGTGTGCTGTACCTGGTCGTGTTGTAGTTTGTGCCTTTCAGTCAACGTAGGAGAGAGCACTACATAACCAGACACCCAGAGAAGAAAGACCATGGTCAGAAAAAGAAACAGCCCACAAAAGACAGAAAGGCAGGTTTCACCAGAAAAGGAAGTAAACTAAATAGAACCACAAATAAGCCTACCAGAGAAAGAGTTCAGAGAAATTATCATAACGTGGTTGAAAAGAATGGAAGACAAATTTGACAATATGAGTAAGACCCAAGAGGTAATGAATAAGAACCTAGAGGAGGCGAAGAAGCGTGAAGAAGAAATGCAGAAGAAACTAGAGGAGGTGCAGAATAAACAAGAAGAAATGAATAATGACATCACTGCTATAAAGAACTCAATAGAAAGCATCAAAAGTAGACTAGAAGAAGCAGAGGACCGCATCAATGAGCTAGAAGACACAGTAGGAAAAAATACCCAAGTACAGCAGCTTCTAGAAAAAAAAGTTAAAAAGCAAGAGGAGAGTCTAAGGGAACTTTGGGATAACATGAAACAAAATAACATCCAAATAATTGGGGTTCCCGAAAGAGTGGAAACTGAACAAGGATTAGAGAACGTGTTTGAAGAAATAATGACAGAAAATTTCCCCAATATAGAAAAGAAAAAACCCACACAAATCCAAGAAGCTCACAGAGTCCCAAGCAAAATGAACCCCAACAAACCGACACCGAGGCATATTATAATTAAATTGGCAAACACCGACAACAAAGTAAGAATCTTAAAAGCAGCCAGAGAGAAACAGAAAGTTACCTACAAAGGAACCCCCATAAGACTAGCTACTGACTTCTCAACAGAAACTCGTCAGGCCAGAAGAGAATGGAATGAAATATACAAAGTCATGCAAAGGAAGGGTCTGAATCCAAGAATACTGTACCCTGCAAGACTCTCAATCAAAATTGAAGGTGAAATCAAAAGCTTCACAGACAAAAAAGGACTAAGGGAATATATTACCACCAAACCAGCAATGCAAGAAATGTTAAAAGGTCTGCTGTAATAAAAAGAAAGAGGAAGCGAAGAAGGAACTCGGGGGTAAGGACTAAAAATGGCAACAGATAAGTACTTATCAATAATAACTTTAAATGTAAACGGATTAAATGCTCCAATCAAAAGACATAGGGTAACCGATTGGATAAGAAAACATGATCCATATATCTGCTGTCTGCAAGAAACCCACCTTAGGAAAAGAGACCCACACAGATTGAGGGTGAAGGGATGGAACATGGTACTTCAGGCAAATGGAAATGAAAAAAAAGCTGGGGTTGCAATACTTATATCTGACAAATTAGATCTCAAAGTGAAGGACATAACAAGAGATAAAGAAGGCCACTTCATAATAGTAAAGGGAACAATCCAACAAGAAGAAATAACTCTGGTAAACATATATGCACCCAATATAGGAGCACCTAAATACATAAAAAAAACTCTTGGAGGATATTAAGGGAGAGATTGACAGCAATACAATCATAGTAGGAGACTTTAATACCCCACTGTCACCATTGGACAAATCCTCTAAACAAAAAATTAGCAAAGAAACATCAATCCTAAATGACTCACTAGACCAGATGGAATTAATTGACATCTTCAGAACATTTCACCCCAAAGCCACAGAATATACATTCTTCTCCAGTGCACATGGGTCATTTTCAAAGATAGATCATATGTTGGGTCATAAGAAAAGTCTCTTCAAATTCAAGAAGATAGAAATCATATCAAGCATTTTCTCAGACCACAGTGGCATAAAACTGGAAATCAACTATAATAAAAACAATAGAAAGAAATCAAACACATGGAGACTAAACAGCATGCTTTTAAACAATGACTGGGTAACCAGAGAGATCAAGGAAGAAATAAAAAACATCATGGCAACAAATGACAATGACAACACAACAATACAAAATTTATGGGACACAGTGAAAGCAGTCTTGAGAGGGAAGTTCATAGCCCTACAAGCCTACTGCAAAAAACAGGAAATAATGGTAATAAATCACCTAAACCTACAACTCAAAGAGCTAGAACGTGAGCAACAAGAAAAGCCCAGTGTACTCAGAAGGAAGGAAATAGTGAAGATCAGAGCGGAGATAAACAACTTGGAGACCAAAGAAACAATTCAAAAGATCAACAAAACAAAGAGCTGGTTCTTTGAAAGGATAAACAAGATTGATGGACCCCTAGCCAGGCTCACCAAGAAGCAAAGAGAGAAAAGCCAAATAAACAAAATCAGAAATGAAAGAGGAGAAATAACAACAGACCCTGTGGAAATACAAAGGATTGTTAAAAAATACTATGAACAACTCTATTCCAACAAATTGGACAACCTGCAAGAAATAGACATTTTCCTAGAAAAATATAACCTCCCAAAACTCAATGAGGAGGAAGCCAAACATCTCAATAGTCCAATAACTATGGAAGAAATTGAAGCAGTAATCAAAAAGCTTCCAGCAAATAAAAGCCCGGGTCCAGATGGCTACACAGGACAGTTTTACCAAACATTCAAGGAAGAATTATAACCTATCCTCCTCAGACTATTCAAAAACATTCAAGAAGAAGGAACACTACCAAACACCTTCTATGAAGCCAGCATCACCCTAATACCAAAACCAGATAAAGACAACACAATGAAAGAGAATTATAGGCCAATATCTCTCATGAACATAGATGCCAAAATCCTCAACAAAATTCTAGCAAACCGGATCCAGCTGTACATCAGAAAGATTATACACCATGACCAAGCAGGATTCATCCCAGGAATGCAGGGATGGTTCAATATCCGCAAATCAATAAATGTGATACATCACATAAACAAATTGAGAGATAAAAATCACATAGTCATATCAATTGATGCAGAAAAAGCATTTGACAAAATCCAACATCCTTTCTCAATAAAAACTCTCAGCAAAGTGGGAATAGAAGGATCATACCTCAACATCATAAAAGCCATATATGATAAACCCACAGCTAACATCATACTCAATGGGCAAAAACTAAAACCATTTCCCCTAAGAATAGGAACAAGACAGGGATGCCCACTCTCACCTCTCCTGTTCGACATAATATTGGAAGTATTAGCCATTGCAATTAGACAAGAAGAAGAAATAAAAGGCATCCAAATTGGAAAAGAAGAAGTAAAGCTGTCCTTATTTGCAGATGACATGATATTGTACATAAAAAACCCAAAGGATTCCATTCCAAAACTAATTGACTTAATTAATGAATTCGGCAATGTAGCAGGATACAAAATTAATGCTAAGAAGTCTGTGGCATTTCTATATACTAACAATGAAATTATAGAAAGAGAAACTAAAAAAGCAATCCCATTTACCATCGCACCAAAAAAATTAAGATACCTAGGAATAAACCTAACTAAAGAGGTAAAAGGCCTTTACGCAGAAAACTACAGGACACTGAAAAAAGAGATAGAGGAAGATGTTAACAGATGGAAGAGCATACCATGCTCATGGATTGGGAGAATCAACATCATTAAAATGTCCATACTACCCAAAGCAATCTACAGATTCAACGCACTACCCATTAAAATACCAACAACATATTTCACAGACCTACAAAGAATTCTTCATAGATTCATCTGGAACAAAAAAAGGCCACGGATAGCTACAGCAATTCTGAGAAAGAAGAATAAAGTAGGTGGGATCTCAATACCAGACTTCAAGCTATACTACAAAGCAACTGTTCTCAAAACAGCCTTTTACTGGCACAAGAACAGATATATAGACCAATGGAATAGAATAGAGAACCCAGATATCCACCCAAACCACTATGCTCAATTAATATTTGACAAAGGAGGCATGAACATTCAATGGAACCAAGATAGCCTCTTCAATGAATGGTGTTGGGAAAATTGGACAGATACATGCAAAAAATTGAAACTGGACCACCAACTTACACCAAATACAAAAATAAACTCAAAATGGATACAGGACTTAAACATTACAAGGGAAACCATAAAAATACTAGAGGAATCCACAGGCAGCACAATCTCAGATATATGCCGAAAGAACTTCTTCACTGATACTGCTCCAAAGGCAATGGAAGCTAAAGAAAAAATAAACAAATGGGACTACATCAAAATAAAAAGCTTTTGCACAGCAAAAGAAACCATCAACAAAACAACAAGAAAGATCAATGCATGGGAGAACATATTTGCAAATGCTATCACTGATAAAGGTTTAATCTCCAAAATCTACAACCAACTTATACAACTTAATAAAAGGAAGATGAAGGATCCAATAAAAAAATGGGCAACGGACCTAAATAGAACCTTTTCAAAAGACGACAGAAGGAAAGCCAAGAGACACATGAAAACATGTTCAAAGTCATTAATCATCCGAGAGATGCAAATCAAAACGACAATGCGATACCATCTTACACCTGTCAGAATGGCAATCATCAACAAATCAACAAACGACAAGTGTTGGCGAGGATGCGGAGAAAAAGGAACCCTTGTGCACTGTTGGTGGGAATGCAGACTGGTGCAGCCACTGTGGAGAACAGTATGGAGTTTCCTCAAAAAACTAAAAATGAATCTCCCATTTGACCCTGTAATCCCACTCTTAAGAATTTATCCTAAGAAATCACAAACACCAATCAGAAAGGATTTATGCACCCCTATGTTCATAGCAGCACAATTTACAATAGCCACAATTTGGAAACAGCCTAGGTGCCCGTCAGCAGATGAGTGGATCAGAAAACTGTGGTACATCTACACAATGGAATTCTATGCTGCCATTAAAAAGAAGGAATTCTTACCATTTGCAGCAACCTGGTTGGAACTGGAGAGCCTTATGCTTAGTGAAATAAGCCAGTCAATGAAGGAGAAGCATCACATGATCTCACTCATTTGGGGATAATAAAGAACATTATAAACTGATGAACAAAAGGATAGATACAGAGACAGTAAAGCTTCAAACAGACTGTGAAATTACAGCAGGAAGATTAAAGTTAGGTGAGGTAAATAAGAGATCAATCAAAGGACTTGTATCTATGCATATAATCATAACCAATGAACATAGACACTGGGGGGTTGGGGTATGCCTGGGAGGGAGGGGGGGCAATGGGAAGATATGTATAAAAAATTAATAATAAAAAAAATAAAAAATAAATAAAAAATAAATAAATATAAACATGAACAAAATTACAATGAAGAAATGTCAATTCCGAATAAGATCCTGCAGGTTCTGCTGTTTCTTCCATTGAGTGGCAGGGCTCAAGTCATCATTAGGAGAGAATTTTATTTTAAAAGTGTCATCTTAGACTGCAAGGATGTCCATTAAACATCACAAAGGAGAAGCCATGATGTCTAAATGCCTACTTAACCCACCCAAACATCTCAAACACACCCTTTGCTCACCTTCTGTAACCCTCGCCCCTTTTAAGTTTTTTTTTCTTTTCTTAAACAAGAGAAAGTAGACAGATACATGTTGGTAAATGCTAACTGTCCATATTCACATAGAAACACTGTAATCTCTGAGCCCAATACACGGAGAAAGGAGAAAAAAAGCTACAATTCTATGCCCTACTACACAGGGGCTTAGCAACCTCCAGCTCCCAGCAGAGCTAAGGGAACAGAAGGTTTTTTCTTTTTTCCCATATAGCACGGTAGTGTTGGTTCCATTAAGTTTTTCTTGAGACAGGAAGGGATAAAAATTAATTTGGAACAGAAAGGGACAAAGATTCTTTTCTCACTGTATTCTGCTCAAGGTACATCCCCCTGCCCACCCAAAAAAAATAAGGTGAGAACAATGGTGTAAAGGAGAGAAAAAGAGACCTCAAAAACAGGGCGACTGAGCACAATGTGGCGGGGGGGGGGGCGGGAGAGAAAAAGGAAAAAAAAAGACTGCAACTTGCTCCCAAGGACTGGAGAAAATTTGAAAAGGTTGGAATCCATCAGTGTTCATTAGTCATCTTCTATTTCATCTTCCTCTCCTTCTTACCCCTCATAATCATCTTCATCTTCTTCACCTTCATCCTCATCCCCTTCTTCATCAATATACTCCAACTCTTTCCCTTCTTCATCAACATCATCTTATTCTCCTCCTTCTTCATCATCCATGCCAGGAACCAAGTAGTACTGTAAAGGATTTGGCCAAATGTCATCTTTAGTGACTTCTCTTAACACATCTGCACCTGCATCAGAATGGTGAGTAAACCTGGTAAAGAAGCTTTCTGGTTCCTCAATCTTGTTTCTTCCTGCTGGCTTTATTCTGTGTTTGACTTGAATGTTTCGTCAAATCCTTTCCAGATTTCCATTTTATTTCAGTGGACTTTGAAGATGGATCACTACTCTCATTCAGATTAAACTCTTTGGAGAGAACTTTATTTTCAAAGTAAGGATTTTCATCAAAATAAAAATCTAGCCGAGACCGGTTCAGCTCAGTGGATAGAGCGTCGGCTTGCGGACTGAAAGGTCCCAGGTTCGATCCCGGTTGAGGGCATGTACCTTGCTTGCAGGCACATCTCCACAGTGGGGCATGCAGGAGGCGGCTGATAGATGTCTCTCTCTCATCGGTGTTTCTGACTTTCTCTCTCCCTTCCTGTCTGTAAAAAAACAATAAAAATATATTTAAAAATAAAAAATAAAAATCTATTCTGTAACCTGATTTAATATCTTCAAATTCTGTCACTTTAACTCTTTATTTTATTTTTTTATTAATTTTTATACATATCTCCCCATTGTCCCCCCTCCCTCCCAGGCATAACTCAACCCCCCCGTGTCTATGTTCATTGGTTATGCTTATATGCATGCATACAAGTCCTTTGATTGATCTCTTATCTACCTCACCTAACGTTAATCTTCCTGCTGTAATTTCACAGTCTGTTTGAAGCTTTACTGTCTCTGTATCTATCCTTTTGTTCATCAGTTTATAATGTTCTTTATTATCCCCAAATGAGTGAGATCATGTGATGCTTCTCCTTCATTGACTGGCTTATTTCACTAAGCATAAGGCTCTCCAGTTCCAACCAGGTTACTGCAAATGGTAAGAATTCCTTCTTTTTTTATGGCAGCATAGAATTCCATTGTGTAGATGTACCACAGTTTTCTGATCCATTCATCTGCTGACGGGCACATAGGCTGTTTCCAAATTGTAGCTATTGTAAATTGTGCTGCTATGAACATAGGGGTGCATAAATCCTTTCTGATTGGTGTTTGTGATTTCTTAGGATAAATTCTTAAGAGTGGGATTACAGGGTCAAATGGGAGATTCATTTTTAGTTTTTTGAGGAAACTCCATACTGTTCTCCACAGTGGCTGCACCAGTCTGCATTCCCACCATCAATGCACAAGGGTTCTTTTTTCTCTGCATCCTTGCCATCACTTGTCATTAGTTGATTTGTTGATGATTGCCATTCTGACAGGTGTAAGATGGTATCGCATTGTCGTTCTTATTTGCATCTCTTGGATGATTAGGGACTTTGAACATGTTTTCATGGGTCTCTTGGCCTTCCTTCTGTCGTCTTTTGAAAAGGTTCTATTTAGGTCCGTTGCCCATTTTTTTATTGGGTCGTTTATCTTCCTTTTATTAAGTTGTGTAAGTTGGCTGTAGATTTTGGAGATTAAACCTTTATCAGTGATATCATTTGCAAATATGTTCTCCCATACAGTGATCTTTCTTGTTGTTTTGTTGATGGTTTCTTTTGCTGTGCAAAAGCTTTTTATTTTGATGTAGTCCCATTTGTTTATTTTTTCTTTAGCTTCAATTGCCTTTAGAGCAGTATCAGTGAAGAAGTTCTTTCGGCATATATCTGAGATTTTGCTGCCTGTGGATTCTTCTAGTATTTTTATGGTTTCCCTTGTAATGTTTAAGTCCTGTATCCATTTTTAGTTTATTTTTGTATTTGGTGTAAGTTGGTGGTCCAGTTTCATTTTTTTGCATGTATCTGTCCAATTTCCCCAACACCATTTATTGAACAGTCTATCTTGGCTCCATTGAATGTTCATGCCTCCTTTGTCAAATATTAGTTGAGCATAGTGGTTTGGGTGGATATCTGGGTTCTCTATTCTATTCCATTGGTCTATATGTTTGTTCTTGTGCCAGTATCAGGCTGTTTTGAGAACAGTTGCTTTGTAGTATAGCTTGAAATCTGGTATTGAGATCCCACCTACTTTATTCTTCTTTCTCAAAATTGCTGTAGCTATTCATGGTCTTTTTTTTGTTCCAGATGAATCTATTAAGAATTCTTGCTAGGTCTGTGAAATATGTCGTTGGTGTTTTAATAGGTAGTGCATTGAATCTATAGATTGCTTTGGGTAGTACGGACATTTTAATGATGTTGATTCTCCCAATCCATGAGCATGGTATGCTCTTCCATCTGTTAACATCTTCCTCTATCTCTTTTTTCAGTGTCCTATAGTTTTCTACATATAGGTCTTTTACCTCTTTAGTTCGTTTTATTCCTAGGTATCTTAATTTTTTTTGGCGCTATGGTAAATGGGATTGCTTTTTTAGTCTCTATTTCTGTAATTTCAGTATTAGTGTATAGAAATGCCACAGACTTCTTAGCATTAATTTTGTATCCTGCTACATTGCCAAATTCATTAATTAAGTCAATTAGTTTTAGAATGGAGTCCTTTGGGTTTTTTAAGTACAGTATCATGTCATCTGCAAATAAGGACAGCTTTACTTCTTCTTTTCCAATTTGGATGCCTTTTATTTCTTCTTGTCTAATTGCAATGGCTAATACTTCCAGTACTATGTCGAACCTGTCACTTTAACTCTTGTCAAATAATTCTGTCACTTTAACTCTTCAGACACTTGTGGATGGTTGACAAATGTTGTTAACCAAGATTTGGGGATTTTGGCGATCAATTCTAACCTCTTCTGAAAAAATGGTTGGCGGAGTTTGTTATATTTTTGTTCTACTTTCAAAATCTCATCACTGGCTTATTCATTAAGTTTGTCTATTTCATTTTGTACTTCATCAATATATTCAATTGCTTCTTACTATTCTTTTTCTCCCTTTGCCATGTCCAGAAGGGTTGGTTTCTTCTCCTGCTTGGGAGCTGAAGCCAATTTTGATTTCTTCATTTGAAGAGGGAGCAAGGACTGGCGTTTGGGGGCCATGCTGTGAGGCAACTCTGAGGATCTGATCCTTGGGAAGTTACAGGGCTCGAAGGTACACTGAGCACTGGCCTTGTGTGAACTTTTAATTTAAAAGATTATCTATAGAGATTTAGATAAAATCTCTGAACAGCTCAGGGCTTTTGAATTCACTTTCATTTGAGGTATGACCCAAAGAGCACTTGCATCAGAAGCAATTGGGGACCTTGTTAAAAATGTAGATTGCAGCTTGGCGGGGTGTGGCTTAATGGTTGAGCTTCGACCTATGAACTAGGAGGTCACAGTTCAGTTCCTGGTCAGGACATATGCCTGGGCTGCAAGCTCAATCCTCAGTAGGGGACATGAAAGAGGCAGCCAATCAATGATAATCTCTCATCACTAATGTTTCTATCTTTCTTTCTCCCCTCTCCCTTCTTCTCTGAAATCAATAAAAATATTTTAATGCAAATTCCAGACAACTATCATAGACCTACTCTATTTCTGAAGATAGAGTTCATAAATCTACATTTGTAAAATGATTCCCAGGTAATTCTGATGCACCTGAAAATTTGAGAACTGGCTCTCCAAATCAGGTGTATTTGGTATAAACAAGGAATAATGGCATCAGGAACTAATGACCTGGTGGACCTGCCTCTACAACTAATTTCATATGTGACTTTGGGAAAATCAATTAATATCTCTGAATCTCAGTCTTCTCATCTGTAAAAAGGGACAAAGTTAGTTTTTATCCTCTCAAAGTTGTATAGATCAAATATAAATGGGTGTGAAAGTTCTTTAGAATTTTATAAAAATAGCACACATTATTATTATTATGGTGGGGCCAGGGAGAACAGACTAGAGGAATGCTGTTGGCAAGGACTGAAGGGAAAAGAATCTAGTTTTCTTCCTTTTCCCATCAGAGTCCAGACAATGGATTGTAGTATTGTGGAATTTTTCAAGGTCCTTTCCAAGTCACAACCTCCCCCTTCTTCATGCATTCATAGTTTACTGTTAACAGTGAAAGAAGGACCCTCTCTTCCACAATATTCCTTTAGTTGAAAATCTATCTGAACAGGTTTAGGTCAGCTCCAGGTTCTGATTGGTGACCAACATGGCACTGTCAGGCTATAAGACACATTACCTTTCCCCTTACTTATTAGGGCAAATATAATTGAACAATACTTACCTGCATATTAGCGGAGATGAAAAAAGAAAACATATTTTTGTTCTCATTTATAATTGGGTGCAGGAGTGGTACATGTAGTCACAGGTAGTCAACTTAAAAAAAACAGAAAATATTGTTCATTCTTCATGCTTAATGAGTCCAAACATTTGTTTCTGATATAAATGAGGGATAGCTTTATTTTCAAGATGCATTACCCTACTTAGTTCCTCTTCCTTACCCTCCACTCTCCAAAGTCTTACTCAAAGGATTTCATAATGGATTTCAACACATCTAAGATTCAAATTGGGTCTAGGATTTTGTCCAAACATCTGGCTTTAAACTTCTGAATGCCTAGGTCATTTCTGCTTCTCAGAAAAGAACGTCTACCCATCTTTATTGATTCCCTGAGCTTCATCTCAGTGACTTTCTCCTCTGCTATTTTGACTTTCTGACCAGGAAATGGATTTCATTAGCTTTAGCTTGCGGAGAGAGGCTGCACCTGAGGTGACCCCAAAAGTCGTTCAAATATTCCATCCAAAGGCAGGCAAACACAAAGAGACAGAAAAAAAAAGAGAAGAGATGAAATCAGGCTTTGATGAGCAGTTCAGCCCGGGCAGCCTCTTGGAAGGGAGCCAGCGCTGGTAAAGCAGCAGCAGCTCTGGGTTTCAGTCAGTCTGGAATGCACTTCAGTACAGCCCAGCCTCCATCTCTTTTAAAGGCCTGGCGTTTGATGATTCAGCTGCTTGCCGGCTGCCAGGAGAAATTTGGCCAACTGTTTGAAAAACACTGTCTGCCCCAGACCACACTTGTTTTTATTCTCTGCCTGTTGTCAGGGACCCCTTCTGAAATGGAACACCTCAGGAAATCAGACCCAAACTCTGAGGAGTATAGGCCTCTTGTGCCCCCTTTTCAAAGGCAGTTATACCAAAATAGGGATTGTTTGCAGCAAAGTAGTTAGCCTAGGCATGTTGAAAGCAGACACTGTGTTATCAGGAAATGATCTCTCATTAGATCTACTTTAGATCAAATGAAAAACATAGTGTACTAGCAGGCTCATCAGACATTAAAGGCACAGCTGAAATCTGCCATTGCTGAACTCTCCATGTATCAGTTTGTTCAAAGATGGAGGTTAAAGGGTAATGGAGATACGCATTTGGGGAAGGGATTGAGCAAGATGCTTGACTGTAGGCTGGACTCTTGACCTTTACTGTTTGCTTCTGAAAGATCCCTTAGAGCTTTCTAACAAAGAAAGCAGATCCTCAAAGTGGACTGGGCTGCCTCATGCAGACATAAACATATTACCTTCAACATTGCTTATTGGTTAAGAGGATGGTCTTTGGAGTCAGACTTCCTTAATGTGCAGCCCAGCTACACCGCTTATTAGTTCTATGGACGCAGGACATTTAGTTCTCTGTGCCTCACTTTTCTTATCAGCAAAATCACTGTACTTTCTTTATAGGTTTGTGAAATACAGAGGACAATGAGATAATTCATGGAGAATGTCTAGAATAGGGCCTACCATAGGATATGCTCTCAATAATAGTGTTAATTATTAAATGTTATTACAGCCCTGAAGGTATTCTAGCCAACAAATCTTCTGTGTTGTGTGGCAGTGACTGAGAATACAACTATCTCAGTAAGACAGTCTTGGGTTTAAATCTTCCACCACTTACTTGCTTGTTGGACTCAGATAAGTTATCTAACCTCCATTATCCTCCATTTCTCCATCTGTAAAATGGGGAAAATAAAACATGTTTTATTTGGAAATGGAAAGTGGAACTTCTCTCTCATTAACACATGGTTTAATGCTCTTAATGGTTACTAAGACCAGTCAGCTGAAAAAGGAACCAGCTGGCAGCAAAACCAGAGTACATTAGCAATTACCAAACTAACTCCTTCCTTTTATGAAAATATGGGTTATCTGTCAGACTTTTGGTCCACTCACTATCTCTCAATCTATCCTTTATTACTCTTGAATAGTGAAAACCTGAGTGGCAACTATAATAAGGGAGAGAAACAAATCCCTGACCCCCAAAACCTTACCTGTGGCTTGACATGGACAGTGATTTGCAGAGAAGATAGTATGAACTTGCTGAGAAACGAAGCCAGTCCAAACAGTTGCAATGATTATTTACTTCTTTCATGTTCCAGCATGTTCCTCAGCTGGGAAATATCATGCTTTAGAACGGGGGGAGAGGGGGTAAATGTTCGGCCCTTGGGCCATATAAGGCCCATGAAATCATTTGGTCTGACCCTGCCAAAGCATTCGGGGTGAGTTAATTAAATGTTTGACCAAATATAGCAGGTTAATTTTTAAAATATATTTTTATTGATTTCAGAGAATAAGGGAGAAGAGGATAGGAACATCAATAATGTGAGAGAATTATTGATTGGCTGCTTCCTGCATGCCCCCAATTGGAAATTGAGCCTGCAACCCGGCATGTGCCTTGACTAGAAATTGAATTGTGACCTCCTGGTTCATAAGTCAATGCTCAACTACTGAGGCATGCTGGCTGAGCAACAGGCTAATTTTTAAGTTGATAATTTTGTATGGCCCATGAATTATGTTATAAATATCCAAATAGCACTTGGCAGAAAAGAAAAAGGCTCTCCACCCCTGCTTTAGAAGAAGAAAACAGATGGAGAAAAAAATGGCAAGGGAATAGATTGACATGTCTGGAGCCTTGTCACTAAAGCAGACAGAAAGAACAGCTTAGGGTCGCACTGGGAGTGTTTGTTGGCAAGTTAAGAGACTGTTATCCTCCATGAGAAGGTGGGGGACTGCTGGAGGGCTTCCCTAACCAGGCAGCCCCATTGCCGCAAGGTTTATTCCCCCAGAGCAACCAGCGCCATCTTTCAGAGGAAAGTGGATGTTTATGGAACACTGAAAAGCTGGGGGACTCAGAACACCGCTCTCCAATCAGCGCAAATACTCGGATTCAGAGGAGCTCCACGGGATACACAGAAAGGTCAGATTTTGCCTGGGATAAGGTGAGGCTGCTGGTCCCACAGAACAGAGACTCGCACATTGTAGGAACTGGACCTACAGAAATCTGTGGATGTTGGGCAGGGCATGATCCTTGAATGTGGAAGGGGGCCCACAGAGCTATTAACAGAGGGGAGCTCTAGAAAGCAACCTACTTTGATCTGAGGCAGAAGGACAGCCTGGGAGTTATTAAGGTGTCCCAGCTGCTTGAACAGGAGCAGGGAAGGGGGAGAGCACAGACTGCACTCTTTCCTTTTCAGACCCTGGCTTCTGATTGCTAAGCCCATACATAGGATCACCCAATTGGGGACAACCTAAGAGACTGCAGGGGAAAGTTGCTTTTCTGGAACCTGGAAATCAGAGCACAGAATAACCATCAGAGAATCAGCTCTGGGGAAATTCACTCCCACAAACCGGTATTGAGTACCACAGAGAAAGCAGGATCTAAGCACAGGCTAGAAAGGACCTATAGCCTCAGAGGTCAATTCTGAAACACTGCCACCCAGGGGCTGACTCACAAATTGACTCTCCACTGAGCAGAAGTAGAAGGAAAGGAACTGTAATATCATCCTGACTGGGAAACAGGCATGCCAAACAGAACAATAGAGGAAGTGAATGACCTCCACTACTACCCATTCTATTTTTTTATTTTTTATTTTTTTTCATTTTTAATTAAAAAACTATTTTTCCCCTCTAATTGACTTTAGCTTTTTAAGTATTACATTTTTATTTTCAACCAGTATTTTTACTACTACTATTTTACCTTTTTGGAAAAAAAAAAGAAGTGTCATTTCATATTTTCTTTATCTTACTTTGAGATTAGAGTTCTACATTCTATTTTCAGCTTTCCTTTAGAACAGCAGTTCTCAACCTGTAAGTCACGACCACTTTGGGGGTCGAACAACACTTTCACAGGGGTCACCTAAGACCATTGGAAAACACAGATACGATTCATAACAGTTGCAAAATTACAGTTATAAAGTAGCAACAAAAATAATTTTATGGTTGGGGGTCACCACAACATGAGGAACTGTATTAAAGGGTCGTAGCATTAGAAAGGTTGAGAACCACTGATTTAAAATCGTTATAGTCTATCTCAACTCTTCCTTTATGCCAACACTCTCTTCCTAACTTTTCCCATTTTGTTGTCTTGCTTCTCTTACCCTTTTCCAACTTTAATTTTTCCCTATTCTTTCTTTTTACCTGGTTAAAACTTCACCCCACTTATATATCTAATTTCTAATCCCCTACTCCAAGTCCATACACACTTCTCTCTTCTCTGTCTTCACTATGCAAAAAATGTTTTTCTCTATGTCCTTTTGTTGTTGTTTCCTTAAACGTTGATAATATCAATTTTTATACTATTTTGTGAGATTGTTTTTGCTTATTCTACTGGTTTTATTTTGCTTTTTCTTTGCTTTGTTTTTGTTTGTTTTTGACCTCTGTTTTCCCTCACCTCCCTTGATATTAGCTGTTCTTTGTAATTTGTATTATTCTCCAGCTACTTTTTGCTGGCATTTGTTGGGATTAGTGGCTGTACTATTGGAGTTTTCTCCTCATATATATAATTTGTCCCAATTTTATTTCTTATTCTCTTTCATTTCTCTTTTACTTTTTATTCTTTCTCTCTTCTTCTTCTTCTTCTTCTTCTTCTTCTTCTTCTTCTTCTTCTCCTCCTCCTCCTCCTTCTTCTTCCTCCTTCTCCTCCTCCTCCTCCTCCTCTTCTTCTTCTCTTCCTCTCCTTCCCCTCCTCCTCTTCTTCTTCTCTTCCTCTCCTTCCCCTCCTCTTCCTCCTCCTCCTCCTCCTCTTCCTCCTCCTCCTCTGCCTTCTCTTCCTCTGCCTTCTCTTCCTGCTCCTCCTCTAGAGTCTAGACAAAGAAATCTACAAAGAAACGGCAATTCTAAATAACTCACTAGATCAGATGGACCAAATTGACATCTTCAGAGTATTTCACCCCAAAGCCACAGAATATATGTTCTTCTCAAGTGCATACGAGACATTCTCAAAAATAGACCACATTCTGGGTCACAAGCAAAGTCTCCCCAAATTCAAAAAGATTGAAATCATATCAAGCATTTTCTCAGACCACAATGGCATAAGATTAGAAATGAACTATAATAAAAACATTCCAAAAAAATCAAACACTTGGAAGTTGAATACCATGTTACTAAACAATGATTGGGTTATCAATGAGATCAAAGAAGAAATTAAAAATATTCTGGAGATGAATGAAAATATAAACACAATAACACAAATGCAATGGGACACAATGAAAGCAGTGCTGAGAGGGAAGTTTAGAGCTCTACAGGCCTACCTCAAAGAAACAGGAAAAACTGAGTAACCTAACTCAACAACTCAAAGAATGAGAAAGAGAGCAACAAGAAAAGTCCATTAATATCTATGGAAGAAATAGAAGCAGTAATCAAAAAACTTCCAGCAAACAAAGGCCTAAGCTAGATGGCTTCACGGGGGAATTTTAACAAACATTCATGGAAGAACTAAAACCCATTCTTTTCAGACTATTCCAGAAAATTCAAGAAGAAGGAAAACTTCCAAACTCCTTCTATGAAGCCAGCATCACCCTCATACCAAAACCCGATAAAGATAACACAATGAAAGAGAATTAAAGACCAACATTACTCATGAACATAGAAGCCAAAATACTCAACAAAATTCTAGCAAATCAAATTCATCAGTACGTCAAAAAGATCATACACCATGACCAAGTAGGATTTATCACAGGGATGCAAGAATGGTACAATATCCACAATACATTGAGAGATAAAAATCACATAGTCATATAAGTTGATGCAGAAAAAGCATTTGACAAAATTCAACACCATTTCTTCATAAAAACTCTCAGCAAGGTGGTAATAGAAGGATCATATCTCAACATCATAAAAGTCATATATGACAAACCCACAGCCAACATCATACTCAATGGACAAAAATGAAAACCATTTCCCCTAAAAACAGGAACAAGACAGTGATGCCCAATCTTCCCACTCCTGTTCGACATAGTACTGGAAGTATTAGTCATTGCAATTAGACAACAAGAAGAAATAAAAGGCATCCAAATTGGAAAAGAAGAAGTAAAGCTGTCCTTTGCAGATGACATGATACTGTACATAAACAAACAAAGGACTCTACCCAAAAACTAATAGACTTAATAAATGAATTTGGCAATGTAGCAGGATACAAAATCAATGCCAAGAAATCGATGGCATTTCTTCATACTAATTGTGAAATTACAGAAAAGGAGACTAAAAAAGCAATCCCATTTACCATCATACCAAAAAAAATAAGATACCTAGGAATTAACCTAAGGAGGTAAAAGACCTATATGAAGAAAACTACAAGACACCGAAAAAAGAAATAGAGGAAGACATAAACAGATGGAAGAGCATACCATGCTCATGGATTGAGAGAATCAACATCATTAAAATATCCATACTACCCAAAGCAATCTATAGATTCAATGCACTACCGATTAAAATACCAACAGCATATTTTACATTCTTAGAAAGAACTCTGCAAAGATTCATATGGAACAAAAAAAAGACCCCGAATAGCCACAGCATTCCTGAGAAAGAAAAATAAAATAGATGGTATCTCAATACCAGATTTCAAGCTATATTACAAAGCAACTGTTCTCAAAACAGCCTGGTACTGGCACAAGAACAGACATAGAGACCAATGGAATAGAATAGAGAATCCAGATATCCACCCAAACCACTATGCTCAATTTATATTTGACAAAGGAGGCATGAACATACAATGGATCCAAGACAGCTTCTTTATTAAATGGGGTTGGGAAAATTGGACAGATACATGCATAAAAATGAAAGTAGACCACTGACTTACTCCATACACAAAAATAACCTCCAAATGGATACAGGGCTGAAACATAAGACGGGAAACCATAAAAATACTAGAGGAATCCACAGGCAGCAAAATCTCAGACATATGCCGAAAGAACTTCTTCACTGATACTGCTCCAAAGACAATGGAAGCTAAAGAAAAAATAAACAAATAGGACTACATCAAAATAAAAAGCTTTTGTACAGCAAAAGAAACCATCAACAAAACAACAAGAAAGCCCACTGTATGTGAGAACATATTTGTAAATGTTATCACTGATAAAGGTTTAATTTCCAACATGTACAGCCAACTTATACAACTTAATAAAAGGAAGATGAATGATTAAATAAAAAAATGGGCAACAGATCTAAATAGAACCTTTTCAAAAGACGACAGAAGGAAGGCCAAGAGACACATGAAAAAATGTTCAAAGTCAATAATTATCCAAAAGATGCAAATCAGAACGACAATGCGATACCATCTTCCAACTGTCAGAATGGCAATCATCAGCAAGTCAACAAATGACAAGAGTTGGTGAGGATGCGGAGTAAAAGGAACCCTCGTGCACTGATGGTGGGAATGCAGACTGGTGCAGCCACTGGGGAGAACAGTATTGAGTTTCCTCAAAAAACTAAAAATGGAATTCCCATTTGACCCAGCAATCCCACTCTTAGCAATTTATTCTAAGAAAGTAGGAACACCAATCAGAAAAGATTTATGCACCCTTATGTTCATAGCAGCACAATTTATAATAGCTCCAATTTGGAAATAGCCTAGATGCCCATCAGCAGATGAGTGGATCAGAAAACTATGGCACATCTACACAATGGAATTCTATGCTGCCATAAAAAAGAAGGAATTCTTACCATTTGCAGCAACCTGGATGGAACTGGAGACCATTATACTAAGTGAAATAAGCCAGTCAATGAAGGAGAAACACCACATGATCTCACTCATTTATGGATAATAAAGAACATTATAAACTGATGAACAAAAAATAGATACAGAGGCATTAATGTCTCAAAGAGACTGTCAAATTATCGCAGGAAGGTTAGGGAGAGGTGGGATAAATAAGAGATCAAAGAAAGGATTTGTATGCATCCATATAAACATAACCTATGAACACAAGACTCTGGGGGTAAGGGTATGTCTGGTGGGGGGCAATGGGAAGATATGTATACATGTAATACATTAATAAAAAATAGAAAAAATAATATAAATAAATAAATAAATAAATATTTATGGAACTTAAAAAAAAGAGAACAAGTAAACATAATGCCTTCTCCTTTTTTCTTCATTTGCTATGTGAACATGCAGAAAAAAGCATTTTTTTCTCTTTCTCTTTAAGCAATAAATACACTGTGTTTGATAATTGAGCTCTATCTTGGGGCATAAAAAGAAACTAGATGAAAATTGAAAGATTTCTTTCAAACAATGATTTAATGTATCACTGGAGAACTTGTCTCCACAGAATTGTAACCTGACTTTTTGTTCAAATCTACAGAAATACACATATAAGTCCTGGGTGAGGGACATCGTTGCATATGAATGTAATTCTTCAAAATCCAAACTGTTTCTCTCCTTTCTCTTTCTTAATTTTAGTGTGGTTTCAAAGCAGCTTTAAGAGCATTTCTGATGTCTGGTTAATTTTGCCTTCCCCAGGCCCTTCTCAACTCTCTTGTCCCTGCCCCTTCATCTTTAACATTTTCGCCAGGTCTGAGAAGATAGAGACACAACAGTTAACCCATTTTAGAAGCCTTGCCTTGCTTCCTACAGAAACACTCACTAGCAGTCACTGCTTTTCAATTTTCAAGAAGGAAACAAAAAGATGTGCAGGGTCTATTTTCTATCTATATGTATAAAAGTTTAAGCGACGATGGGAACCGAAAGGACAAGCGGACAGGCTGCGTGGAGTGACCAAGCCAGCACGGGGGGCAGTGAGGGATGACCAGGCTGGTGGGGGGGGGAATTGGGGGCAACCAGGCCAGCAGCATAGCAGTAAGGGGCAACCAGGCCAGCAGGGGGGCAGTTAGGGGCAATTAGGCAGGCAGGCAGGTGAGCAGTTAGGAGCCAATGTTCCCAGATTGTGAGAGGGCTCCCAGATTGGAGAGAGAGAAGGCTAGGCTGAGGGAACCCTCCCTTCCTTACATGAAATTTGTGCACCGGGCCTCTGATTACTACATAAGAACAGTGAAATACTATAAAGTGGGTTCTTAGCATTTTAAAAGTTAAAATTAGTGAACAATACTTTAATAGTCACTGTAAATTAATGGGCTTTAATTCTTTTTTAAAAATATATATATTTTATTTATTTCAAAGAGAAAGGGAGATGGAGAGAGAGAGATAGAAACATCAATGATGAGAGAGAATCTTTGATCAGCTGCCTCCTGCACACACCACACTGGGGATCCAGCCTGCAACCCAGGCATGTGCCCTGAGAATAAAATCATGACCTCCTGGATCATAGGTCAATGCTCAATTCTTTTTTAAAAATTTATTGTTTAAGGTATTACAAATAGTAATACATATGTCTCCCTTTCCTCCTCCCTATTGAGCTCCCCCCGGCCTCCCCTACCCCTTGGGGCTTTAATTCTTAATAGTTATTTATAGGGCACAACAGAATACCGAATAAATTGTTCTGGTAGAGAGATTTCTATGAGTCAATTTTGAAAACCAATCTGAGGTGCAAAGTAAAGCTTACTGGGCTGTGGTGGAAATAGCAAAAGCAGGTCTGTTGGCACTGGTTTAAAGAATAGCAAGCCTTATCTTTAAAGACAGAGGTTTTAAAGACAATTACATTTACCCAAGTAAGGTGCAAGAAGAGGACATTGGTTCTTAGAAATAAACGGCTTACCCTTTAATATCTCTGGGTCCAAAACCTTGAGGGTCAAGTTCTTTAAGGATGATTGATGCCTGAATAACGGCTTATACCATTCCAAATCTGAACTGTACCAGAATCCACTGTCTGTTTTCTGCATAGGATATGTCTACCTCCTTGGTCAGGAAATTCGAAGAAACAGCTTACTGTATAGATTATACATCACAGTATAATGTAATGATGTAAAATCAAAATGAAGATACTAAGGTAGTTCTAAGAGGTCTTGTCATCTCTTAATCGAACAACCTCTACCACCTAAATATTTCTTGCCAGAGTTGTGTCCTTGCCAGAACATCCTCTCCCTGGAAAGTGCTGAAAATACTTCATGTAAACAGACATATTAGTAATTGAGCAAAGAGTGGTTCTTTTTTGGACTTATACCTGAGAAATAGGCAGTGATGAAAGGACTAGTAGGTACTTCTAAGAGAGCAACAACTTTATAAGAGGAGCTGAAAGTGTCCAGCTCACCCAGTGCTGAGTATGTAACAAGTTTTTCTTTGACTTTGGGTGAACTGGCAATCAGTTGACTTATTAATTCCTTTTCTAAACCATTTACACCCTAATCACACATTATTCATCACTTCTTACCTTCACTTTTTTCTAATGTATTTATTGGCAATAATATTAGGCACCATTAGTTACTAATTTGTGAATACAAAGGTCTGTAAACCTCTTTTTTCTCACTATTTCCAACTCTGTTTATGGCTTTTTAAGTCAGTATACACACTAGGTTTGGACTGAGCTCTTTTCCAAGAGATATCAGTTTTCACATCACATGGAGTCTTTTTCTCAAAGATGTTTCAAGTAAGCTCACTTGTACTATATTGCAGCTTCTCAAGATGTCTTACTTGCTCTCCCAATGTTCCTTAGAATATTTAGTATGATTACTTTGATATTATGGAAATGTGAATGTCAAATCATCAGAGTATAAAATTTATTACATGGAAACGTCAAGACTTTAGAACAATTTTATCAAATAAGGATCCCAAGTAAAATTATTAAATCAGGAATACAAACATAATTTATGTAATTCACATGAGGGAGAAGCTAGATGCTTCTGTTTATAGCCAGATGTGATAGAAGGAGGAGTAAAAGTAGAAAAGGGGAAAGAAAAGAGACTTAAATATACCGTATAATTCAATGCACATCCATTACGTTCTATGTCATTTAATTTGATTTCCAGATGAAGGCTGATATTTTGCTGTGCAGCAATTATGCAGCAGTTTGACAAAGCCAATTGTTTTCTGCAGATGTTGCTGTGATTGATCAGTGCCTGTGATCTACCAGTTGTTAAATACTTGAAATATTACTTTAAACCTTGCTAAGCCTACAAAATAGATATTAATCCTGAAAAGTGGTTACTTTTGTCTATATTTCAAAAAAATATCACAGAGAAATTAAGTGCATCTACAGCAAGCAGTGGAGCTTCACATGAATTATCTCACTTACCCCTTTTTGAATGCTCCTTATGAGGTTTTTATACCAATTTTACAGATGAGGGTATTAAATTAGATAATGATGCCGAGGTGATAGTTATTTCACTTTAGAAATATATTGCATTCAATATTTTAGAGAATTACTTTAAAACCATAAAATTGTAGCATAGAAATGGGTGTTATATATCTACTTCAGTGATTAGAAAAAACATTTTATAAATAAAATCCGTATTTCAATAGAAATCTTATTGGAAATAGCAATAAGTAAAATCAAGAAGCAAGATTTAGTGGAAACAAAGGTGGTGTTCTCAGTTCCCTGCTAATTCTGCTTTTCTTTACCCTCAGAAAGTCCCATGTGCTCCCTGCTTAGAACTGTTAATTCTACAGAAACTCTATTTGAAAATCATTTATACAATTCACATCTTCGTGTTCAGATGGGCCTGAGATCCAGAGAAGGAAAAGGGCTTGCCTAGTGTCATCCAATTTATAGAGAAAGAGTTTGGATTAGGAAAATATACACCACATACAACATGGCAATGTATTTTTCTTATGTATTAGTAATTTCAATTAGGAAACAGGCAAAGATGTCTTATTAAACCAAAAAAAATCTCTGAATTAAGATAAATAAACTTCAAGTAGGTTGTTTTAATTCAGATATTTTGATATAAAAATATTTTGGCCATAAGAAAAAATGAACAAAATAACTCCTTCAGCTTAAATAAAATATTGTCAAGCAGACAATATCTTTTGCCCAATATGTTTTCCCATGCTATGTTTCCTTTCCCAAGGCTTACCTCTCCCAAACTCTAGTTTTAGCAAATGTTTGGTCAAAACGGAAATAGAAAGTGATAGGTTCTCCATTTTTTTAAGTCAGTTCCATGTTTTAATAATTTTTTCTATAAACTTTCTCAAATAACAAATTAAGCCATGCAGAATAATTTATGATGAAAAGCAAGTTTCCCTTCCCATTCCCCAGTGCCACTCCTGCATGGAGCCAAGGCCAGTGTCAAATTATCTTGGATCATAACATACATTATGTGTTGGAATAGAAGGGCTTACAAGCAACAGTTACCAGCTGTAGTTACTATAGTGTTTTTCCTATTTAAATTTGTCTGTGGTAGCCCAAGGTTGAGATCCTTGAGGATAAAGATATGGTCCTCTATAATACCCAAAGAAGAGTCCCACCTTAATCCTTGGGAGTCAACAGTTGAACTGGGATCTAAACTGTCTTACTTGTTCTTAGATTTTAGGATTTAGTACATAGTATTCAACACATGTTTGCTTAGGAATTAATTAGTTAACCAGAAAAGGTCTTAAGCCAGTACAGTATCCTTTAACTAAATTATTTGCCTCAATTTTATGACTGCAATACTGTTGGCAATCACTGGGAGTAACCAAGACAGCCTACTCAGATATTATCATTCCTATGGCCCTAAGCAAGTACCCTGTAAGGAAAGACATAGAAAGTTGTACATGAAGGTAGGTCCTGACACTGAACTTTGTTCAATCAAGAAATTAATCAACAAGTAATAGCTGTTGCACTGATCCAGGATGGAGGCAGGATAGGTGAGAGGTAGACTTACCTCCTCCCAGGACCAAACTGGAATCACACTAAAATATAAAGCAATCAACCTGAACAACCAATTAAAGACTAGCTGAACAGAAGTCTCATAATCAAGGATTTATAGAAGAGTCACATCAAGACTGGTAGAATGGGCAGAGATGAGAAAAGGGCTGGCCCCACTCCCATGGGTGGTAGTTGAGATTCAAGAGAGATATCTCAACTGCAAAGGTTTCCACTGAAAAGCATGAGGTCTCAAGTCCAAGCCAAACTTCCCAGCCAAGATCACCAGTGCTGGGAAGAGGCACCCACATAAAATCTGTGAAAGTCAGCAGGGATTCTGTCTGCCAGGAAGAGATGAGAGTCTATTAGAGACACAAGTACTCTTTTAAATGCACAAAATCTCATTCACAGCCATTCACCCTGGGCGTTGGCAGAAGGAAGTCATGTAAGGAGAGACCAAGGTTTGTGGCTCTGGGGAGAGAGCTCAATGGACAGCTGCTAAGATCCCTGTGCTGAGTCCCTCTCCCATACCACAGATGCCATCTTTCTTAAGTGGACCACTCCTCTTCTTTAGTCATCAGCCTGGGAGAATGCAATAGCCCTACCCTCCAGACACCATGTTGATTCACCCCGTGAAGCTCACACCCTGTGGATGAATCAATTGCCTGAGTCTGGGTTTAGAGGTTTGGGCAGACTCATGAGATTTCAGTAACTGAGTTGTGGGACTCTGTGTTAAGGGCCATTCCCTTATCTTCCCCTGAGCCTGATAGGCACATTCCCCTTATGAGAGCTCTACTCTCTGGATTCCTTGTGCCCTCACCCTGCCAAGGTCAGGTTTTCTAGAAAGTCCAGGCAGAGTCCTGAACGGAGTGAGTTGTGTGGTTCTGGGGCGGAGGCTGTTTTTCCCTTGAATACCCAACTGGTGTGCAGCCCTCTCTTCATGCAGCTACATCTTGATTTGTTTGGGCTTGATAACTGCTGGCCTAACCCTGATGACTACCTGAGACTGTCATACCACAAAGATCTATGGGCACCTGGCCAGTGGCAACTAGTGTTGGTATGTCCTGGGACTTTGGCTGAGTGGCCTACACTGGCACTGAATTTGAACCTGAATCAATCTGGTAAACACCACTTGCCCCTACCTAGTGACTCACTGAGAATAAGCTTCATGCAACTCTAGGGTACAAGTTTCTTTCAGTAACTGAGCCTAATAGGCAGCCAGCAGGCAGATTCAAGCCAAGGAAGGCAGAAGCATATCTCAGGATGCTTGGGGCCTTTTAATGGCCTTCCCCTGAGCTTGGTGCAGGTGGAAGCCAGCTTTGGTTTGCACCCTGGTCCTGCCCATGCACACCAAGGCCCAGCAGAGGCAGCCACAAACTGTGGATCACTTTGTAGCTCCAAACAGGTTGCCCAGGAACAGTCACAGACAGCATCTGACCTTGACCTGCACCAGAGTACCTCTAAGAGGTCCCAGAACCAACACACCCAGAGGTGAACTTCAGAAAACATCAAAGCAGGACCCATCAGAGCAAGTGGCATATCCAAAGAGTAATCTCAGCAAGTATCAAACCCCGCAGAGGTGAATTCAACTGCAGCTCATACACTGTGATCAAGAAATGCTAAGTGAAATAAGCCAGTCAATGAAGGAGAAACACCACATGATCTCACTCATTTGCAGATAATAAAAACATTAAAAACTGATGAACAAAAAGATATATACAGAGGCAGTAAAGCATCAAAAAGACTGTCAAATTACAGCAGGAAGGTTAAGGAGAGGTGGGGTAGATAAGAGATCAACCAAAGGACTTGTATGCATGCATATAAGCATAACCAATGAACACAAGACACTGGGGGGGGGGGGTTAGGGTATGCCTGGGAGGAGGGGCAATGGGAAGATATGTATACATGTAACACATTAATTTTTAAAAAAAGAAATATTAAAGGGTCTTCTTTAAGAAGGAAAAGGAAAAAAGAAAAAGAAGAAACCAGAGAAATATAGTTAAAAGAATAAACTGGCTATAAATACATATCAATCAACAATTACTTTAAATTCAAATGGATTAAATGCTCCAATGTAAGATATATGGTAGCTTAATGATAACAATACAAGACCTTACATATATTGTTTACAAGAGATCCACTTCAGATCAAAAGACACAGAGACTGGAAGTGAAGAGATGTAAAAGGTATTTTATGAAAATGGAAACAAACCAAAAACACTATAGTAGCAATACTTATATCAGACTATCTAGACTTTAAAATAAAGGCTATAACAAAAGATAAAGAAGGATCCAGCAATTTCACTTCTGGCTATTTATCTGAAGAAATCTAAAACACTTAATTGAAAAGACATGTGAACCCATATATTCAATTCAACATTATTTACAGTAACCAAGAAATGGGAGCAACATACGTGTCCATCAAGAAATAAATGGATATCCCTGACTGGGTTGCTCAGTTGGTTGGAGCATTGTCCCTTACACCAAAAGGTTGTGGGTTTAGAGGTTCTAGCAGGGAAGTGCAACTACTCGTATAACCTTGACCAAAGACTGGTCCTCTCCTCTTGGGGAAGATCATCCTCTTCAATGAGCACACAGCTTTGGGAGGGATGCACATGGATCAGTGAAAGAAGAGGGGAACACCCACCTAGCCATCCAGATCAGCTGAATAAACCCTGGTGATCAATGGGGTGACATATGTCGTAGTCAGATTGCCCTCAGAAGAGCTATCATCAACAAATCAACAAACGACAAGTGCTGGTGAGGATTTGGAGAAAAAGGAAACCTCGTGCACTGCGGGTGGGAATGCAGACTGGTGCGGCCACTGTGGAGAACAGTATGGAGTTTCCCCTAAAAACTAAAAATGGAACTCCCATTTGACCCAGTGATCCCACTTCTAGGAACATATCCCAAGAAGCTAGAAACACCAATCAGAAAGGATGTATACACCCCTATGTTCATAGCAGCACAATTCGCCATAGCTAAGATTTGGAAACAGCCTAAGTGCCCATCAGCAGATGAGTGGATTATAAAACTGTGGTACATCTACACAATGGAATACTACACTGCTGTAAAAAGGAAGGAGCTCTTACCATTTGCAATAGCATGGATGGAACTGGAGAGCATTATGCTAAGTGAAATAAGCCAGGCAATGAAAGATAAATATCATATGATCTCACTAATTTATGGAATATAATGATCACCATAAACTGATGAACAAAAATAGATCCAGAGACAGAGAAACATCGATCAGACCATCAAAACTTAGAGAGAAGGTAGAGTAGGGTAGGGGTAAGAGGGAGAGATCAACCAAAGGACTTGTATGCATGCCTATAGCCTAACCAACAGACACAGACAGTAGAGGGTTGAGGGTATGAGTGGGGGGGTACTAATTGGGGGATAAGGACACGTATGTATTACCTTAATCAATAAAGAAATTTTTTTTTAAAGTTTAGAGGTTTACTTTCTGGTCAGAGCACATACCTAGGTTGTAGGTTCGATCCCTGGTTGGGGCGTGTGCAGGAGGTAACCAATTGATGTTTCTCTCTCACATCAATGCTTCTCTCTCTCTCCTCCTCTCTCTCTAAAAATCAATAAATATGTCTTCAGGTACGGATTTTAAAAAAAGAAATAAGAAGTGGTGCATATATACAATGGAATATGTCTATGACTCAGCTATTTAAAAAAATGAAACCTAGACATTTGCAATAACATGAATCGACCCTGAGGGTATTATGTTTAGTGAAATAAGTCAGACAGAGAAAGACAAATGCCAGATGATTTCACTTATATGTGGAATCTATAAACAATATAAATGAACAAGCAGAACAGAAACAGACTCATAGATACAGAGGACATCTTGACACTTGCCAGAGGGGAGAGAATTGGGGGACTGGATGGAAAGGAGAAGGGATTAAGAATTACAGATTAGTAGTCAACAGAATAGTCACAGGGTGTAAAGTACATCATAGGAAATATTGTTAATAATATTGTAATAACTATGTATAGTGTCAGATGGGTGCTAGTTTTACTTTTGTAAGTTATATAAATGTCTAATCACTATGTTGTACACCTAAAACTAATATAATATTTTATATCAACTGTAACAGAAAAATTAAAAAATAATTCAAAGAAACAGAACAAAACAAAAAATAAAAATAAAATAAATGTAAAAAAATAAAGATGTCAGATAAGAGAAAGTAACAAAATATATAATGAAATATGGTTGTAATTGTGCCTGTAAGGAAAAAAATAAAAAAAAGAGAAGAATACATATGTTATTCAATTCCACAATATATGTAGCAAAAAACTAATGTCAATATTTACCTGGCAGGGGAGATACCATGATCACCAAGGTGGATTTCCCAGGGCTAGGCTTATCCATTGCACTCTGGATGTGCTGACCCCTGCGATTTCCCCAAATGTGGGAAACTCGACTGCATAATTTGTGGTAGTGGGGGACTGCGTTCCAGCTCTCCCCTGAAAAAAAAAAAAACTAATGTCAGCAATTACTAACAGCTAGTGATTAACAGTCTGGTGTTAATCTGGTTAGCACTTCTTATCTTGGTCATTAAAATCTTTCATCAATGAGTCTAAATATTATAGCTCTACTGAAATTCAGTTCATAGAGCATGAGAGTAAACACAAGCACAATTATTATTTGCTAAGTACAACAAATTTTCTTTTGATCTGCTAGCAGCCCTAAATGAGTACAATTGTGAGAAATATTGCCAAGTAGCATACCTTTTTTTATGTCAACCTTTCTAAAGTTGTTTAAACTTGACAAAGTATTTGACCAGCTTGTACCTTTTTTTTCTCATTTTACATAGTTAATATTATGATGACCTGCAGATTGAAAATATTTTAGTGCATTGGAATAAAATGTGTTATTAGAAAAATAAGCTATAAATTATTTAAATAAAATTTGAAAGGAAAGCTTATCTATTAAATTCAGTTTTCAAGGAAGAAAACTGAGCACATTATTGAGAATGTTATTTTCTGAGTTTATAGACATACTATTTTCTCTGAAGCCTGAGCAAACAATAGTCTCATGGCCTTTGACACACCAGAGTTATTGTGGGAATATCACATCCCACTTTGATTCATGTACTCTGGGCAAGGAAAATTAATTTGGAAAAACCAAACTCTCATTAACTTTCCAATGAAATTGGACTCGCTTTGTGTGTCCCCATTACTAGACTTTGAGTGGAAGTAATCATACTTTCTTCCTATGGCTCTGCATGATTAGAAAAACTCACAGCAGCACTTGGTCTCTAGGTTGTCTTAGCCTGACCCAGGCAATCACTCCTCGGATCCATCCCAGTGAGGCATAATTCCAGACGTTAGAAGAAAGCCACTTTATAAGGAATTGATGGCATTTTGTAAAAAGTAGGGGAGGCTAATAAAAACATTTGCAAAAATTTAACACTTTGTAATCAACTTCTTTTCAGAGTTGATCTTTCTGTATATAGCCAGTGCTTCTACCCTCACCCCCAATAATTGAAAGGTTTCCCTCTATCATTAGTAGAGATTGTCCCCAGTGGATTGCATTTGTTATTAGTAGATGAAGCATACAACTAGTTACTGAAATCAATTATTTAAAATTCCAAATTGAGCAGGAGTTTGGCAGCAATTTTAGGGTTTAGTAATGCAAGGATCTTTAAATAGACTTGAGACTGAGCCACAACCAAGAGACATGTCATGATCTTGTAGGGGGAACAAACTCCATTATTTCCTCCAAAAGACTATTAAAGAAACCTTAGAAATAGTCAAGTATGTCTTATGATAAGAAATAATGAGACACATTTTGAATAAATAAGTAATAAGATAAAGGCACAAAAACGATGTAATGTCCTCCTGGTGTTAACATTAGTAGAACTTTTTCACAATTAAATATTTTAAGATGTTGTCTTTCCATCTGGAGATGATTTTAACATGAAAATATAGTAGATGAAATGGATAATTCAGGTTGCAAGTCTATAAATTTTATATTCCTCTCCAACTGCATGTTGTTTCCCTCCCAAGATACCATTTCAGCAGTTTGCCAATTACAATAGTGAGACTATTTTGAAAGAATGTTTGAGTTCCCAGAAAAAATAATTTCAAGGATGTGTTGCCATTCAAAAAATTCACAAATGAACTCCATACTTCCTTATCTCTATTGCAGGCACAAATATAAAGGTAATATGACTTTTTCATTCAAAATATGTTTTTGACTGGGGGGAAAAATCCACCACAAAATATCATGCTCCCTGTTAGAAAAAGGCACCAAAGTAAAGGTAGACTGTCTCTACTGCTAATGTGAATTTGATAGCTGTGTTCTGTTACCAATAATGAGACATATATTTTGTTCCCCATGGTGCCTATTTTACTACCTCTGATGATTTTATGACTGTTTAAATTTGCAGGCTGTCTTATATCTGTGCCCATGGCAAACCACTGAAGATAAAATGTGCAGAAGAAAGAAAATGTGGTTTATTGGATGCTAAACTAAACTGAAAGTCAGCAGACCTCAGTTCTATTTCTGGATTCTCTTTGGATAAATCATACCTTCCGTGACCTTGAGCAAGTCATTTACTATCACTCTACCCCAGATGGCCTCATTATAAGAAAACACCAATACCACTGTTTCCATAGCATAATTTATAAAGTAGGGAATAAATGTAAAATGCATTCATTGAATAATTGCTCATCCAGAATACTTCAAAGCCCCACTGCCTAATGGTACCATCAAAAGTACAGCTGAAAACAAACTCCAGAATTGCAGTGAATTGTGTGGCTTGTATGTCCTCAGGTGATATCTGAGGGGTTAGTAATGGTGGGGGGGGGGAGGTAAACCCATGAAAACTATTTTCAAATGTTCTCCCTCCTTCCTTTTTTCTATTTCTTCCTTTCTTTATTTTATTGGAAGAAGAATGGGAATTGCTGAATGTTGCTTATACTGAGGATATTCGCGATGATGATACTGTTGACCAGATGAAAGTTCTACCTGAACAAGACAAGGGAACAATAATGGAAGATTTCATGGATCAGAGGAAGAGGAGTAGTCCATCATCTGTCCCCTTATCATGTAATGAAGGTTTCAAAAGGGGAAACCAGTATGACTTGTCAGCATATCTGGGATTTTTTAAGCAATTAGGCTATAAACCAAGCTGCTCTTTTGGGGGCATATCTGGAAATATGTCTTTAAAAACTCATGTCCCGTCCTGGTTGGTGTGACTCAGTTGGTTGGAGCATTGTTCCATATACAGGGTTGGATTCCCAGTCAGGGCACATACTCAGATTGTGGGTTTGATCCCACAGTTGGATTGGTCAAGATGCTTACAAGAGGCAACCAATTGATGTCTCTCTCTCTCTCTCTCTCTCTCTCTCTCTCTCTCTCATCAATAAAAACATATTCTTGAGTGAGGATATAAAAAAAGTTAAAAAGGCACATCCCAGAAATACATCTTCAGCTATATTATGTAAGACATTAGTAAAGCACAATTTCTTTTTTTTCAAAGTTGCTCTGTCTCCCACCACCACTACCACCAACACACACACCAGAAAAAATTCATGGGTGTATTTATTTTATACACTAAAAGATAGTTAGATCAGGTGAATATTATTTCTGTTCTATTTTATGGTATTAAGTTAATTGAGTATAATAATAAAACAGAATCATAGAATTCTGAAGATGGAAGGAGCATTAGAAATAACCTAGTCATATTTTTTTTTGTTAATCCTCATCTGAGGACATTTTTCCATTGATATTTTTTAGAGAGAGTAGAAGCGGGGAGGGGGGAAGACACAAGAAAGAGAGAGACTGGGAGAGAAAGGAGAGAGAGAGAGAGAGAGAGAGAGAGAGAGAGAGAGAGAATGCCCTAACCATGGCTGTGGATCAAACCTGCAACCCAGGTACATGCCATTGACTAAGAATCAAACCCACAACTCTTAGATACACAGACAGATGCTCTATTACTGAGCCACACAAGCCAGGGCAACCCAGTCATTTTTTAGTCATATAAATTGAGACACAGAAAAACAAAGTTGCCCACAATCAACACTTAGTAAATATTGAGACTAGGAGTATAATTTTTTGAATCTCATTATAGCATTAAATATTCCATTACTTTGATTTGACATTGTATGACCTGACAAGTTTCTAGTACCATTTGAATTTTTATAGTGGTCGACAAACTCATTAGTCAACAGAGCCAAATATCAACAGTACAACAATTAAAAATTTTTTGAGAGCCAAATTTTTTTAACTTAAACTTCTTCTAAGACAATTTCTTCAAAATATACTCTCCCAGGCCATGTTATTTTGTGGAAGAGCCACACTCAAGGGGGCAAAGAGCCACATGTGGCTTACGAGCCGCAGTTTGCCGACCACTGGTATAAGAGATCCAACTACTAAACAGAAAACGAGTTACTGACTTTAGTTGGATGTTCCTTAGTTTTCATTTTGGTTTCAATTTTTCTACCAGTGTGGCATAATTTATTAATTATTATGATTGTTATTATTAGCCCAACAAAATGGAAGTAGGAGAAAAATATTAAGAGGCTGAAATGTGTGGCCCATTAAAGCCACAGAAACTTCTACAGAAAAGTGTTAATAGGGAAGAAAATTACTGATGGTTAATTTTCCTGCTTAAAGATAGCAGGCCAGATCCATCTTTTCTAAAGCAATCTTCTACAAATTTATAGCGTTGCCAGGGCCAGTACTGGCACATACAGCGCTTCTGGCAATTTACAAAATAGTACTTCCTGTAAGCAGACAGATTGAGAAAAAAAGTCGTCTCCTTTTAGGGGATCAATACAAAACAGCATAGCTTCTGGAAGCACCTGAGCTAGTAGGATTTCCTCATCTACTTCCCATCCACTCAACACCTTTGTACAGGGTTGCAACCTGCACAACTTAAACCAGAGACCCTGGGCATTATTCTCATTATTCCAAACACTGTCACATCCATCTTCATCTTTATCTTTAGTAATAAGTTAAAATTCAGCTATGAAAAATACAGTCTTGAGTTTCCTTGGCTCAACATCAATATGAATAAAGACAGGAGCTCTAAGTCTCTGTAGTATCCTAGCAATAAGCATGGACTTTATGTTATCAAATACATGGACCCATTCTGGCACATCTGTACACTGTCCTGCTTACATTTTCTCTCCAGCCAAATCTTACTGATACTTTAAGGCCTCATCTTCTCTTCCAGTCTTTGCTGACTCATTCCAATCCTTATTGATATTTCTTCCTTACATCTCCTAAGACTCATTGTCTGTTGAGGATTTGGCATTGATTAATATGACGGTAAATGGCATTTGGCAAGAGGATCCAGTAATGATTAAATCACCAGGCTGGCCGAGACCGGTTTGGCTCAGTAGATAGAGCGTCGGCCTGCGGACTGAAAAGTCCGGGGTTCAATTCCAATCGGGGGCATGTACCTTGCTTGCGGGCACATTTCCAGTGTGGGGTGTGCAGGAGGCGGCTGATCGATGTCTCTCTCTCATCCATGTTTCTGACTTTCTATCCCTCTCCCTTCCTCTCTGTGAAAAATCAATAAAATATATTAAAAATAAATAAATAAATCACCAGGCTGCATAGATATAACAACTGCCTCTCTGTAGGAGTGATTTCAGGGTAAGGTGGAAGTCATCCAGAGACTAGCTATTCTCTATGTGGAGTAGGGAGACTTAAAGTATATAAGAAAAGAGGTGCATGCTGCCCAAATGCTCCCAATACTTGAATGTGCTGCCCTGAATTTCTACTTTCTTAGCCTGTAGTACAAATGCCCACCCAGCCAGTGCTTCCAAAAGCAGGGGACTGATTCTTCACATGGCTCTTGTGAATAGTAATTAAAAGTATGTCTCCTAAGTAATGGAGGTGGGGCTTTTCTCAACTCTATTGCTTTCAACATGAGAAACTTCTGTAGCCCATTTTAAATGTGAAAAAAATCAAGAAAGCTACTAAATTTATTATCATAGTAATGAAATTTGTTTTAATAATTTACCTGATCCCTTAAAACAGTTGCCAGAAGATGCCCCCTTTCTTGAAATTGCTGCATGTTTGAGTAAAAAAGATGAGAAATTTCAAGTCTATTTTTTCATCTTCAAACAGAAAGGAAGCTGAACAGGGAATGGGAAGAATAACAGGAATTGATATGGCTCTGGCTGGGACCTTATCAAATATGTATATATAAGTGCTTCTTCATTTCTACTGGTTTGTAATTGTGGTGCTAGTAATTATTACATTTTGAGGCTGCATTGAAGTAAAGCTTGCTTTTCTGTGAGAAAACAAAACAACCCAAAAAGAGAGACAGGGATAAAACGCCATTTTACTTCTCTTTCTCTCCCATAACCTATTCCAAATCTTAACATTCCATTTGTGAAAAGGTCAAATATGATGATGAGATAATAGAAGAAATACTCATAATCTCCAATGCCTAGGTAGGTGTGTGTGTGTTGGGAGGGGGGCTTGAGTTTGGTGTACAATTCCTAGATGAGAATGTCTTGTGACTCCTTTTACCTAGCCATGTTCAACTGCATGGATAACTGTAAGAAAGATGGATGACCCAGCTTGCTTAGAGCAGCCCCTATACTCTTTTGGAATGAAAAGAGCCCACTTCACCTCATTATTCTATTCCCTAGCAGAGTGAGAAGCCTCTAAAGACCATTATTTGGGGGACATTTGATACATATATTAAAACCTTGGATGGTCTCTATTTTATAAAAGTTTGATCCTCAGAAAAATTAGAAATTCATTGAAATCCAGGCCAATACCCATGCTGCTTCTATTTCTTAAATGGCTTGACTGAGACACATAGTAAGTGCTAGTCAATATTTGTTATGTTTCAATGTAAAAATAAATTTTTATTTTTGAAACACAATCTGACCTGGTTTTACAGATATGACAATAATGGTATGGCATATTATATATTCAAAGGAGGTAGAAAAAGAATTAAGAACTGACAAAGGGCCCTAGATGGTTTGGCTCAGTGGGTAGAGCATTGGCCTATGGACTGAAAGCTCCCACATTCAATTCTGGTCAAGAGCACATGCCCGGGTTTCAGGCTCCATCCCCAGTGGGAGAGAGAGGGCGTGTAGGAGGCAGCCAATCCATGATTCTCTCTTATCATTGATCTCTCTCTCTCTCTCTCTCTCTCTCTCTCTCTCTCTCTCTTGTTCTTCCTTTCTGATATAAATAAAAATATAGTTTTTAAAAAAGAACTGACAAAGGAATTTAAACAATTAACAGCAACTCCACAGGATGAAAAAGAAAGCATACCCTCAAACCTTCTAATTATAGACAAGGCTCTGTGAGTTCATGACATTTCTTTATAAGACACGCGATGATTTTTTTTTTTCTATCTGGAAGCAACACACATTCAGGAATTGAGACAAACAGCAATAGAACAAAGGCTGTAGCTCAGCTGTTGGGAGGAAATCAATTCAAATAACTCACAATTTGCTGGTTGACACATCATGATACATAGTTAAATGGAGGCACTTGGCTTCAGAAACATGCTCTCTAGGGCAACTACCCATTTATTTTTGCTAAAAAGGAAAGTCTCCCCGCTGCCCACCAATTTCATGTAAAGCTTATAAACCAAAATGTTAATTGATATCAAAGGGCTCTAAACAAGCTTCCTAACAGACAGTTCTCTCTTTGCTAGGTTACATCACACAACTTTCTCAAAGTGAACAAGGAGCTAAGAAAATGCTTTATGATCTCTATTATAAGCCATGATGAGAAATTAAAAGACTCACTATGGGAGAGGTATGCAACATGGTAGGATATCTGTATAATGGAAGATTGGTTCACAGCTCGAGATTGCTGGGGAAGATGTTTTCATTAGTAACTGGGGTTAGAGAAAGGAAGCATAGACACCTCTATACCTTAAAAATAGCAGGCAGAAAAAATATGCACCATTTCATCATGACCAGCTACTTATTGTCTCAGAGAAACTGATAAAAGTGGAATTCACAGAAGGAAAAGGCGGCGGGGGGTTGGGGGGACTGACCTTGGGTTGACTGAGAAGGTTGGTCAATAGGAGTACACTGCTGGTGATGAGAAAAGTGATAAGTGATAAGTGTTTGGAGCAGCTTTGGAGAGTATTCACTACAAGATTGTTGGCTATCTTGTGATATATAAGTCTACATATTCATGAAGACTTGCTATATGATCATTTGAGCTAGTTGAGATGGGGGTTATAGCAGAAATGTAGCCACCTTCTGCAAAGAATATATCATCTAGTGCAGACAAGGTTAATAGTGACCATTGAATATTGTCTGTGTCAAATAATGCTTTACATATGTTATCTTACAACATAATCTTCACAACATCGCAGCAGAGTAGGTACTTTTATTCCCTCTGTTGTCTAGATGAGGAGACTGAGTTCAGAAGATGTTACGCATCTTGTGCAAAATCATTCATTCAGTAAGTGACAGAGCCCAGGTGTGAATTGTGGTCTTACTCTAGAGCATATGTATTTAATCACTAAAGTAGAGCCAACTGTAAAATGGGCATAAAAATGGTGTCAGCCACAGAGTTGTTAGGAAGATGAAAGTGTCAACGTACGAAAACAACAAGGAGAGTGCCTGGCATGGATCCAGTGTTCAAAAATTGTCAGCTATCTTTATCTTTATGTCAGCAGTGTTTTCCTACACCTTAATGCATAAACCTTTTTTTTTATGTCATCCTTAACAGGAAGTTCCTAGCTTCTGATTATACATCTTTCCAGGGGCAGGAAGCTCAGTATTTGAGCAAGCTGCTTTATGGTACAACAGCTCTTGTTTAGAGGGATTTCCTTTGATCAGCTGAAATAAACCTTCTTGTAGCTTTTGCCTACTTGCCCTACTTCTGCCACTGATAATAACACAGAATAAGCTGGTACCCTTTCCACTTGACATGACGGATTAAATATGGCAAGAAATAGAGAATCATTTAAGATTTTTGAGCTGGAGGAAAAAGACACATAAGGAAAGGCAGCCTACGAGAGATGTGTTTAATGAGAATAAATACAATGGTACCTCGAGATACGAGTTTAATTCGTTCTGTAACCTTGCTTGTATGTCAAGGTGCTCGTATCTCAAAGCAAATTTCCCCATTGAAATAAATTGAAATGCCGTTAATCCATTCCAGCCCCAAAAATGCCACCCCAGTTGTTCTTGTTACTTGTTTTTGAATAAGAAAAATGTATTTATAAATGACAAATATTGTATACAAACATAATAAAAGAGAATGTAAAGGAATAAACTGGTTTTATAAAGTGTATTTACCTACTCGTTACACTCTTAATGCTACACTTTATCCCTAAACTGAATGTAACTTAACTAATCTTCACTGAACTTAATTGCTACTGGTCTTTGCATTTTTGGCCGATTTCAAAAAAACGTGTCCAACAAGGTTTGCCTCTTCCTCCCTTTCAGAATGTTTCTTAAATGGGTGAGGCAAGTTTCATTGAAAAGCTCCGATGCACGACCAGTAGCAACTTTTTTGGGGTGTTTCTTTTCCACGAAGTGTGACACCCTCTCCCACATTCCTAAGATCTCCTTTATCTCACTTGTAGAGCTCTCCTCCACCTCTGGCTCCTCCTCGAAACCAATTTCTTGGAGAACCTCCACATGTTGCTGAGACTGCAACTCTTGTAACTCCTCCGTGGTGAGTTCCAGAGAGTGCTCCTTGATGAGCTCATTCACGTCTCTCTTATCCACCTCCAGGCCCATGGATTTTCCCAGAGACACTATCTCCTCCTCCATTGGCACCTCAGGTTCGAATCCTTCAAAGGTCCTTTCGGCTACAGCCTCAGGCCACAGCTTCTTCCATGCACAGGTCAAAGTCCTAGTTGTAACACCCAGCCAGGCCTGATCAATAATTCTGAGGCATATCATGATGTTAAAGTGGCACTTCCAGAACTCTCGAAGGGTGAGGTTTGTGTTCTCCATCACCTCAAAGCAGTGTCAGAACAGGTGCTTGATGTACAGCTTTTTAAAATTAGAAATCACCTCCTGATCCATGGGCTACAGGGTAGGAGTGGTGTTGGGAGGTAGAGAGACAACCTTTATAAACTTGAACTTTTTGAGGAGTTAATCTTAGAGGTTCGGTGGGTGAGCAGGAGCATTGTGGAGGACGAGGAGGGCTTGCATGGTTAGGTTGTTTTCCTGTAGATATTTCTTAACAGAAGGGCCGAAACTCAGGTTTACCCACTCCACAAAGAACTGCCTGGTGACCCATGCCTTTGGGTTTGCCCTCCACATAACTTTCAGTTTATCTTTTAAAATCTTATGTGACTTAAAGACTCTGGGGTTTTCTGAAAAGTATATGAGCAGAGGCTTGATCTTGCAGTCGCCACTCGCATTGGCGCACAGTGCGAGAGTTAGCCTATCCTTCATGGGTTTGTGGCCTGGCATCGCCTTCTCCTCTGCCGTTATATAAGTCCTGTTCAGCATCTTCTTCCAGAAAAGCCCTGTCTCGTCCCAGTTGAAGACTTGCTGGGGGATATAACCTTTGGCTTCTATCAGTTCGGAAAAAGTTTTGAGGTAATCCTCAGCTGCCTTCACATCCGAACTTGCTGCCTCACCATGCCTGATGATGGAGTGAATGGCGGACCTTTTCCTGAAGTTATCAAACCAGCCTCTACTGGCTTTATATGAGTCTTTCCATGCTTCGTCCGTGGAAGTGCACGGGGTCTGCTCCAGCAAATCACTGTAAATCGTTCGCGCCTTCTTGCATATGATGCCATGTGTTAATGTATCTCCTTTAAGCTGTTTCTCCATCACCCACACCATCAGTAGATTCTCCATCTTTTCATGAAGAGAGCTATGGAGCTTAGAAATTATTGTAATGCCCTTAGCTGGCATTATATCCTTTATTGACTCCTTCTGTTTAAGCACAGTGCATATCATTGAAGTACTAGGCTCGTACTGCCTCACCAAGTCAGCCACTCGCACACCTTGCTCATATTTTTCTATGATTTCACGCTTTAATTCAATATACATCATCCTCTTCTGAGCACTGACCTTTACACTCGCTTTCTTCAGACCCATGGTTATAAAAAGAAATGTGATAAAGTATGTAAATGCACAAAAGATGCTTCGACAGCGAGGTAAACAAGCACACTGGCTGAGGCATGGGAAACTATGAGACGCTCGAGTCTCAGTAAACTGGTGGGTCGTGTGCAGCCGGCTGATCCGAGCGATTACTCGTATCTCAAATGTTGCTCGTATTTCTAAGCAAAAAATCACTTGCTCGATGGCTCATATCTCAAAAATCTCATATGTTAGGGCAGTCATATCTCGAGGTACCACTGTAGAACTGGATTGGAAAGTGGTGAGAATGGAGACAGGGAGGTCAGTGAGCAGTATGTGGCAGTGATCCAGGTCATATGGTCTATAGTGGTTGGCAAACTGTGGCTCTCGAACCGTGGTTTGCTGCTCTGTTGACTAATGAGTTTGCCGACCACTGGTCTAGGACAAGAGCAATGGCAATGAAGATGGAGAAACAGCACAGATAATGGAAACCTTTCATGGGCAAATTTGACAGGGCTTAGAGACAGACCAGATATGGAAAGGGGGATACATAAAAGAAATCTCATTGATGACCCTAAGTTTACAAACCTAGGTGTTGGGAAGAGCCAAGTCTTTTGGTTTGCTTTGGTTGGTTGGAGGTGGCATGCATTTGGAGGGTGGGAAGATGAATTTGGCTTTAAGTTGATAATTAAATGAGTCCGTTCCCTTATAAAATATCCAGTATGTAGAAATAGATGACTTGCAAGAGATATCTGAGTAAGAAATACTAATTTTAAAGTTATCAGCCAGAAGCGTTGAATGAGTTAAGTAAACTGTTAATTCAAGGCTTCAAATGGCAAGGTGAGAATCTGAATGTGATCTAGTGGGTGCCTTAGCCCTGTGTGAAACTTTGAAGGACCTGGGATTCTGAAACCATGGCTGCTCTTTCATCCTCAGCTGTCCCCTTTTTTCTGTGGATGATGGCTACTTTCCTACCACTTATATCCCCAATGCTCTATCTCCCTTCACTTGCCCTTTTATTAATATTGTGAAGAAAGCAAAATTAATTTTAGTGGGTCAAGGTTTTTATGTGGCAAGAACATAAACTAAGGCTTAAGAATCCTAGATTATCATCTTATCTCCTCTTTCTAAATCCTAGAAGGCCTTGAAGGGCCCTATAGCTAAAAAAAATCAATGTGCCCTATGTGGTGTGGCTCCCATGTGGTGCATCATGACATACACTGAGAGATCACCGGTTCCATTACCAGTCAGGGCACATGCCTGGGTTGCGGGCATGATCCCCAGTAGAGGATGTGCAGGAGGAAGTTGATTAATGTTTTTGTCTCATCAATGTTTCTCTCTCCCTCTCCCTTCCTCTCTCTCTATAACACCAATAAAAACATGTTAAAAAAACAATGTGTGTCCAACCTGTCTATATTGAATATTGCCCCAGTTCATTGGCTCAGTGCTATGAACCAGTTACCAGATTCTCCATTCACATTAAGGTGCAAGAGACAGAGAAAAGGTTAGCACATTTTTTTTAATATTTATTATTCAAATTATTACATTTGTTTCTCTTTTTTCTCCTCCATAGTTCCCCTCCACCCGGCTCCCACCCTTCCCTCTACCCTTCCCTCCCTCCCATTGACCTCATTCATAGGTGTTAGATTTTTTCCAGTCTCTCCCTGTACATCCCTCACCCCTTTCCCCCTGAGAATTATCAGTCCACTTCCTTTCTGTGCTCCAAATTCTATTATATTCACCAGTTTATTCTGTTGATTGAATCTTCAATTCCCTTAATTTTCAGATTCACTTGATAGATAAATATTTGTTGTTCATAATTTTTTATCTTTTACCTTTTTCTTCTTCCTATTCTAAAAGAGTACCTTTCAGCATTTTATATAATACTGGTTTGGAATTGATGAATTCCTTTAGCTTTTTCTTCTCTGTGAAGCTCTTTATCTGCCCTTCAATTATGAATGATAGTTTTGCTGGATGGAGTATTCTTGGTTGTAGGTTCTTGCTATTCATCACGTCTCAATATTTCTTGCTATTCCCGTCTGGCCTGCATCGCATCTGTTGAGAAATCAGCTGACAGTCATATGGGTGCTTCCTTGTAGGTAATGAACTGTTTTTCTCTTGCTGCTTTTAATATTCTCTCTTTGTCTTTTGCTCTTGGTATTTTAATTATGATGTGTCTTGGTGTAGTCTTCTTTGGATTCCTTTTATATGGGGTTCCGTGTGCTTCCTGTATTTGTAAGTCTATTTCTTTTACCAGATGTGGGAAGTTTTCAGTCATTATTTCTTTAGGTAGGTTTTCAGTATCTTGCTCTCTCACTTCTTCTGGCACCCCCCATAATTCAGATGTTGGTACACTTGAAGCTGTCCCAGAGGCTCCTTACATTATCTTCACATTTTTGTATTCTTTTCTCTTCTTGCTTTTCCAATTGAGTGTTTTCTGATTCTTTATATCTCAAATTTTTTACTTGATTCTTGCCTTCCTTGAGTCTGCTGTTAGGTCTCTGTACAATATTTTTTAATTCAGTCAGTGTATTAATTTTTAGTTGGTTCTTTTGCATCTCTAGTTGGTTCTTTTTCATCTCCTCTTGAGTCTCGCTAAATTTATCCATCTTTTATAGGAGATTCTTGAAAAACCTTATAAGCGTGGTTTTTAACTCTATATCCAGTCTTTTGTTTTCCTCCATTTCTTCTGTTTGTGATCCCTTCCCTTGTCTCAGCATTTTCACTATGCCTGAAGAACTTCTGTGTTGGATTCAGCTTTATGATACCAGACTTGCAAAACTGCAGAAGCCTCTCTATTGAGCTTGGGATGGGTGGAGTCTCAGGACTTAATGGACCACCTTGCCTTCTAGTTGGCCCTGCCCTCCGTGGCCCCCGAGTCTCACGTGATTGGGTAATCACTGAAGCAGTCCCTTGCGCGCACCTTCTGGCAGTGCCTCTGGATTGCTGCCTTTCCGTCTCCCCTGTGCTCTGGGACCATATGAGTCTTGGTCCCCAGGGTTTCGCCCGAAACTGGGGTTTAGTGAAGTTAGAAGTGGTGCAGTTGGGAGGGTCTGTCTCCAACCCACTCGTGAAAGCCAGCGGCACAATCAGAAGCTGGTCCTCTGTGCGCAGTGCTGTGCGCATCACCAGACTTCTGATCTTTTGCGACTCCCCTAAATTTCCATGCACTTCTCCCTTTTCACAGTCCAAAGTCCTCCCATATGAGTTTCGGCTGGATCTGGGGTTTAGTGTCATAAGAAAAGGGGTTCAATGCCATTGAGAGTCTCTGTCTCCCTCCTGCCAGAGAAAGCCAGCCAGGTTCTCCGGTACCCACTCTCTCCATGGGCGTGTCTCCGTACCTCAGCTTTTTGCAGCTTCTCTGGGTTTCTGTGAGCCCCTCTCTTTCATTCTAGTTGTAGAATTTCCACTCAGCCAGCTTTCCTGTGGTTCTGGATGATGTCAGTTCTGTCTTTTAGTTGTAGTTTTGAAATTGTTGTGCAAGGCAGCAGTGTAGGTGTTTACCTGTGCCGCCATCTTGGATCTCTCCCAGGTTAGCACATCTTGCTGGAAAAAAAGGAATAAATATGTTTAATAAATAATCCAGAAACAATAGTCTTTGTTCTTGGAATGCAGTCTGATATAGATATCAAAACATGTGTGTACTGGTACAACCACTCACTTATCATGTCCTGAAATCAGCTGATGGTCACTGCTGGAGGTAAGATGCAGTGGAGAGAGGGTGCAGTTCCATTGAATAGACTTCTCATAGGGGAAACGTAAGGTTATCTGTTTGCTGTATATAGTTTATGTGCAAATTTGTAGATACTTATAAAAATGTCTGGAGGATCATATATCAGTTAACAGCAGTTCCTTCTGGGGAGGAGAATAAGATCAGAATGAAGGAGTGAGAGTGAAAGGAGACTCACATTGCTCTCTAGATAGTTCAGTATGTGAATTTTTACAATGAGAATGTATTCCAGCACCACTTGTATAATATACAAAACAATAAAAATGCTTTCTTTTTTAAAAAACAAAGAAGACAACTGCTTATTCAATCTGAGAAGCTAAAAAGTTTAGAGTAGTACTTCTGGTATCACAATGATAAATGACTTCATCTTAGGGCACTTGTATTTTTTGAATGGTGGACAACATCATTCTCTCTCATCCCAAAATAACCAATTTCTCTAGGCTCACAACCACCTAAGAAACAGAATCAAAATAAAGGGTATTTTAAAATTAATGCAAAGGAGAAATGGAGTGTTTGAAATGCCATCAGGAAGGCTGGCTGGTGGGTTTCAGATCCCAAAGTTTAGCCAAGGAGTGTGTCAAGCAATAAACTAGAAGGGCCTCTCTTTAACCTTCTCCCACCATTTGACAAGCAAGCAGAAGAAAATGTGACTGGCATGAGTCCACTGCAGAGGAGGCAATTTCGCTAGTGCAGTAGTGACAATGCCCCATTTCCCTAGATCTGGCACATTTCAGAGCCTGCTGACGTGTTGCTGCTGCCTGCTAAAACATGATGTGGGAAGAAGAATGAATGTGGGCAAGCTTGGCTAGCCACTCAGAGGGAAAAGATCTTATTTCTCCTGCTGGGCAACCCCCAGTTGATGGTAAATGGAATAAGACAAGGTAGCATTTAAATTGCATCATTATGTTCTTTTCTTGAAAGCCACAAGTTTACAGATTAAGGCTTCTATTGTCTCCTGAGTTCTTTATCATAGAAGTAGCCTATGAAGGAGAAAGATCCAGAAACACTGTTTTAGCCAGACTTTCATTCTGCTTCTCTTTGAGAATATTTCCCTTATTTTTTTCAAATATACAGGGGTGGCCTTTGGCACTTATTATGGTCTTACATACTGGCTGGTTGGAAGTCATGAATACATTAATCCATAATCTCTCCAGTGCAATTTGTCTATGAGATTCCTTTCCTTTCCTGCCAGAGGGTAGTAGAGTTATAATTCATGATCCTGTGATCTTCAACATGGCTTCTGGCATAGTGAGTAAGTTCTTTGTTCTTTTAGGACAGAACTGTCAGTCATCCCTAAACAGCCCTTCATTTTTGTCCTAAATACTGACTCATACAATCATAGATTCTCAGGGATGGAAGGAAGCTGAGAGGTCATCTAATCCAACCCCTTGCTAGTTGACTCCAGGCAGTTCCTAGGCATGTGAATTACTTCATGCCTCAAATAAGTTAATAGTTAGTGAAATGAAAAGGATGATTTGTGAGGGTCAGAGATGAAACACCACCAAAAGAACTTTAAAGAGATGTGTGTGCTAAAAGGTATAATGTAGGAAAAGGCATATTTAATAACACCTTTGTTTCTCTTTGTTAATCAGATACAAAATCAAATTCAAAACTGAGAACCTATTAATTATATAATAATAATTATTATGATGATGATGATGATGACGATTAAGAGCAGTTAAAGTCAGTTAAGGTTTTTCTGAAATATTGCTATGTTTCTGGCATGGAACTAAGTTATTCATGTGAATTATGTATCCATCAAATTACTCCTACGGGTCTGATATTATTCTTCATTTTACAGTTGAGGAAACCTGGGCTTTAGAATAATTGGAATAGTTTGCCCAAGGTCATATACCTATCAAATGACAGAACTAATATTGGAACCCAGAAATAAGTCTTTCCCAGGCCATAATACCGTATTATTTTCAAAAGAAGACAGTTACTATAAAAAATAGTTATCTTTCAGATTTGTCCCAAGCTGCCTGGGTATTGAGGGGATATGTTTCACAATTTTTCCGTAGGCCCCTAGAGATCCTTCTTAGTTTATAAACCCACATTTGAGCCAAAGCAAAAATATTTCTTGCTTCTATTTCTTTGCACAAAGAACATTTTGGTTTCAATAAAGAGCAAGAGAATTGCTTCCCTGAACTTTGATTAGCCTCATAGGACATTTGGAGCAGGTGATATTTTTAAAAGGAAAATAACAGCCTATGGTCCTGGATGGCTGGTTTCACAGGAAATAAAACTTGACTCTGATCTGAAGAATAAGGACCTTTCATACAAACTCTCTGCCCAGCTAGTCGAACACCATCACTCCAACTATTTAAAGTTGTGTTAAAATGTCTCAAGGATAAGTATTCCTCTTAAGTGTGTCATCCTTTGAATACTGCCTTTTAAAAAGCTGGGTTGCTGTGCTATGAATAAACAGCAAAAGGGGGTAAGAATGCCACAGGAATAAGTAACCAGAATAAGTAACTCATGCTTCTGTCTTACATTCATACTTTACCAAGGGCTTTCCCATATTTTATTTTAATTTATTGTGACAACACTCTGCGAAGTAGGCAATACATAGTTTATTTTCCTAATTCGGTGAGACAGAAAACTCAGAGTTTAAGAGGATCACTCAAAGATATCTGATGAGATGATGAAAAAAGCAGGACTAGGATCTAGGAACTTTTTATCTTGTTCTATCCACATTGAATAATTTTATACTAATGATATAATGTTTATAATTTTTTAATTATTATGAAATATGTTTAACAATTTTATTATTCTCCTTTAGTCTTAAGGATTTTGGTGTTAACAAATGTTCTTGTTCTTTGATCTCCATGGGATATTAGTGTATGACAAAGGATTATTAGTATATGATATCAGTGCTGCAATCTCCTGAATCTAATTTTTAAAAAGTCAATATATGATCATTGTCCTCACTAAAGGTTAGCCACCAATAATCTTTAATGAGTTTCTAAATGTGATTGGTTGTACATTTGGAAAGAAGGAGGGGAAATAGCACTAATTGAATATTGACTACTTAATGGATACTTTATGTACATTATCCCATGCAGTGTTCTCAATATCAAAAAAGAAAAATATCACAACCTTTCCACTTTACATTTAATAATTGGTCTTAGAGATGTTTAAAACACATCACCAAGTTTTCACAGATATCAAATGATGAAGATACGACTCAAGTTGGTGTAGTCTGATGCCAAAGTCCAGATTTTTAACAACTGTGCACACTGCTTTCTAGTAGTTGAAGCTACAAAAACACTAATAGTTCATCTTGAGTGCTTATTATCTACCACCCACTGTGCTAATGACTTTGCCTTCCTTATTGCATTAATTGTTAAAACCTATGAAGTAGGCACTAATATTATTCCCATTTTATAAATAAGGAAACTGAGATAGTCATGTTGAGTAATTTAAGTCACATAGCTAATAATGGAAGGAACCAGAATAATTATTATACACTCTCATTTTCTGTATTAGATAGCACAGCCTAACAGTGTGAAAAAGGAGTAAAGAATCGTTTTGAAACAAAACTTTGAATTGGCATGTATATACACAAAATCACGTATCAAGAACTCAAGGCTCATAAGAAACATTACTTTTTTGTTCTCAAGGGTACTGATCAGTTATGGGGGAATGGAGCATTTCTGATATACTAAGAAGCCCTTAGTAAAAACAGAGCCATTAAATAAACCAGTAAGGCTAAGAACAAAAGTGTTCAACTGGGGCAGAGTTTATTACCTTGTTAAGTAGGATGACATTAGTTCATGAACTTGAGTCCTGACATATATAATATTGTGTACTTCTTTTGGAAATTTTATAGATGAAAAAAGTAAAATAGTGATGCAATGAACTGCTATGTAATGTCACATGAGCTATGTTGTCAAAATATACAAAAGATAAAGTATTTATAGACAGACGAGTATCAGTTAGGATCCCAACTCTGCTGCTTCCTAACTGTAAATCTGGTCAAGATACTTGAACTCTTTGAGCCTTAGTCTACTTTTCTTTAAAATGAGGCTAACCATGCCTATTTCACAGGGTTGCTATGGGCCTCTAACAGGTTTAAATATGTAAAGCACCTCGTCCTGCATTTGGCACATAGTAGTCACTCAATATATATATATATATATATATCTATACTTTTTGCCTTTTCCTTAAGAATCATTATTTAAAATTATTCTCCATACAGGAGCTTCATCTAAAAATTAAACTGCCTTATGGCCCAGTGATTCCACTTTTGGGCACATATCAAAAGAAATCCAAAACACGAATTTGAAAGACTATATGCACACCTATGTTCACTGCAGCATTATTTACAATAACCAAGATATGGAAGCAACACAAGTGCTCATCAATAGATGAGTGGATAAAAAAGTGGTGGTACTATATACAATGGAATATTACTCAGCCATAAAAAGTGAAATCTTACCATTTGCAACAAGCATGGAGAGACCTACAGGGTATCATGCTAAGTGAAATGAGTCAATCAGAAAGAGACAACGTATAATTTCATTTATATGTGTGTTTTAAAGAGCAAAATAAAAGAACAAATAAACAAAAACTTATAGATGCAGAGAACAGACTGAGAGTTGCTAGAGGGGAGGAGAGTTATGGGTCTGGGTGAAAAGGGTAAAGAAATTAAGGAATACAAATTGGCCCTGGCCAGTTTGGTTCAGTTGGCTGGGCATCCTCCTGTACACCCAAAGGTTGCTGGTTCGATTCCCAGTCAAGGTATATGACTGTGGTGGGGCCTCAATCCCTGATAGGCAGCATGCAGAAGGCAGCCAATAGATGTTTTTCTCTCATATCAATGTTTATCTCTATCTCCCCCCTCCCTTCCTCTCTCTCTAAAAATAAATTTTAAACATCTTAGAAAAAATAAGTACAAATAAGTAGTTATGAAATAATCCTGAGGATATAAAATACAACATAGGGAATATAGTATAGCCAATAATATTGTAATAACTAAGTATGGTGTCAATTGGGTACTTGAAATATGAGGGGATTCACTTTGTAAAATATATGATTTCTTAACCACTATGTTGTACACCTGAAACTAATATAAAATAATATTAAATATAAACTGTAATTGAAAATAAAATAAGTTAATCTTTATTAGCAAGGACTTCTAAAAATTTTTTTTATTAATGTGTTACATGTATAGATATCTTCCCATTGGCCCTGCCTCCCAGGTATACCCTAACTCCCCCCCAGTGTCTTGTCTTCATTGGTTATGATTATGTGCATGCATACAAGTCCTTTGGTTGATCCCTTACCTATTCCCACCTCTCCTTAACCTTCCCGCTGTAATTTGACAGTCTTTTTTTATGCTTTACTGCCGCTGTATCTATTCTTTTGTTCAGCAGTTTATAATGTTCTTTATTAACCACAAATGAGTGAGATCATGTGGTGTTTCTCCTTCATTGACTGTCTTATTTCACTTAGAATAAGGCTTTCCAGTTCCATCCAGGTTGCTGCAAATGGTAAGAATTCATTCTTTTTTATGGCAGCATAGTGTAAATGTACCAGAGTTTGCTGATCCACTCATCTGCTGATGGGCACCTAGGCTATTTCCAAATTGGAGCTATTATAAATTGTGCTGCTGTGAACATAGGGTGCTTAAATCCATTCTGATTGCTGTTTCTAATTTCTTAGAATATATTCCTAAGAGTGGGATTGCAGGGTCAAATGGGAGTTCCATTTTTAGTTTTTTGAGGAAACTCCATACTGTTCTCCACAGTGGCTGCACCAGTCTGCATTCCCACCAACAGTGCACCAGAGTACCTTTTTCTCCGCATCCTCGCCAACACTTATCATTTGTTGATTTGTTGATGATTGCCATTCTGACAGGTGTGAGATGGTATCCACTGTCATTTTGATTTGCATCTCTCCGATAATCACTGACTTTGACCATGTTTTCATGTGTCTCTTGGAATTCTTTCTGTCATCTTATGAAAAGGTTCTATTTAGATGCGTTGCCCATTTTTTTTAATCGAATCATTTATCTTCCTTTTATTAAGTTGTATAAGTTCGCTGTAGATGTTGGAGATTAAACCTTTATAAGTGATAACATTTGCAAATATGTTCTCCCCTACAGTGGTCTTTCTTGTTGTTTTGTTGAGGGTTTCTTTTGCTATGCAAAAGCTTTTTATTTTGATGTAGTTCAATTTGTTTATTTTCTATTTAGCTTCCATTGCCCTTGGGGCAATATCAGTGAAGAAGTTCTTTTGGCATATGTCGGAGATTTTGCTGCCTGTGGATTCCTCTAGAATTTTTATGGTTTCCCGTCTTATGTTTAAGTCCTGTATCCATTTGGAGTTTATTTTTGTATATGGTGTAAGTTGGTGGTCGAGTTTCATTTTTTTAAATTAAATCTGTATTATTCAGATTATTACATTGGTTTCTCATTTTTCCCCTCCATAGCTATCCTCCACCCGGTCCCGCCCCTCCCTCTATTCTTACTCCCCCACTCATTGACCTCCTCCTTAGGTGTATAATTTTTGTCCAGTCTCTCCCTGCACCCCCCTCACCCCTTTTGCCGAGAATTATCAGTCCACTCCCTTTCTGTACTCCTGATTCTATTATAACACTAGTTTATTCTGTTGATCAAATTTTTAATTCACTTAATTTTTAGATTCACTTGTTGATAGATATGTATTTGTTGTTCATAATTTTTTATCTTTTGCCATTTTCATCTTTCTCTTCTAAAAGAGTATCTTTCAGCATTTCATATAATACTAGTTGGTGTTGATGAACTCCTTTAGCTTTTTCTTATCTGTGAAGCTCTTTATCTGCCCTTCAATTCTGAATGATAGCTTTGCTAGATAGAGTATTCTTGGTTGTAGGTTCTTGCTATTCATCACGTTGAATATTTCTTACCACTCCTGTCTGGCCTGCATCTTTTCTATTGAGAAATCAGCTGACAATAATATGGGTGCTCCCTTGTAGGTAATGAACTGTTTTTCTCTTGCTGCTTTTAATATTCTCTCTTTGTCTTTTGCTCTTGGTATTTTAATTATGATGTATCTTGGTGTAGTCCTCTTTGGATTCCTTTTATATGGGTTTCTGTGTGCTTCCTGGACTTATAAGTCTACTTCTTTTACCAGATGATGGGAAGTTTTCAGTCATTATTTCTTTAAGTAGGTTTTCAGTACCTTGCTCTCTCTCTTCTTCTGGCACCCCAACAATTCTGATGTTGGTATGCTTGAAGCTGTCCCAGAGGCTCCTTACATTGTCTTCATATTTTTGGATTCTTTTTTCTTCTTGCTTTTCCAGTTGAGTGTTTTATGAATCTTTATATTTCAAATTTTTACTTGATACTTGCCTTCCTCTGGTCTACTGTTAGCTCTCTGTATGGTATTTTTTATTTCAGTCAGTGTATATTTAATTTCTAGTTGGTCCTTTTCCATCTCTAGTTGATCCTTTTCCATCTCTAGTTGGTCCTTTTCCATTTCCTCTGGGGTCTCACTAACTTTATCCATCTTTTCTAGGATATTCTTGAAAAACCTTATAAGCGTGGTTTTGAACTCTATATCCAGTCTTTTGTTTTCCTCCATTTCTTTTGTTTGTGATCTCTTTCTTTGTCTCAGCATTTTCACTGTGGCAGGAGAAATTCTGTGTTGGATTCAGCCTTATGATACAAGACTGACAAAACTGCAAAAGCCTCTTTGTTGAGCTTGGGATGGGTAGAGCCTCAGGGCTTAACGGACAGCCTTGCCTTCGAGTTGGCCGCACCCTCCACGGCCTCTGAGTCTCATGTGACTGGGTAATTGCTAGTGCAGTCCCTGTGCGCACATGCTATCACGGTGACTCTAGACTGCTGTCTTTCCGGCTCCCCTGCGCTCCGGGACCATATGAATCTGGGTCCCTAGGGTTTCGCCTGAAACTGGGGATTAATGAAGTTAGAAGTGGCACAGCTGGGACGCTCTGTCTCCCGCCCACTTGTAAAAGCCAGTGGCTCAATCAACAGTCAGTCTTCTGTGTGCAGTGTTGTGGACACCACCAGACACCTGATATTTTGCGACTTGCCTAAATTTCTGTGCACCTCTTCCTTTTCACAGTCCAAATTACCACTGTATGAGTTTCGGCTGAATCTGGTGTTTAGTGTCATAGGATGAGGGATTCAATGCAGTTGAGAATCTCTTTCTCCCTCCTGTCAGAAAAAGCCAGCCAGGTTCTCCAGCACCCACTCTCTCCACGCACACATCTCCGTACCTTAGCTTTTTGCAGCTCCGTGGGTCTCTGTGAGCCCCTCCCTTTCCTTCTAGTTGTAGAATTTCAACTCAGCTAGCTTTCCTGTGGTTCTGGATGATGTCTGTTCTGTCTTTTAGTTGTAGTTTTGAAATTGTTGTGCGAGGCAGCAGTGTAGGTGTTTACCTATGCTGCCATATTGGATTTTCCCTAGTGTGCCTGTTTAATTTCTTTGTATTGTTTTTATTGTAGTTGATTTCCAGTTTTATGCCACTGTGGTCTGAGAAAATGCTTGATATGATTTCTATCTTCTTGAATTTGAAGAGACTTTTCCTATGACCCAACATATGATCTACCTTTGAAAATGACCCATATGCACTGGAAAAGAATATATATTCTGTGGCTTTGGGGTGAAATGTTGAATATGTCAATTAATTCCATCTGGTCTAGTGAGTCATTTAGGATAGAAGTTTCTTTGCTGATTTTTTGTTTAGAGGATTTTTCCAGTGGTGACAGAGGGGTATTAAAGTCTCCTACTATGATTGTATTGCTGTCAATCTCTCCCTCAATACCCTCCAGGAGTTTTTTTTATATATTTAAGTGCTCCTATATTGGGTGCATATATGTTTGGCAAAGTTATTTCTTCTTGTTGGATTGTTCCCTTTAGTATTAAGAGGTGGCCTTCTTTATCTCTTGTTATGTCCTTCACTTTGAGATCTAATTTGTCAGATATAAGTATTGCAACCCTAGCTTTTTTTTTTTCATTTCCATTTGCCTGAAACACCATCTTCCATTGCTTCACCCTCAGTCTCTGTGCATCTGTTTTTCTAAGGTGAGTTTCTTGTAGACAGCAGATATATGGATCATGTTTTCTTATCCAATCGGTTACCCTATGTTGTTTGATTGGAGCATTTAATCAGTTTACATTTCAAGTTTTTATTGATAGGTACTTATCTGTTGCCATTTTTATTCTTTACCCATGTGTTCCTTCTTTACTTCCTATTTCTTTTTTTTACAGCAGACCTTTTAACATTTTTTGCATTGCTGGTTTGGTAGAAATAAATTCCCTTAGTCCTTTTTTTGTCTGTGAAGCTCCTGATTTCACCTTCAATTTTGATGGAGAGCCTTGTAGGGCACAGTATTCTTGGACTCAGACCCTTCCTTTGCATGACTTTGTATATTTCATTCCATTCCCTTCTGTCCTGATGACTTTCTGTTGAGAACTCAGTTGCTAGTCTTATGGGTGTTCCTTTCTAGGTAACTTTCTGTTTCTCTCTGGCCACTTTTAAGATTCTTACTTTCTCGTTGGTGTTTTCCAATTTAATTATAATGTTCCTTGGTGTCAGTTTTTTGGGGTTCATTTTGCTTGGGACTCTGTGAGCTTCTTGGATTTGTGTGGGTTTTTCTTTCCTATATCAGGGACATTTTCAGTCATTATTTCTTCAAACAGGCTTTCTATTCCTTGCTCAGTTTCCACTCTTTCCGGAACTCCACTTATGTGGATGTTGTTTTGTTTTGTGTTATCTGAAAGTACCCTAAGTTTCTCTTCTTGTTTTTTTAATTATTTTTTCCTAGAAACTGCTGTACTTGGATATTTTTTCCTATTTAGTCTTCTAGCTCACTGATGTGGTCCTCTGCTTCTTCTAGTCTACTTTTTATGCTTTCTATTGAGTTTTTTACAGCAGTGATGTCATTTTTCATTTCTACTTGATTATTCTTCATTTCCTCTTGGTCCTTCTTCATTTCCTCTTGGCTCTTACTCATATTGTTGATTTTCTCTTTCATTCTTTTCACCACCTTATGACTATTTCTGTGAACTCTTTCTCTGGCAGGTTTATTTCTGCTTCTATTTCATTTACTTCCATTTCTGGTGATACCTGCTTTTCTTTCATATGCAGGCTGTTTCTTCATCTGTCCATGGTCTTTCTTCTCCAGGTGTCTGGTTATTCAGTTCTCTCTCCTATGTTGATTTAAAAACACAAACTACACCAGGACCAGGTACAACACACAAAGCCCTGAACAGATATGTATTCATGATGTTAATAACCACAAATAAGGTGACCACCAATGAAAGACAAATTAGGGGTAAGTAGAGAAAGAAGAAGAGAGAAATGAGGAATAATAAAGAAAAGAAGTGCCAAAATCAAAATGGAAGAAGGAAGAAAAAAGAGATAATATAAAGATGAAGAAAAGGAAGAAAAGAAAAGGGAAAAAAAGTAAGGGAGAAAAGAAAGAGAATAAGAAAGAAAAAGGGAATAAATTATATATGTGAGGAGAAAACTCCCATAGAACAGCCACTAATCCCAACAAATGCTGGCAACAAGTACCTGGAAATTAATCCAAACTACATATAACAACTAATATCAAAGGAGGTGAGGGAAAACAGAAGTAAAAAACAAACCAAACAAAGCAAACAAAAAGCAGAATAAAATGAGTACAATAAGAAAAAATAATCTCAGAAAAAGTATAAAAAATCGATATAATTACTGTGCAGGCATACAACAACAAAAGGACATAGAGAAAAACAATTTTTTGGATAGTGAAGACAGCGAAGAGAGAGGTTTTTTGTATGGTCTTGGAGTAGGGGATTCGAAATTAGATATATAAGAGGGATTAAATTTTAACCAGGTAAAAAGAAAGAACATGGAGAATCTAAAGTTGGAAAAGGGAAAGAGAAACAAGACAATAAAATGGGGAAAGTTAGGAAGAGAGTGTTGGCATAAAGGTAGAGTTGAGATAGGGTAAAATTATGCTAAAGGAAAGATGAAAATAGAATGTACAACTCTAATTCTAAAGTAAAATAAAGATAAAATAAAATGCACTTCTTTTTTTCAAAAAGGTAAATTAGTAGTAGTAATAATACTAGTGAAAATAAAAATGTAATAATTAAAAAGGTAAAATTAATTGAGGAGAAAAGAGAAAGAAAGTTTTTTTAACTAAAATATGCAAAAAATAAAAATAAATAAAAATTAAAAATAAAACAATAGAATGGGCTGTAGTGGAAGTCATTCACTTGCACTATTGTTCTGTTTGGCACTCCTGTTTCCCAATCGGGAGGGTATTGCAGTTCCCTGTGTTCCTCTGCAGAGCTGTGTCTTAATCTCTTTATTCTTTTGTGATTATGCTAAAGTCAATTTGTGAGTCATCCACTGGATGGCAGTGTTTTGGAATTGACCTCTGAGACTAAGCACAGGACCTCTCTAACTTGTGCTTAGATCCTGCTTACTCTGTGGTACTCAATACAGGTTTGTGGGGGTGGGTTGCCCCAGAGCTGATTCTCATGGTTATTCTGTGCTCTGATCCCCAGGTTCAGTAAAACAGCCTGCAGTCTCTTAGGATGTCTCCAATTGTGTGATCCTATGTATTGGGGTTAGAAATCAGTAGCCAGGGTCTGAAGAGGAAAGAGTGCAGTCTGTGCTCTCCCCCTTCCCGCCTCCTGTTGGAGCAGCTGGGACACTGTAATAACTCCCAGGCTGTCCTTCTGCCTCAGACCAAAATGTGTTGTTTCCTAGAGCTTCCCTCTGTTAATAGCTCTGAGTGCCCCCTTCTACATTTAGGAATCACGCCCTGCCCCACATCCACAGATTTCTCTAGGTGCAGCTTTTCCCCAGTCCAGTTCCCACATAGTGTGTGTCTCTGTTCTGCAGGACCAGAGACTGCACCTTATCCCAGGTGAAATCTGATCTTTCTGTATGGCGTGTGGAGCTCCCCTGAGTCCAAGTGTTTGCGCTGATTGGAGAATGTTGTTCTGGGTCCCCCAGCTGTTCAATGGGTGCTGCAGCTAGCTTAGACATCCACTTCTCCCTGAAAGATGATGTGGTCTCCACCTTCGTGCTGGTGTCACCAGGAGACAAAAACCCTGTGGCAGTGGGGCTGCCTGGTCAGGGGAGCCCTGTCCCACAGTCCCCCACCTTTTCCTGGAGGATAACTGTCTCTTAACTTGCCAACAAACACTCCCAGTGCGACCATGAGCTGTTCTCACTGTCTGCTCAGCCACAAGGCTCTCGACACATCCGTCTATTCCGCCGCCATTTTTTCTCCCCTCCCAGCAAGGACTTTTTAAGATCTGAAAAGTAAGTATGTTTACAAGTATTTATTATTAGTAATAGTTTCATGTTATTTTACCATTTCTATTTTGTTAGGCAGTTGTGGCCACCACAGATTCTGTGTTTCTTAATAGCATATGCAGCCCTAACCAGTTTGGCTCAGTGGATAGAGCATCGGCCTACGGACTGAAAGGTCCCAGGTTCGATTCCAGTCAAGGACATGTATCTTGGTTGGGGCACATCCGCAGTAGGAGGTGTGCAGGAGGCAGCTGATCCATGTTTCTCTCTCATTGATGATTCTGACTCTCTATCCCTCTCCCTTCCTCTCTGTAAAAATCAATAAAATATATTTAAAAAATAGCATATGCAGAAACTGACTCACACAAAATGGTTTACTTTGTGGCTGACTTAGTAAGATTTGCACAAAATTATTGCTGCATTTTAATTTGTTTACTCTTTTTTTCTTGATATACTCCTTGGCATAATTGCCTAAATGGCACTTAGAAAACTAGAAATATATGGGAAAGTGAGTTATCCAAGCAGACATCCTGAATTGCTTGGCAGACTTTACATCTGGCAAATTAACCTTCACATGCTGTGATAATACTGCAGAGTTAAAGGAGCAACTCTTTGTGCTTTCATAATGCTGTCTAGTCTGCTAATGCATGTTTCTAAAATTAAAATTAAAAAAAGAACCACACACATACCAATTGTCTTTTTCCTTCCAACAATCCAGCTACTTAGCCCTTCTTCTTGAAGCTCATTTTTTATAAATACTCTGTTGACCAAAAAGTGTCTGAAGATGGGAGGATGGAGAAAGCTTGTATTGTTTATTGAATATCAGAGGACATTTCCTTCAAGTGACCTAAGGCATGTGTGAGTGCTATCATAAGAGCCACATTTTAAAGGGGTGAAGTCATCACAAACACTGCCTTAGAAGAGTGTGCTAGTGCCAAAGACTATCTTCAACAGCATTTCCAGATTTGCTTTTTGCAAGTGCAAAGATTTTAAAAAATATGTATATATAAATCAAGAGTGAACAAAGCAAAGGTTCAGCAATTCACTTCCATGAATTGCTAACCTTCATATTGGAACTCAGTTTCTGAGCCAGGTTGCCATTTGGGGCTAAAAGAAAGGAAAACAGAGATGTGGGGTGACAGGCAAGGCCAAGAATACAATAAAGAAATGAGTTGCACAAAGGTATAATCATCAGTAAAGTTAAGCAAGAGGTAGCAAAGGAGGAGGAAAGTTACTTTAAAACAGGGAAAATGAAGAACAGTTTGTTAAAATTGGTATACAGCAAAAATTTTTAACTTGCATTTTACTGATGAATGCCCTTCAGTCTGGGATTAGAATTCTATAAAGTCAAACAAAGAGCCACAGTTAATACCCTTGGAGACTCCTATTTCAACATGGATTGGATTTAACAATAAAAAAAGTTTTGTGCAAATTCAGAAAGCAGTACATACAGAAAAATGAAATATGAAAGCCTCCTGTGTAAACATGGCAGCCTTAATTGAAGGGGAAATTAAAATCTTTTCAGGCAATTGTCCTTTATTCCAAAGTTCTAATCCTGACCTTTCATGTTTTGTAAAACATCAAATACACATTAAATGAAAACAAAAGCACTGGGCATTGTATTTTAGAGAAAGAAAAGGCTAATTTGGAATGATTATGATGGATTGGAACTATTCAAGTAGATATAGTACTTAGTAATTGTTAAGACAAGAAAGTGGGTATAAACTTTCTCTTCTATCATGAAGCTGTGTGCACACTTTGTTCTCTGAGGAAAACAATCTCTACATATTGAAAAAAATGTACTTACATTGGACTCTAGTGGGAGCCTGGCTGATGGAGGTCTGTTTGTTCTTGGGAAATATGAACAATTCCCAATGTAGAAAGTACTTAAACGTACATATAGACATCATGCCCACTTTCTTTCTCTTTGCCTGTACCTTTTGTTTCCAAACCTAAGGGACCACACATCATCTTTCTTTCATAGGCTCCTGTTTGACGTTCCTAGGCATTTCAGATTTGTCTTGGACAAGCCCATATTTAATATTCTTGATTAAATAAAAGAATCTTGAGCTGGAAGTTATATATACATAGTTCATCCAGTCAACTATTTGCCTTTACCACTTATGCCCCTAGATCCCCAAAATCTTATCCTTTAAATGATAGTCAACATTGACACAATTAAAATAACTGGCAAATTAAATTTTCTTCTTTTCAGTAAATAAAATCTATTATGTATAGTTAGGTTGGATTCTATACAGTATTTGCGCTTTAGCTATAATCTAGCCAATTCAGTTTAGTGATCATTAATGAAAATATATCAGTCTAAGTCTTCATAAGCATTCACAGGTGAATTGAAAGTACTTATTTCTTAATTTATTCCTTTTTTCTTTCTTATGATCCTGTCTAATCTCCCAAACACATATACCTGGGAAAGAGATAGAGAAAATCAGAAAAAGAAATAGATGTTAGGAGAGGCTAAAGGTGATGCCTAAAAGTTCTTCAGAAGGAATGAGTGTAGGAGTTGAGATGCCTTTGAAATATTCTTTCTTATTAAACACAATAGAAAATGGGTGTTGCAGACTTGAAAATAGATAGACAAGTTTTATGTCTCCATCTCTCTCTTCATAATCCCCTAAAGATTGAAATGTACTGCACATTAAAGATATCTACCTGTGCTTTAGTTACAACATACATTTTTATGTCAATCTCCCTAATGTTTGAATATTTCCAAATTAAGAGTGAGAACTGGAATTGACTCAAACATCAATGCAGAAGCTATAGCACTCAGTAGAATTCAGCCTTTTCTCAGGAATGAAAGAGTGGAAAAACACATCAACATGATTTAAGCTAAAACAAAGTTCAGTAATGGTTCACTTATCCAATCATCCAGCATACAGTTATATACAGAAAGGTCTATAATTTCACTTGGTAGTAAAAAGTGTGTCACCTTAAGCCTTCCATAGCTAGATGATTATGTGAAAAGTAAAAAAAAAAAAAAAAAAAAAAACAGATTAGAAAGGATACATCTAGGCATGAAAATAAATGCTGATGATGGAAGAAGATATGCAAATATCCACCACCCAAGCTCAGCACACTATTGTTAACTATGGAGAGGAACAACAGCTGCTTAGGCTGCAATAGCCCCAGGGCATCATCAAGTAACAAATGATGTGATAATTACATTTAGAATGCTGCTTCTGCCTCCCCCACCCCTGTCCAGGTTTACCATACTTATTTTTTAACAATTAACATCCTACTGTTGTGAACTCTCCCCTCTATCAGCTTCAAGTTTCAAGGGAGTATACTGTACTAGTATAAACAGAAATATCTTCCCTTTACTGAGGCCAATGTTCACTTTAAGGCAGTTTTCTATAACTCGCCACTCAAAAAACAGGTTAGGTCACCCCTTACATATTCTCATTGCATGCTTAAGTTTCATTCAAATCACCTATTGAACTTGTAATTAAATAAGTATTTGTATAATTGTTTTATTAACCCATACATTCAATCATTTGGCACATATTTATTGATCATCTACTCTGAGCCATGCACTGTACTAGGCATGGGTATAATAGTGAACTCAACAGACATGGGCCCTGCTCTCATGAGGCATCAGAGGAGAATGCAAATGACTGCACAATTCATTACTAGGCACATTTATTTCATGACAATCTCATTTGCAAGACTATAAACACAATGAGGCAGAACACTTTTATCTTCTCAATCTTGGATACTTCTCAGTGGGAATCAGCTAAGAAAGCTTTTGCTTCTATTCAAAGCATCTCTTGGGCTTCTGAGGTAGGCAATGAGACTATTCTTTAAGTTTTCAGAAGGCAAGATGGTAGGCTCCCCATTAGCCAAGGGAAGTCGGCTTTTGGAGTTTTAGAGATTCAGGTAGTGAGCTAGATTAGCAAGCCAGATCAATCAGTGAGGGTTCTAACAAGGTAAGTCACACTGAGAATCTGGCATTTACTGGGACCTGACTTCGTTGCATTTCTAAATTCTCAAGTTTGACCCTGGGCTCCAGGGGATATAGCAGTGGTAGTTTTGTAGTATTTTAGGGCCTCAAGACAGAAAGAGGAGAGTTTCAACCTTAACAGGTAAAGAGTTCAGAGAGAATATGTGTGGGCTCCAAGAAAAGAAAAGGAAATTTGGATAAGTCCCACTGTATGTTGAGGCTTGGGTTCTGAGGTTCAATAGGAGTGGCTTTTTTCTCTTGGCGATTATTTTATAATCTAGCAGTAGATCAAGTGGGAAATAGTTGACTGCATGGCATCATCCTTCAACAATTTAATGATTATTCTTATTGTCATCATTGCTCATCCAAAAATGATTTATGGTTTCAATTGCAGGTAAGCTTGCATTTGTAACAAGACTATTACTGGCTGCCCCAGAATGCCCTGGAAAGTCCCAGGGCCATTATCTGTCCATTTAAATACTGGATAAGATTGGTTCTCAGACTATATACAGTAATTTTTAAAAAGAATAGTTTATTTTTATTCTTAATATAAAACACATATTTTCCCATAAAATCAATGAAATATTAAATAAAATTAGAAAGAAAACAAAGTTCTACCTTTCAGAAATAATCACTATTATATCTCAGTATATATCTATCCAGACATATTTCCTGTGGCTATATTGCATAGTGCAGCAGGATCAGCACACTGTCAAACTCAAGGTCCAAATAAATTTTCTCTTGCCAGACCTTTTATCTATAGTCTCCCTGACTCCACATCTCTTTGGAGCCCTGAGAAACAGACTTCAAATGAAAGAGCTGGGCTGGAGGTATCAATTTGGGAGTTATCAGTCAAGGTGATAGCCGAGGAAGTAGGAAGCAATATTATTTACCATTTACTGATAGCTTACTATGTGTCAGGTTGTGTGCTAAAGTAATATCACACACATTCTAATCCTCATTTGAAAACTTTGAAGGTATATTATCTCCATTTTACAAATGAGGAAACTGAAATTCAGAAAAAAAATAGGTGATGTATTGTTTTTTGTAATACTTCCTTAAGACATCAGCAAAAATTTAGTCCTTTAAAACATCATGAATTTATTGGCTCACAGTTTTTTAGGTTGGAAGTCCTGAGATAGTTGGCTCTCCCAGGTCTCTGTTTAAGAGTCCCCAAGGCTGAAATCAAAGTGTTAGCTAGGCTGTATTCATTTCTAGAAGCTATGAGGGTGAATGAGAGTCCAAGCTCATTCTGGATGTTGGAAGAATTCTGTTCCTTCTGGTTGTAGGATTGATGTCCCATTCTGTTGGCTGGCTGTCAGCTGAGGGTTGTTCTCAGCTTCTAGAGGCTGCTCTTCCTTTTATTTAAAGCCACGCATGGTGGATGGAGTCATTCTCATACTTTGAATCTCTCTGATCTCCCCTCTGCTGTATCTCTCTTCTGCCTTCTCCTATTTTTAAACCATTTTACTGTGCTATGGTTGACACATAAAAAGTTGTACATATTTAATGTATACAAATCAATGAGTTTGAGGATAAGTATATACTCGTGAAACCATCAAAGCCATAGATATATCAATCACCTAAAGAAATTTTCTCTTGCCAGGATTCTTATCTATAGTCTCCCTGACTCGTGAAACCAGATCTCCCTATTTTAAGGAGAATTGATTAGCAACTTAGTTACATCTGCAAAGTTCCCTACACAGCATTAGTGTTTGGTTAAATAACCAGGGGATGGGACTATTGGGGAATTATCTTTAAAATTTTGCCTACCATAGGTGATTTTTCCCTAAGGTCAAAAAACTAATTAAATAGTGAACTTGAGAGTAAAATGCAAGTTTTCTGGGTCCAAAGTGTTTATGTGTAACTACTAATTCTTGTTTTAGTTCATTAATTTTTTTAAAAGCTGGGGTGGGGGCCCTGACTGAGTAGATCAGTTGGTTAGAGCGTTGATCTAATATACCAAGGTTGCAGGTTCTAGCTCTGGTCAGAGAACATACAAGAATCAACCAATGAATGCATAAATAAATGGAGCAACAAATCGATGTCTCTCTCTTCTTCTCTTTCTAAAAATCAAATTTAAAAGCTGGATGACATTTCAAGAAAGGATACAGGTAGGGCAAAAGTAGGCTTACAGTAGTTTGTATGGAAAATAATACAATAATTAATAAATAAAATAATAAATTGTGTTTTGGGTACTCACAACTGTAAACCTATATAGAGAAAGAGTAGAAGGCCAAGGCTAGAGATGTTGGGGACACCCAGCAGAAGGCTTTGCAGAAAATAAGTTCAATAAATACTTGTTATTTTACTCAGCTATATATCACATACTGGAGCCACTTCACTAGGCCATCACCTCTAAATGTTTTGTTAAAACCAAAGCATTTTTAGATTAAAAAAAAAAAAAAACCAAACTCATAGAAACAGAGAATAGAATGTTGGTTCCCCAGGACATGAGGGTTGGGAAAAATGGGGAGATGTTAGTCAAAGGGTACAAACTTCTAGTTATAAAATTAATAAGTTCTGAGGATCTAATACATACCAGGGTGTTATCTATACTATAAAAAGGTAATATGCTAATTAGATTGGATAGACTGGACATCTTCCAGGTGTCCTTCTGGACAAAGCACGGCAGCTGCGAGGGACAAGGAGGGCCAGCAGCTGGCAGTGGCAGGAGCAGTGGGGTAATGGGGGCAGCATCTTCCCCTGATTTGAATCTCTCTGATCTCCCCTCTGCTGTATCTCTCTTCTGCCTTCTCCTATTTTTAAACCATTTTACTGTGCTATGGTTGACACATAAAAAGTTGTACATATTTAATGTATACAAATCAATGAGTTTCCCCCGGTCGCCTACTGCAGAGGGAGGCCAGACTCCGGCTTAGGCCTGCTCCTTGTGAGGAGCAGGCCTAAGCCATCAGTAGGACATCCCTTGAGGACTCCCAGACTGTAAGAGGAGGCAGGTCAGGCTGAGGGACACCCCTCCCAGAGTGCACGAATTTTTGTGCACCAGGCCTCTACTAGTTAATATTACTGTACTGTATTATGTACTTGAGAGTTGCTGATGGGATAGATTTTAAATGTTTTCACCATGAAAAGAAATGGTAATTGTGTGACCTGATGGATGTGATAGTAATCATTTTGTAATAAATAAGTATTTAAAATGAACATGTGCACACCTTAAACTTACACAATGTTATATGTCAATTATATCTCAATAAACCTGGGATGGAGGAAAGAAAATCATCCTAAATATTCTTGGCCATTTATACTTCTGAATAAAATTTAGGAACAGTGACCAATTTTCAATAAAAGCAGAATAGTTTTAAATCATAATACTCTTCAAGTCATCAGCATGAATAGTTTAAAAATAAAATCATTCTGTGTTATTTATCTATATGTGTGTAGGGTTCCAGTCAGGAATGCTCCTGTCCTTGTAATCTCTCAAGCAATAGCAAATGATTCTGTCAGCACCTGGGACAGGCAAGATATCCCTGTTGCATTTCCATAAACCCTCAAGCCTCAGGAGCTATTAAGGTGGGGAGGGGTCCTCCCTGTTTCCATCTAGTTTTGGGGAAAAGCTAGTTACGTTTGGTCAGATTAAGATTTCATCAAGTGACTAATGGAGGATATGATTTGGGTTAGCCTTTTAGCCTCTGATTTGGGATATATTGGAATCTCATTCAAGTCTATAGATGGTGAACAAAGGGCAAGGTGAGGTAAACAGACACCACAGGAAAAGAGTCAAGCACTGGAAGTGGAAAATTAGTATAAGCTTAGAGAAATTGGAAGATTTTTCTCTTGTTTTGGAATAAAAAGCAAGTGAAATTCTACCAATAAATTCGGTCTCTTCTTATGTCTCCTCCATCCCACTACCAGCCCTCCCCCACAAACATGTATGTGTACACAAGAATGCAGGACTAAGCTCTTTGAAAGAAAAAAAAAATGGAGGAATTCTGAATTAAAAGGTTTGTTGAAGAACTTTTGATGAATTCTCAGACAAGCCCTAAAAGCCGACCAGGAGGAAATGGAACTATGACCAGTCCCTATCTGACAGGAGAAATGATTGAGTGCCACAGTGTTTCTGTTTTAAGATCAAAGTTTATGCATGTCCATAATCCTGGTGACTTCAATGTAGCTGTTTGCTGAGACCTATAAATCCTTTACTTCCCTAAGAAATTCCATTAGTTAAAAGGCCAAATACTTGGCCCTTATTAGATCCAGAACATCATCTAAATTTTCAAGGACGTGTCTACAGTTTCGGATTTAATTTGCCAAGACCTGGTCCAAATTCAAATAGAAATGAAAGAGATATAAATATAGGAAACAGTTTAATTTGTTTAGATTCTCTCTCTATAGGGTGGATAGGAATAACTACATATCACAGTTTTTTAAAGCTATTGATTCTCTAAGTCAAGTGAATGAGAATTATAGATCCCTTTATCATGTCTAGAAAACTTACAGTACAGGATAATTCAACAAGTGTTTATCACATGGCTTGCACAATGTCCTGTCTACTGCCGTGTCCCACAGTAAGTGTTGAATTGTTTGAGTCAAACTATTAATTTTATCAGTCAAAAAGATAGATGATTTTAAAATTTCTTCATTTTTCTGGATAGTTTTAAATCATAATATTCTACAAGTCATTAGCATGAGGGGTTTGGAAAGAATCAGAATTAATTCTTAGAAATAAATATATCTGCTAATCAGGGTTCTGGAGTGAAAAAAACAATTAGAGCTCAGGCAAGAACACATAATGTGGTAAAGACAGACTATTCAAAAAACAGTGTTAGGGAAACTAGACAGATATATGCCCCCCAAAATGAAACTAGATCACCTTCTTAGAGCCTATATTCAAAATTGATGAAAGATTTAAATGTAAGACTTGATGCCATAAAAAATCCTAAAAAAATATAAGTAATAAAACCTAGGATATTTATCTTAGTAATATTTTTTCTGATATATTTTTTTCAGTCAAAGAGATAAAAAATAAACAAATGGGACTACATTAAACTAAAAACCTTTTGCACAACAAAGAAAACCATCATCAAAAAAACAAACAAACAAAACAACCTACTGAATGGAAGAAAATATTTGCCAATGATACATCTAATAAGGGGTTAATATCCAAAATTTGTAAAGAACTCAGACAACTCAAAAACCCAAACAATGAAATTAAAAATGAGCAAAGGAATTGAATAGATACTTCTCCCAAGAAAACATACATATGGCCAATAGACATATGAAAAGATGTTCAACATCACTAAACATCAGATAAATACAAATAAAAAACACAAAATGAGATATCATCTCATATCTGTCAGAGTAGCAACCATCAATTAATCTATGAATAACAAGTGTTGATAAGGATGTGAAGAAAAGGGAACCCTTGTATACTGCTGGTGGGAAAACACTGGTGCAGTCACTATGGAAAACAGTATAGAGGTTACTCAAAAAATAAAAAGTTGAACTGCCTTACGACCCAGCAATTCCACTTCTGGGTACATATCTAAAGAAACCGAAAACACTAATTTGAAAGAATATAATCACTCCTCTGTCCTTTTCAACATTATTTACAATAGCCAATCTATGGAAGCAATCCAAATGTCCATCAATAGATGAGTGGATTAAAAAGTGGATTGTTACTTGGTCATATAAAAAAGAATGAAATCTTACCATTAGTGAGAATATGGAAGTACCTAGAGGATAAGATACTAAGTGAAATAGGCCAGAGAAAGACAAATATCATATGATTTCACTTATATGTGGAATCTAAAGAACAAAATAAAAAAATAGAAACAGACTCATAGATGCAGAGAAGAGACTGATGGTTGCCAGAGGGGAAGAGTATTTGGAAATGGCTAAAAAAGGTGATGGAATTGAGAAGTACACTTTTTAAAAAAAATAGATTTAATTGATTTTTTTACAGAGAGAAAGGGAGTGGGATAGAGAGCTAGAAACATCAATGAGAGAGAAATATCAATCAGTCGCCTCCTGCACACCTCCCACTAGGGATGTGCCTGCCACCAAGATACATGGCCCTGACTGGAATGGAACCTGGGACCCTTCAGTTCACAAGCCAATGTTTATCCACTGAGCCAAACCAGTTAAGTGAGAAGTGCATTTAATTAGTTACAAAATACTCATGGAGATGTAATGTGCAGCATAGGGAATCTCCTATCTAACAAAAGAGTAATATGCAAATTGACCATCACTCCAACACACAAGATGGCTGCCCCCATATGGTCAAAGATGGCTGCCCCATGTGGACACAAGATGGTTGCCATAAGATAGCCAGCACTGAAGGGTAGTTGGGAGTGACCAGGCCTACAAGGGAGGCACTTGGGGGCAGTCAAACCTGAAAAGGAGGGCAGTTAGGGGTGACCAGGTCTGCAGAGGAGGGAAGTTGGGGATGACCAGGCCTGTAGGGAAGGGCAGTTAAGGGGGACCCAGGCCTGCAGAGGAGGGCAGTTAGGGGTGACCAGGCCTTCAGGGGAGGGCAGTTAGGTGCAATCAGACTGGCAGGGGAGCAGTTAGGCATCAATCAGGCTGTCAGGGGAGTGGTTAGGGAATGATCAGCCTGGTAGGCAGAAGCAGTTAGGGACAATCAGGAAGGCAAGCAGTTGGGAGCCAGCAGTCCTGGATTGTGAGAGGGATGTCTGACTGCCCATTTAGGCCCGATCCTACCTTGATGGGTCTCGTATTGGAGAGGGTTTAGGCTGTGCTGAGGGACATACACACACCCATACACAAATTTCATGCACTGGGCCTCTAGTATAGTCAATAATATTATAATAGCTATATGGTTTCAGGTAGGTATTGGAAATATCAGGGGAAACAATTTGTAAAGTATGTGATTGTCTAACCACTATGCTTTACCCCTGAAATTAATACAAAATATTGAGTGTAAACTATACTTGGTACATTTTTTTTAAAATTTTGTGATTTAGACACATAAATTCAGGCTATAAAGATGCCTTTTGATTCAGAGATGCTTAGTCTGAAAAGATTCCTGGTAGGTAATTTTGTATTGTGCTCATAATGACCCCTTTGCTTCTTGATAGAATGTGTGTGTCTTTCTCAGTAGTCCATTTTTGTGTTTAACACTAATTATGTAAAGACTAGAGGCCTGTTGCATGAAATTCTGCCCTCCCCTACTGGCCTGGTTGCCCCCAAATTCCCTCCCCTGCTGGCCCAGTCACCCCTAACGGCCCTCCCCTGCTGGCCTGCTTGCCCCTAATGACCCACCCCAGCTGACCTGGTTCCCCCCAACTTCCCTCCCTCTCCTCAGGCCTGCTTGCCCCCAACTGCTCTCCCCTGCTGGCCTGGTCTCCCACAACTGCACTCCCCTGCCAGCCTAGTTGCCCCTAATTGCTCTCCCCTGTGGGACCAGTCACTCCTAACTGGCCTTCCCTGCCAGCCACCTTTTGGTGGCCATCTCTGTCCACATGAGGGCAGCCATATTATATAATAGTGTGAGTGTCAATTTGCATATTACCTCTTTATTACATAGGTGTGGGTGTAGTTGGAGGAGGGAAATCCAGAAAAACAAATGGACTGAAGAATATTTCACCACCATTTTTTAAACCCATAATAAAAATGTTCATATTTTTTAAATTTTTCCTCAATCCAAAAACTATTTTACTTCATGTGCCTGTCACTTCTCTTTTTCTCTTTCCACCTTTATTTCCCAGTTTGAGGGCTCAGTGAATTTTCCATCTCTTCCTCTTTTACTAATCAAAACATCGTTTCCTTTGCATTTGCCTGCATTCCTAATCCTGACCATGGAAATTTCTACCTAATTAGTTGTATTGCTCTCTTTGCCTTGTGTTTCTTTTTTTTAAAAAAGTAAATTTCTTTATTGATTAAGGTGTTACATATGTGTCCTTATTCCTTCATTACACCCCATTCCCATCACTCATGCCATCACTTCCGTGTTGTCTGTGTCCATTGGTTAGGCCCATATTCATGCATACAAGTCCTTTGGTGGATCTCTTCCCCTTATCCCCATCCTCTCCTAGATTCCCTCTGAGGTCTGATGGTCTAATTGATGTTTTTCAGTCTCTGGAACTGATTTTGTTCATCAATTTATGTTGTTCATTGTATTCCACAAATGTGAGATCACGTAATACTTATCTATCTCTGACTTGATTATTTCACTTATCATAATGCACTTCAGTTCCATACATGTTGTTGAAAATGGTAGGAATTCATTTTTTAGTGCAGCATAGTATTCCATTGTGTAGATGTATCACAGTATTTTAATCCACTCATCTCCTGATAGGCACTTAGGCTGTTTCCAAATCATAGCTATGGTGAATTATGCTATGAACATAGGGGTGCATATATCCTTTCTGATTGGTGTTTCTAACTTCATGGGGTATATTCCTAGAAGTGGGATTACAGGGTCAAATAGCAGTTCCATTTTTAGTTTTATGAGGAATCTCCATACTGTTCTCCACAGTGGCTGCACCAATCTGTATTTTCACCAGCAGTGCACCAGGGTTCCTTTTTCTCCACATTCTCAACAACATTTGTTGTTTATTGATTTGTTGATGATAGACATTCTAACAGGTATAAGATGATACCCCATCATCGTTTTGCTTTGTATCTCTCAGATAATTAGTGACTTAGAGTATGTTTTCATGTCTTTTGGCCTTCCTTCTGTCTTCTTTTGAAAAGTTTTTATTTAGGTCCGTTGCCCATTTCTTGATTGGATTATTTATGTTCCTTTTGTTGAGTTGTATGAGTTCCCTACAAATATTGGAGATTAAACTCTTATCGGTGATAACATTGGCAAATATGTTCTCCCATGTAGTGGACTTTCTTGTTGTTTTGGTGATGGTTTCTTTTGCTGTACAAAAGCTTTTTATTTTGATGTAGTCCCATTTGTTTATTTTCTATTTAGTTTCCATTGCCCTAGGAGCAGTAACAGTGAAGAAGTTCCTTCGGCATATGTTGGAGATTTTGCTGCCTGTGGATTCCTCTACTATTGTTATGTTTTCTCATCTTATGTTTAAGTCTTGTATCCATTTTGAGTTTATTTTTGTGTATGATGTAAGTTGGTGGTCTAGTTTTATTTTTTGCATGTATCTGTCCAATTTTCCCAACACCATTTATTGAAGAAACTGTCTTGACTCCATTGTATGTTCATGCCTCCTTTATCAAATATTAATTGGGCATAGTGATTGGGTTGATTTCTGGGTTCCCTATTCTATTCTATTGATCTATATGTCTGCTCTTCTGCCAGTACCAGGCTGTTTTGAGAACAGTGGCTTTGTAATGCAGTTTGATATCTGGTATTGAGATCCCACCTACTTTGTTCTTCTTTGATGCAGGGTCTTTTTTTTATTCCAGGTGAATTTTTAGAGACTTCTTTCTAGGTCTGTGAAATATGCCATTGATATTTTATTTAATTTATTTTTAACATTTTTTATTTTCTATTTTTTTTAATTTATTTTTATTGTTTAAAGTATTTCAAATAGTAGTACATATGTCTTCTTTTTTCTCCCCTATTGACATCCCTCCAGCCTTTCCTACCTCCCAGTACATGCCCTCACCTACCCCTCACCCCCAGTGTCTTGTATCCATTATGCTTATATACATGCATACAAGACCTTTGGTTGATCTCTTACAGACCCACCGCTCCCAACCTCCCCTGCCTTCCTGCTGTAGTATGACAGTCTATTCAATGTTTCTTTGCCTCTGTATCTGGTTTGTTTGTTTGTTTTTTTCCCCTGATTCATTTCTTTAATAACATCTTGACTCTGCAGGCTAGAAATAAACATATAAGAACAAAAAATGTTTGAATTCCAATTTCCATGTCCAATAGTTCTGAGTCCCAGTTTCAATGTCACACAGTTCCTTATGTGTACACGTCATCAATGGTATCTGAATAGTGGACAAATGGTGGCAATGCCAGTCCGATACTCTCTGGTTTGGTCCTAGGCATCCTGTAGCGACACATAGCTGCTGACTGCTAGCATGGCAAGGCATCTTCAGCATCTTCCATCTCTGGACTGTTTTTCCTCTTGTCTTCATGGTTGGAGCAGACCTGGCAATTCCTCTCTGTTGCAGGAGTCCACTTGGTATTAGAGCTGTTTTCTGAATGTATATAAACATATACTTGACCAAAAGTTAATAAATGAATCTTTTCTATGAAATTGACTTGGTGTCCTTTTTATTTTTGCCCAAATGATTTTCCTTTAGCTTATTTTGCCTCCATGTGTGTTTTTCATGAGTATCTTGCTGTTAGCATTACCAATGAAAATTAATTTTCTAAAGTAAAAATTTTCTAGATGTAATTTACTTACCGATATTTTTCCTTACATGATATTATCCTACTATCCCCCTTTTTTTGATTAATGGAGACTTTTAAAATTATTTAATGCAATCTCAATTATTTTAAATTTTAATTCTTTGGACAAAAAATGACTGCTTTATGTTCATTGTATGTTAAGCAATTTTACCATGAGTTGAACTATCAATAGAAATTTTATTTAATACTTTAGAAACAGCTTTTTGTCCAGTACAATTAAATTTTCTTGATTATTCACTTATTTCAATTAGCCAATTTAAATTAATTTGAAAACTTATTTTCCCTTTTACTGTCAAATTTAATAATCTATCAACAATCTTAGATTAAATATTAGTGGAAAGGAATATTTGTATTCCTGTGTAGGCCCTGAGCATTCCTGCTGCTAGGGTAAATTTAGATACAGGGCAGCTGCTGTCAGCCAAATTTCTGTCTGATACCTGAGTCCCGATATGAGCTGGGCCAAGTCTCTGTCTGTTATCTGGGTCCTGATCTATGTTGAGCTTGGGAAGGGAAGCAGCCATGGGGTCAGGAGACCTCCTTTAGAAGGGGTAAGGTTTATGTAAGTTGGGGGGGTGTGAGGGTCTGTTGACACCCAAATTCTCTCCTGATGGCCCCTCTGTGACTGTGCCTGTCCTAGGTTGTTCCTTCCATGAGGAATCTTACCTGTCTCTGGCTAACCAGTCATCCTCCGGGGCCAAGCAGGGTGTTAAGAGGTTCAGTTCTGTCTCTTTGATAACCTATACCCCTGTGGCCTCCAGGCCAAGCACCTGCCTTGAGATCCCCTCTCATGCTGGCAGGGCCCTGGCACTGATCACATATCTCAGGAACTCAGGTTCCTTCTCCAAGGAGGGTCCAGTTCACACCATTGGGTGAGAGAGAGATCCATTATACCAGCCACCTTGAGGCTTCAACCTCAGCGTGAATAGAGAGCTCAGGCTACACCTGAGGGCCATTGGATTGTGAGAAGATCCCTCTTGGCAAAAACGGTAAGAGGGGCCAGTATAAAATGCTCAAGTTCCTTCCCAGTGCCCTAATTCCTTCTGAAAGGGGTTAAATTTTTTCATGTCCTGTTTTCAATTGTTGCCAAACATTCAAAGAATTACTTTTTAATTTTCTTTTGGATAATTTTAAAATATGTTGTTGTGAAATATCAATAATTAAACTGACATTGTAGAATAATATCATGCAAGGATATTCTTTACTCTAGGCCAAGACAATTCAATTTCAAACGGATTGTCAATTTCTTATTTTTTTATTATGTTACATGTATACATATCATCCCATTGCCCCCCCCTCCGTCCCAGGCGTACCCCAACCACCCAGTGTCTATGTTCATTGGTTATACTTATATGCATGCATACATGTCCTTTGATTGATCTCTTATCTACCTCATCTCTCCTTAATCTTCCTGCTATAATTTGACAGTCTGATGCTTTACTGCCTCTGTATCTATCCTTTTGTTCATCAGTTTACAATGTTCTTTATTATCCACAACTGAGTGAGATCATGTGATGCTTCTCCTTCATTGACTGGCTTATTTCACTAAGCATAAGGCTCTCCAGTTCCATCCAGGTTGCTGCAAATGCTAAGAGTTCCTTCTTTTTTATGGCAGCATACAATTCCATTGTGTAGATGTACCACAGTTTTCTGATACACTCATCTGCTGACAAGCACCTAGGCTGATTCCAAATTGTAGCTATTGTAAATTGTGCTGCTATGAACATAGGGGTGCATAAATCCTTTCTGATTGGTGTAGGTAATTTCTTCGGATATATTCCTAAGAGTGAGATTGCTGGGTCAAATGGGAGATCCATTTTTAGTTTTTTAAGGAAACTCCATACTGTTCTCTACAGTGGTTGCACCAGTCTGCATTCCCACCAAGAGTGCACAAGGGTTCCTTTTTCTCCACATCCTCGCCAACATTTCTCGATTGTTGATTTGTTGATGATTGCCATTCTGACTGCTGTAAGATGGTATTGCATTGTCCTTTTGATTTGCATCTCTCAGATAATTAGTGACTTTGAAGAAGTTTTCATGTGTCTCTTGGCCTTCCTTCTGTCGCCTTTTGAAAAGGTTCTATTTAGGTCCGTTGCCCATTTTTTTATTGGATCGTTTATCTTCCTTTTATTAAGTTGTATAAGTTGGCTGTAGATGTTGGAGATTAAACCTTTATCAGTGATAACATTTGCAAATATGATCTCCCATACAGTGGTCTTTCTTGTTGTTTTGTTGATGGTTTCTTTTGCTGTGCAAAAGCTTTTTATTTTGATGTAGTCCCATTTGTTTATTTTTTCTTTAGCTTCCATTGCCTTTGGAGCAGTATCAGTGAAGAAGTTCTTTCGGCATATGTCTGAGCTTGTGCTGCCTGTGGATTCCTCTAGTATTTTTATGGTTTCCCTTCTAATGTTTAAGTTCTGTATCCATTTTTAATTTATTTTTGTATTTGGTATAAATTGGTGGTCCAGTTTCATTTTTTTGCATGTATCTGTCCAATTTTACCACCACCATTTATTGAAGAGGCTATCTTGGCTCCATTGTATGTTCAGGCCTCCTTTGTCAAATATTAGTTGAGCATAGTGGTTTGGATGGATATCTGGGTTCTCTATTCTATTCCATTGGTCTATATGTCAGTTCTTGTGCTAGTACCAGGCTATTTTGAGAACAGTTGCTCTGTAATATAGCTTGAAATCTGGTGTTGAGATCCTACCTACTTTATTCTTCTTTCTCAGAATTGCTGTGGATATTCGTGGTCTTTTTTTTGTTACAGATGAAGAATTCTTTCTATGAAGAATTCTTTCTAGGTCTGTGAAATATGTCGTTGGTACTTTAATGGGTAGTGCATTGAATCAATAATTTGTTATGGGTAGTATGGACATTTTAATGATGTTGATTCTCCCAATCCATGAGCATGGTATGCTCTTCCATCTGTTAACATCTTCTTCTATCTCTTTTTTCAGTGTTCTGTAGTTTTCTACATATAGGTCTTTTACCTCTTTAGTTAGGTTTATTCCTAGGTATCTTAATTTTTTTGGTGCAATGGTAAATGGGATTGTTTTTGAGTCTCTCTTTCTGTAATTTGTGGGGATTTTGTGGCTGGAACACTGTAATAACCCCCAGGCTGTTATTTTGCCTTTGATCAAAATGAATTGTTTTCTAGAGCTCCCCTCAGTCAACATCTCAGAGAGTTTGCTTCCACACTTAGGGATCACGCCCTGCCCCACATCTGCAGACCTCTCCAGAGGCAGCTTTTCCGCAGCCCAGTTCCCACAGTGTGTGTGTCTCTGTTCTGCGGGATGGGAGACCTCACCTTATCCCAGGCAAAATCTGACCTTTCTGTGTGCCATGTGGATCTCCTCTGAGTCTGTGTGTCTGCGCCGATTGGAGAGTGGTGTTCTGGGTTCCCGGCAGTTCGCTTAGTGCTGCAGCTGCAGTATTCAGACCATCACAGACATCCACCTCCCTCTGCAAGATGGCGTGGTTTCCGCGTTCACGCTTGTTGCTCCAGCAGGCAAAAACTCCATTGCAGTGGGGCTGCCTGGTCAAGAGAGTCACATCCAGCAGTCCCCCACCTTCTCCTGGAGGATAACTGACTCTTAACTTGCCAACAAACACTCCCAGTGCGACTCTCAGCTGCTCTCTCTCTCTCTGTCCAGCGACAAAGGTCCAGACGAGTCCGTCTATTCTGCCATTTTTCCTCCCCTTTCAGAATTTTTATTCACTTGATTTTTAGATTTACTTGTTGATAGATATGTATTTGTCACTTTGTTGTTCATAGCTTTTGTCTTTACCTTTTTCTTCTTCTTCCTATTCTTAAAGAATACCCTTCAGCATTTCATATAATACTTATTTGGTGGTGATGAACTCCTTTAGCTTTTTCTTATCTGTGAAGCTCTTTATCTGACTTTAAATTCTGAATTATAGCTTTTCTGGGTAGAGTAATCTTGGTTGTAGGTTCTTGCTATTCATCACTTTGAATATTTCTTGCCACTTCCTTCTGTTCTGCATAGTTTCTGTTGAGAAATAAGCTGACAGTCATGAGGGTACTCCCTCGTAAGTAACTTACTCTTTTTTTCTTGCTGCTTTTAAGGTTCTCTCTTTGTCTTTTGCCTTTGGCATATTAATTATGATGTGTCTTAGTGTGGTCCTCTTTGGATTCCTTTTGTTTGGGGTTTGTGTGCTTCCTGGACTTTTAAGTCTATTTCTCTCACCAGGTGTGGAAAGTTTTCTGTCATTATTTCTTCAAATAGGTTTTCCATATCTTGCCCTCTCTCTTCTTCTGGCACCCCTATAATTTGGATGTTGGTACACTTCAAGTTGTCCTAGAGGTTCCTTACACTATCTTCATATTTTTTTATTCATTTTGCTTTTCTAATTGGGTGTTGTTTGCTTCTTCGTATTTCAAATCTGACTTGATTCTTCAGATCCTCTAGTTTGCTGTTGAATTTCTATATATAATTATTTCAGTTAGTGTATGCTTAATTTCTAGTTGGTCCTTTTCATATCTTTGAGGGTCTCATTAAATTTATTGGCATCATCTAGAAGATTCTTGAGTAACCTTGTAATTCTTGAGTGGTTTTGAACTCTATATCCAGTAGTTCGCTTTCCTCCATTTCTTTCATTTGTAACCTGTTCCTTTGTCTCCATATTTTTTGCTGCTTCTCTATGTTGATAGCGTGACTTTGTGTGCTAGGTGTCCTAGAGGGCCCAGTGGCTCAGCCTCCCTAATTACCTGAGGTGGACATTCTTGGTGCTTCCCTTTTTGGGCTGTGGGCACAGTCTTGTTATAGTTAAGCCTTGATTGTTATTGGTATCACTGGAGGGAATTGATCTCCAGCCCAATTGGTTGTGAGGATCAGTTGTGTCTATTATGGGAGAACTTCTGTACTGGAGACACCCTTATGGAGCAAGACTTGCTTCAATGGATTTTGGTGCTCACTGAGTCTACCCTTAGTGTGTCTCTTATGGATGTAAAGAGTTGTAGTCTGGGTGGTCTCTCTCTGACCACTGGGTACACTGGCTCTTTGATCTTCAAGGAGAGAGGCCACCCAGCAGGAGCTACAGAGAGTTATGCAGGTTCCTTCTCTTTGGGGTTTGGAAGTGACCAGATGAGACTCAGTTGTGAAGCAATGCAAGCTGCTGTGGAGCCTTGGGTCTTTTGTTGGAGGCTCTGGGGCTCATTGACCCAGCTGCATTAGGGTAGGTTTCAGATTGCAAAGGGCCAGGCCATTCATATGCAAAAGCCTCTGTGTACAAATTGGGTGGGGCAGGGTCTCAGGGAATCTCCAGGGTTGAGAAAACAGCAATGGCTGACTGTTAGCCCTCCCTGGAAGAGGTACTGTGTCTCTTTGTCCTGCAGCACTATGCAGGAACAATGATTGTTGCAAACACCTCTGAGAGTTCTGCCCCATGCTAGACAGTTCAGTTTCTCCCTGTATGAGTCTGGATCCTCAGACTCCCACCCAGAACTGGAGTTCAGAGCAGTTGGGAGCTTGTGTCTCCCTTCCGATTGAAAAAGACAACAGTGTACTCAGTTGCCAGCCCTTTGCATGCACACGCCTCTATACCTCTGCACTTCACTTCTGCACCTCTGTTTTTCCTCTGAGTCTCATTGTGCTTTTCTCTTTCCTTCTAGTTGTAGAATTTCCACTCATCCAGCCTTCCTGTGGTTCTGGATGATACCTGTTTTGTCTTTTATAGTTTTGAAGTGGTTGTTCCAGGCATGAAGTTCAGTTGTTTACCTATGCCGCCATCTTGGTTTCTCCCTCTATTAAATTTTTAGTGTTAAAATACTTCAATTTAGTTTACGAAACACCCAACATAATAATAATAGCTGACATTTATTAAACTCATTAAGTAGCAGATTTTCTGCTCTATATACATTATTCATAACATATATTTTCTATCTTTATCAGTTATCATTTTATAAGGACAGTTTTTTTGTTGTAAAGGGATGAATGCTGTATAAAAGGTGTTTCTTTTAGAAATAACTTGTCTTAAGTAAACCCCTTAGATCTTTTCATGAAATGAATTTATGTTTATTAATAACAATTGCATGCACATGAATTTGTAAATGGTAGTAGTTACACATGTTAATTATTTATTTACATGAAATATGTGAACTCCTAGAAATAACAACATGCTTAGTAGGCTGTGAACTAAATGTTGATCTGTAAATTTGGAGTGAGTCATAGTCTGAATAGTGACCCACAAAACATCCAGGTCCTAATCTCTGGAACCTGTGGATATTATCCACAAGAGATTACAAATTTGATGAAATTTAAGATCTTGAGATGGGGAGATTAGCCTGGATTATGCACTTAGACCCTAGCTACAGTCATATGCATCCTTATAAAAGGGAGAGAAAATTAGATTTGACACAAGAAAAAAAGGCAATGTGACAACCTTACCAGGAGTAAGGAGAAAGAGGGAGAGATGAAGAGAAGGAGAAATGAAAGGATGCAGCTTTAGAAGTAAAAAGAGTAAAAAAAAGAAATATAAGAAAAACAAACAAAAAATAAACAGATTGTTTTTTCCTCTACTGCTTCCACAGAGCATAGCCCTCCTGATGCCTTGATTTCAGCCCAGTGGAACTGATTTTGGACTTCTGGCTTCTAAAACTGTAAGAAAATAAATGTGCGTTGTTTTAAGCCACTAAGATTGTAATAATTTGTTACAGCTGCCAAACAGAAATTAATACAGGGTTGTTCCCGCTTCGATATTGTTGACAAAATGAAGGTCATGATGTTAGGTATAGACCATTACTACATTAAAAAACAGACGGACACTTAAAAACCAAGGAAATATTGACTTGAACCTCTTGCTTTGTTTTAAATTGAAGTGGCATGTAATGGAAAACTGAGCTTATTGCTAATGCAAAAACCACTTTAATTGAAGCCATTTGGCTCTATTTTTGGATAGTGTCCACCCAGAGCCATTTGGCTCTATTTTTGGATAGTGTCCATCCATCCTGAGATGTGCCAAACCAAACCCATCTGTGTGGTTTCCATCAGGAAGTGTTCTTTTTCTAAAGTATGTTTTGGAAAAAGATGATGACAATCCTTACATGCTAGTTAAATTTTTAACTTGAAACTCTTTATAATAAATTAGAAAGGAATAAATGCTATACGGATTATCAGTAGTGTTCAATTAACTGTTCAAGAAGTCCTTTAGACTGTAATGTTTCTAATACCTTAGCAGTCAGTGTAAGCAACTAAAACCAAAGCCTGTTTCTTACCCTGCCTCAAGGTTAAGAAATCAAAACCTAAGGACAACTAACAGCTACCTAGGCTTTTCCAAATCAGACAAACCAATAGCCAATCAAATAGTTTCCTTGCTTTGCTTCTGCCTTTTCTTTATAAAAGTCTTTCTTTCCCCTGGCTCCACTTCCAGGTTGGCACTACCTAATTCAAATCCATTTTTGTTCAGATAAACTCCTAAAATTTTTAATATGCCTTATTTTACCTTTTTAACAATTCTGTGCTTATAAATATGTTTATGAATCAGATAGGTTATCAACACTTCTATGACCCAGAATATCATCAGTTTAACTATTCCATTACAAATTTGGTGGTTTTCCCAGCTAAGGGTGCACTCACATGCTGATAATGAAAAGATAACACACTGGTCACAAATTCAGCTTCACTAAAATTTTCTGTAAGATAGGGCCTCTAGCTGGTGTAGCTCACTAGATAAGAGCGTCAGGCTGTGGACTGAAGGATCCCGGGTTCAATTCCAATCAAGGGCACATGCCCAGGTTACGGGCTCTATCCCCAATAGGGCGCTTGCAGGAGGCAGCCAATCAGTGATTTTCTCTCATCATTGATGGTTCTACCTCTCTTTCCCTCTCCCTTCCTCTCTGAAATCAATAAAATTTTCTGTAAGATAAACTCGGTTTGTCAGTCAACATAGATTTTGGTGGGTTATTTGTAATTTAAAACTGGGGAGTCCAAATTAAGAATACAAAAATAAAGTATCTTTTAATGAAACAGATATTCCCTTGGGTAGTGTTGTGGGGATTGGGCTGGGGAGTGAAACTTTATTTTTCAAAATGTTGGGTAATTCAAAAATGACTGACCCCATTAAATGTCAGTTTAATGCCAGGTCCTAATCTCTGGAACCTGTGGATATTACCCACAAGAGATTACACTATAGAAGGCTAATAAAAATAAACAACTATCCCTGAAAGTACCAAGCCATAAATTCTCTCTCAGTGAGTCTGTTTTCTGCAAAAGAAGAAAAAAAATATCTGAATTTTTATTTGGGAAGATTTTTTTTTCAACAATAATAATGTACACCCTAAAGACTAAGTACCTGCTTTCATTTCCTAATCACACATTATTTCTAAGTTTCATCTCTGCCCTAATAATGATTTTGTAGCACTTATTTCTGTCTTTTAGCCATGAATATAAATATTAGAGTATGGACATATAAGCATTATATAAGCAGTAAAGATGTACAGCAATTTGCTACATATGCGGCCATGTCTAAGGCATTTCAAGCCACTAAAGCTTATAAAAGCAAGTTATTTGCCCTTTCTAGTTCCAATAATTTCACTTTCATCAAAGTGGTCTTAGACTAGCATAGTTACTGAAATAGATACTGCTGAATTAGTAAGTTTATACTCCCCCCAAAAGTATTCAGTAACTCAGCACATTTGCAATTTCTTAATTACTGCTCTTATAAACAAAGACAGAGATAACTGGAGGCAACAATATAATAGCTCTCTAGACATTTGTCTATTCCAGTTTATCACTAAGTGATCTTTATATCATGTAACTTGGTATAGAAATTAAAAAGTCTCAGTAGTTAATCTTTTAATAAAAGTGATAGTAAAAGAAGGTAGCAACAAGATCTCTGGCTTGTATAAATTAGTACCCATCAGGCCTCTTGGGAATAAAACAAAAAATGATTTTTGAGTGACAATAAGTTCCTGTGACACAGAAATTAAGATCCTTAAACAAAGGAATGGGTTGTTAGTTGCTCCCAACTAAGGGAACACAAAAAGTAGAGCTGAGAATGACCAAGGAGCCCCAAAGAAAAATAAGGTTGGGAAGCCTTGTTACAGATATCTGGTTTTGCTTACAGGGGTAAATTTTTTTCCAGTAAGACCCAGCTAGCTGGCTATTGGTCCAATGTCTATGGTAGGGGTCTGTAGCTTAGGGTTATTTGTAAATGCACAGATAGTAAACATGTGCAACATGTAAAATTGGTGGTATTATTCAGGTGTTTAGATAAACAAGAGCGAGAAAAATTTGCACACATACATTGTTCAATAGACTCAGTCAAAAGACTGAGGGTGGAACTTCTCATTCAGAAACATTCCAATCTTGCCTTTGAGCTCAAAATATCTCAGTAAAATTTTACTACTGCCAAGTCATCAGACTTCAGTATCATAAAACAAGTCAGGATATTGTTTCTATATTTGAAAAAAAATGTCCAAAACTCATTCACTAAGTCCTGAAGATTATGTGAAGTTCACTATTGACCTACTGGTTCAATAATACAGAAGAGACTTAAATTTTTCTGCAAAGTTTCTTCTGATGAATAATGCAATGAGCCAAAACCAGTTTGGCTCAGTGGATAGAGCATCAGCCTGCAGACTGAAAGGTCCCAGGTTCGATTCCAGTCAAGGGCAATTGAAAAATATTAAAATCCTTATGTTGACAATGATTTCTTGGGTGTGGCACCAAAAGCAGAAGGAACAAAAGAAAAAAAAAAGACAAATGGGTCTATGTCAAATGAAAACAACATTCTGTGTATCAAAGGATACAATCAACAGAGTAAAAAGGAAGCCTATGAAATGAGAGAAAATATTGACAAATCATCTGATAAGGGATTACTATATAAATAACTAAAAAACTCAGCAACAAAAAACAACCCAATTGAAAAATGGCAAAGGACTTGAGTAGACATTTCTCTGAAGATGCTATACAAAAGTCAACAAACATAAGAAAATATGCACATCACTAACCATTAAAAAAATTCAAATCAAAACCACAATGAGATATTACCTCACACCCTCGAGGATGCCTATTATTTTTTAAAAATCATAACTTACAAATGTTGACAAGGATGTGAAGAAATTGGAACCCTTGTGCATTGTTTGTAAGATTATAAAATGGTGCAGCTACTATGGAAACAATATGGTAGTTCCCCCAAAATTTAAAAATAAACCTATCATATGATCTAGCAGTTCTACTTTTGGTGCATATTCCCAAAAAAATTAAAAGCAGAAGAGTCTCAAAGTGACAGTTGCACACCTATGTTCATAGCAGCATTATTCACATTAGCCAAGTGATAGAAGCAAGACAAATATCCATGAATGCATGAATGAATAAATAGAATGTAGTATATACCTACAATGGACTATTATTTAGCCTTTAAAAGGAAGAAAATCCTGTCCCATGCTACAACATAGATGAATCTTGAGGAGAGTATGCTAAGTGAAATTAGCTAGTCACAAAAAGAGAAATAGTGTATGATTTCATTTATTTGAAAAGTAGTCAAATTCATAGGAACAGAAAGTAGAATGGTGGTTACCAGGGCCAAAAATATGAAAAGTTGTTGTTTAATGAGAAAAGAATTCAGTTTTTTAGATGAATAACTTTTGAAGATCTGTTGCACAACCATATGAATATACTTATCGCCACTGTACACTTAAAAATGATCAAGATGGTAAATTTTATGTCATGTGTTTTTACAATTAAAAATTAACAAAAAATATTTTAGATTATGTGCCATATAAAAGCAGACAGCAGGAAAACTCAGCTTGCAAGTTGTAGTTTGCTGACACTTCCTTTATGGCCCAGCCTCCGGAAAGTTCTTCCAGGTTCCATGCCTGACAAAACTTCAAACTATAAGGTTTCTTCCATTAATCTTTGCGAGCATAACAAAACACCTGCAACACCAGTGGGCAAAAGACTCTTAGAAAAATTGACAGCAAGTACTATGGTGAAAAGACCAGCAGAGTTAGAATTAGAGATATTAAAAAAAAAGACTGGATAGTGGATGGAAGAGTGGTGTGGGCAACTATAGCAGAGGAGATGTAATTTGTGAGAAATTTGTGAGCCTTTTTGAGGAAGCAGAGGGAGTGTCGATATGGACAATTTATTGCTCACTTTACTCCCATAATGGCATAGTTTAGATGAGCAAGAGTTAGCCATTCATTCACTGTGTAAATTTGGGCAAGTAAATCTCCCACCCCCTTTGCCTTATCTGTAAAAAGATGAGGGTTGGACAGGATCCCTAGTGCTCCTCCCAGCTCTAAAAACCATGAAACTCTCAGCAAGCTGATGAAGAGCCAATGACTTTATCCCTTCATTTGAACAGCTTTAAAGACTTTCTATTTCTCCTATTGAATAGATATTTGTTTACTCTAGTAAATAGGGGTAAAAAACAAATTGCAGTGTAACTGACTAACTCTATTTGCACAGCTGGGCCTTCTCTTGATACCTCAAGTTTTCCTTCCCCTGGGAACCTGAGGAAATCGTGCAGACAGGGAAGGGAATTCCAGTCTCTTAGTCCCATAGTAGCTATCTCCCTCCATTAAAAGTCTCTGAAGTCTCTTCCAGTTCTTTAACAAGAATGTTTGGGGAATGCATCTTGTTTAGGAAAAGAATGTAAATCTCAATGTTCATTTTGAAAATCATCATTATGTGTGAGAGTCTTGTCAAAAACAGCAACAGCAACATTCTTTGAGCCTTTTAAAAAAATTCCTCTCTTCCTTAATCGGTGACTACTGAAAGAAAAGCAGGAGTTCAAAAGGGAGTCATAAACAGAGCTTCCTCCTTCCAGTTGTTCACCAGGCACTGTTTTCTAAAAAGGAAGAGGATTTTGGCCTCCAGGGTGTTTGGGGGAGTGCTTTTATTCCTTGGGTTTCTGCAGTAGCTGTCTCCTTTGCTTTCCAGTTTGCAGCTGTCCTGTGATATGTTTATTTGAATCTCAGCCTCAGAACTGACTTGCCTTTGTTTCTGGCCCAAGGAATCTCTAGTCAGAATGGGAAAGTTCAGCTGCACTATTCAAGTGAAACACATTGCAGTGGGAAAACATGAACTTTAAGACTCAGGGACCAGGTTAGATTTTTCAAAACAAATGCCTTTTTTCATGTTGTACTTTTGTTTACTTCTGTGGCTGGTAGTTGTGTTAACCTCATGGTTGCTTATAAATTTTTCTCGGGTGATTTCATTACCATGATATTTTTGTCTAAAAAAAAAGTTAATTGAAAACTCCATTGGCTCCCTTTGTGCATTCATTGATGTGTTATAGCTAGGGCTTAAATAATCCATATATATATAGGCCTAAGTGACAATTATAACGGGCCATAGCTATGATGTGCACTGACCACCAGGGGGCCGACGCTCAATGCAGGAACTTCCCAAGGGTGGCCAGTACACTTTCACAGCCAACCTCCCACTGTATCTCCCCCCTGCTGGCCCGATTGGGACTGGGTGAGACAGCCCTGATCTGATGGGAGGGACCCCACTCAGGGACCCCACCCATGCATCAATTCATGCACTGGACCTCTAGTAATGAATAATTAATGATGGTATATTAAGTAATGCCTTGCAGGTATAAGGTGTGAATGGTCATACACTTCAACATTCATGTTATTGTTTAACACAAGAAACCCTGTGAGGTAGACAGAGAAAGAGTTTTATCCCCATTTTACCAATGATGAAACTGAGTTTTAAATAGTTTGTGACTTGCCCAAGTTAATGGTTAAGCCAACATTGAACAGCTTTCATAGAACATAAAACTACGTACTTTTTATTTATTTATTTTTTTCAGGAAAGCTGAGGCATTGCTTATGACAGAGCTCAGATTCAGCCTGTTGGCAATAGTTGTTGTCAAAAGCATGAAATACTTATGCACCAGTTGTACTGCTGCCTTGAGCCCTTCCAATGGTTGAATGCCAGGTTGCACCAGCCTGGGGGAGTCCCTCCTGGTACAGCTGCCCTGGTGCCTGCCAGCTCCCTTACACTGGTTTCCATCTGCATCTAGGTTACCAGAATTGTTATAGCAACTAGAAAGGAAACAGCAGCTCTAGCAGCAAGGCTGGCACCTTACAGTACAAATATGTGGTTCTCAGCTGAGCCCTCCTTGCCAGTGCGGTTGCCAACTGCTGGTCAGCATGGCCTTCGAATGCTTTGTTTAGCCACTGATGAGAACATCAACCTTGCCAGTATATCATAGCACTTCATCAATGTTTTTATATCATCCACATGTATGAGCAAGACAAACCAACAGCAAAACTGTAAAGTAGCCCCCTATCACTTGTCTTTTCCCCATAGAGGGTGACATGAATAGATGTTTGGTTCCTCACGGTTCCCCTCTCCCTTCTCACAGTCTGCTTCACTTCACTTCATTTCACTTTGCTTCACTTCATGGTGATATCTGGGCTAGATCTCAGGCAGTCCTCTCTTCCTTGAACCATATCCACCTAGATAAGCGGTCAGAGCCTGACTTTTCAAAGTGTTAGTGACAGTGAGGCTTACTTATGACAGTTAAAGACAGCAGGGACATCTTTACTGATGGTATTTCAGGCCCGGTGGGAAATGGGACAGGAGTTATTTTTTTTTGAGAGTTGGCTTTTCTGCCCTTAAGCCTATTATATAAGAAACAACTACAAGAACAAAGTGGATTTTGATTATTCAGTGTTTACATGAATATTAAAACATTTCTAAGATCTATTTTTGATGTTTGATTATCTCCTATTCCAAAAGGAAAAAATAGTCATATTTAAATACAAGAAATATGTTTGGGAGGAGACATTTCCCCCCACAAATGCAAAACTCTTAAAATAGACATAAGATGCCATATTATGTGCTTAGGAGCACAGGTTTTTGATTTCTTTTTACAAATGACAAGGAAACAAAGAGAGGAAAAACCTATAGATTAAAATAGGCTTAAGAGATATATTAACTGCTCAGTGGATAGAGCATCGGCCTGAGAACTGAAAGGTCCCAGGTTTGATTTTGGTCAAGGGCATATGCCCAGGTGTGAGCTCAATTCCCAGTGCGGGGCTTGAGGAGGCAGCTTATCAATGATTCTCTCTCAGCATTGATGTTTCTATCTCTCTCTTCCTCTCTCTGAGATCAATAAAAACATATATTTTAAAAGAGTCTGTTTCTTTTGAAGATGTATAGTGAGATATTGCCAAATAAAAATATGAAATCCTGTGTGTATGGGTGTGTGTTTAAATGGGGCTGGGCCTAGAATAGATACAAGATTGGCCATGATTTTGGTAACTGTTGAGGCTGGGTAATGGACACATGGGGATTCATTATACTATTTCATCTACTTTTTTATGTTTGAAAATTTCTAATAATAACAAAGGCTAAAAAAAATAGAGCACAAAGTTAAAGTCAAATTTCTTTGAATGTGATGTCCTTAGAGAATTCATCTTTATGAACCTAAATGTTCTCATATTTAAACTGGCAATAATGTGAAGATTGAGTGAAATAATATATGTAAAGAACTTAGCTCAGAACAGTCCATAAATAGTACATCTTATAATTATTTCCCCCAGTTTTCTAAACCTATAATTGCAGGTACTAAGAAAGTTTTTGCCCTAAGAGGTTGTCATCATTGAAATAGACTAATTTTGCAAAATACATGGTGTCCACTGCTCTTTTTCCAAAGGTGAGCTTGTCTGGAAAAGAGAGGCTGTGCTAGCAGCATAGTGGAAACAATGGCAAAGAATCAGAAAATTGTGCCTAAGGAATAATAAATTCTTGCTTTGAACTCTGAGTCTGTAAAAGCATCCTTGAAAAACAACAGCATCTAATATTTCTTTTTTATCTGCTTCCACCTTTCGTTCCTCCGAACACTGCTCTATAGTGAATGTTGACTGACTAACCTATTAATTCTCAGAGCTCCTCAGAATACAGAAGGGAAGAAAGCTCCTGAAGCAAGAATAGGGGTCCATTCTTGACATGGTCGCCTAGGACTAAATATCTCTATAATAGTATTTTATGGGTGCATCATAATTTATTCAGTAAACTCCATTTATCATCAGTCCTGTTAACCTCCTAGTATGCACATCTTTGCTCGCTGCTTTGCTGAAGATGTTCCTGTGGTTTCCTACACCTTTGGGTTCCTCTTACTGTACCCAGGGACCAGCAGAAAAGCATACTCTACCATCCATCAGCAAGATGCCGCTGCTCTGGTCCTGGCTCTACCCCTAACCTGCTTGAAATTCCTTTTCAAATGAACATTGCAAACCCCTAAAGCCCTTGAATAACAGAATGAATGTTTTCTTTTTTTTTTTTTGTCCTTATTCCCCCATTATCTCCCAACACACCCCATCCACGCCCTTTACCTAGTTTGTCTGCGTCCATTGATTAGGCTTATATGCATGCATATAAATCCTTTGGTTGGTCTCTTCCCCTAACCCCCAATCTCCCCTACTTTCCCTGAGGTTCGAGGTTCTGATCAATGTTTCTTTGCCTCTGGATCTGTTTTTGTTCATCAGTTTATGTTGTTCATTATATTCCATAAATGAGTGAGATTACATGATATTTATTTTTTTCTGCCTGTTTTATTTCACTTAGCATAATGCTTTTCATCCCAACCATGTTGTTGCAAATGGTAATAACTCCTTCTTTACCACAGCATAGTATTCCATTGTGTAGATGCACCACTGTTTTTTTTTAACTATTTTCTTTTTTATTTTATTTTTTATTTTTTTAGGTTATAAATATAAAGTAAAGTTTATTATAGACTTTTGGTTTGCATACATAAATAATGTGGTTTCTTGTTCAAATTAAAATCTTAGTTTGTCTTTTTTTAATTAATTAATTAATTAATTAATTTTTCCCCCTATTGCCCTCCCCACCCCCCCTCATCCGTTTCTCCCACCCTCCTCCATTGCCCTGTATCCACTGGCTATGCCTATACACACATGCCTACAGTTTCTTCAGTTGATCTCCCACAGGCCCCTCCCATCCAACTTCCCCTGCCTTCCCACTATAGCACTACAGTTTGTTCATTGCTTCTTTGCTTCTGCATCTGCTACCTCCCCCACCCCCTGATTCTTGTCTTTAAAAACATCTTGCCCCAGTAGGCTAGAAATAAACACACAAGAGCAAAAGAAAAATGATTGAGTCCCAATTTTCAATGTCCAATAGTTTTGAGTCCCAGTTTCAATGTCAAACAGTTCCTTATGTGTACATGTCATCAATGGTATCTGGATAGGGGACAAATAGTGGCAATGCCAGTCCGACCGTCTCTGGTTTGGTCCTAGGCATCCTGTAGCGACAAACAGCTGCTGACTGCTCACATGGCAAGGCGTCGTCAGCGTCTTCCATCTCTGGACTGTTTCTCCTCTTGCCTTCATTATTGGCGCAGACCTGTCAGTTCCTCGCTGTTTCAGGAGTCCACTTGGTCTTGGAATTGTTTTATGAAAGTATATAAACATATTCTCGACCAAGAGTTAATAAAGGAGTCTTTTCTATAAAATTTACTTGGGATCCTTTTTATTTTTGCCTACCCGCTTTTCCTTTGGCTTATTTTGACACCATTTGTGTTTTTCATGGGTGTCTTGCTGTTAGTATTACAAATGGAAATTAATTTTCTAAAGTGAAAATTTTCTAGATGTAATTTACTTACCAGCTATTTTTCCTTACATGATATTATCCTACTCTCCCCCCCCCTTTTTTTTGATTAATGGAGAATTTGGTAAAAAATTTTAATGCAATCTTGATAACTTTAAATTTTAACTTTTGCACACAAGTATGCCTGTTTTATGTTCATTACATATTAAGCAATTTTACCATGAGATGAGTTATCAATAGAAACTTTAATTAATACTTTAGAAACAGATTTTTGTCCAGTACACTTAAATTTCACAGTGTTTTTTTTTTTAATCTGCTCATCTGCTGATGGGCACATCAGTTGTTTCCAAATCAAAGCTATGGTGAATTGTACAACTATGAACATAGGGGTCCATATATACCTTCTGATTGGTGTTTCCAGTTTCTTAGTATATATTCCTAGAAGTGGGATCACTGGATCAAATGAAAGTTCCATTTTTAGTTTTTTGAGGAAACTCCATACTGTTTTCCACAGTGGCTGCACCAGTCTGCATTCCCACCAGCAGTGCACAAAGGTTTCTTTTTCTCCGCATCCTCACCAACACTTCCCATTTATTGATTTGTTCATGATAGCCATTATGACAAGTGTGAGATAGTACCTCATTGTTGTTTTGATTTGCATCTCTCAGATGCTTAGTGACTTTGAGCACGTTTTCATAGGTTTCTTGGCCCTTCTTCTGTCTTCTTTCGAAAACTATCTATTTAGTTCAGTTGCCCATTTTTTATTGGGTTGTTTAATTTCCTTTTATTAAGTTGTAGGAGTTCCCTGTTAATGTTGGAGATTAAACCCTTATTGTTCATATAATTGGCAAATATGTTCTTCCATGCAGTGGGATTTCTTGTTGTTTTCTTGATGTTTCCATTGCTGTGCAAAAGCTTTTTATTTTGATGTAGTCCCATTTGTTTATTTTCTCTTTAGTTCCCATTGCCCTAGGAGTGGTATCAGTGAAGAAATTCCTTCGGCATATGTCTCAGATTTTGCTACCTGTGGATTCCTGTAGTATTTTTATGGTTTCCCATCTTATGTGTTAGTCCTTTATCCATTTTGAGTTTATTTTTCTGTATGGTGCGATAGTCTAGTTCCATTTTTTTGCATGTATCTGTCCAATTTTCCCAACACCATTTATTGAAGAGACTGTCTTCATTCCAATGTTTGTTCATGCCTCCTTCGTCAAATATTAATTGAGCATAAAGGTTTGGATCGATATCTGGGTTCTCTATTTTATTCCATTGATCAATATGTCTGTTTTTGTGCTAGTACCAGGCAGTGTTAATAACAGTGGTTTTGTAATACATCTTGATATCTGGTATTGAGATCCCACCTACTTTTTCTTCTTTCTCAGGATTCATGCTGCTTTTCGGGGTCTTTTTTTATTCCAGATAAATTTTTGAAAAGTTCGTTCTAGATCTATAAAATATGCAATTAGTATTTTAATGGGAAGTATATTAAATTTATAGATTGCTTTGGATAGTATGGATATTTTGATGATGTTGATTCCACCAATCCATGAACACGGTATGTTCTTCCATCTGTTTATGTCTTCCTTTATCTCTTTTTTTCAGTGCCCTGTTGTTTTCTGCATATAGGTCTTTAACCTCCCTAATTAAGTTTATTCCTAGGTCTCTTATTTTATTTTTTTTTTGGTGCAATGGTAAATGGTATTGCATTCTTAGTCTCTCTTTCTGTAAGTTCATTTTTGGTGTATATAAATGCCATAGATTTCATGATGTTAATTTTACATCCTGCTATATTGCCGAATTCATTTATTAATTCTAATAATTTTTGAAGGAGTCTTTAGGGTTTTCTATGTACAGTATCACATCCTCTGCAAAGAAGGAGAGTTTTATTTCTTCTTTTCTATTTTGGATGCCTGTTATTTCTTCTTCTTGTCTGATTGCAATAGCTAATACTTCCAGCCCTATGTCAAACAGGAATGGTGAGAGCGGGTATCCCTATTCTTAGGGGAAATGATTTTAGTTTTTGCCCATTGTGTATGATGTTAACTGTGGGTTTATCATATATGGCTTTTATGATGTTGAGGTATGATCCTTCTATTCCCACCTTGCTGAGAGTTTTAATCAAGAAAGGGTGTTGGATTTTGTCAAATGCTTTTTCTGCATCAATTGATATGACTATGTGATTTTTATCTCTCAATTTGTTTATGTGATGTATCACGTTTATTGATTTGCAGATATTGTACCATTATTGCATCACAGAGATAAATCTTAATTTGTCATGGAGTATGATCTTCCCAATGCATTGCTGGATCTGATTTGCTAGAATTTTGTTGAGGATTTTGGCATCTATGTTCATGAGGGATATTGGCCTGTAATTCTCTTTCATTGTGTTATCTTTATCTGGTTTTGGTATTAGGGTGATGCTGGCTTCATAGAAAGAGCTTGGAAGTGTTCCTTCCTCTTGAATTTTCTGGAATAGTCAGAGGAAGATATGTTTTAGTTCTTCCATGACCTTTTGGTAAAATTCCCCTGTGAAGCCCACTGACCCTGGGCTTTTGTTTGCTGGAAGCTTTTAGATGACTGTTTCAATTGCTTCCATAGTTACCAGTGTATTGTGATTTTTAGAATCTTCCTGAGTGAGTGTTGGAAGGTTGTATTTTTATTATAATGTGCCCATTTCCTCCAGATTGTCTAGTTTGTTAGAATAGAGTTGTTCATAGTATTTTTTAACAATCCTTTGTATTTATGAGGGGTCTGTTTTCATTTCACTTCTTTTATTTCTAATTTTGCTTATTTGCATCCTCTCTCTTTGCTTCTTGGTGAGCTTGGCTAGAGGTTCATTCATCTTCTTTATCCTTTCAAAGAACCAGCTCTTGGTTTCATTGATCTTTTGTAATTTTTTTGTTTCTATGTCATTCATTCTGCTCTGATCTTTACTATTTCTTTTGTTCTGCTCACTGAGGACTTTTCTTGTTGCTCTCTTTCTAATTCTTGGAGTTGTAGAATTAGATGATTTATTACCATTGTTTCTTGTTTTTTGAGGTAGACCTGTAGAGCTATAAACTTCCCTCTCAGCACTGTTTTCCTTGTGTCCTATAGCTTGTGCATTCCTGTGTTTTTATTGCCATTAGTTTCCAGAATGTTTTTAATTTCTTCTTTGATCTCATTGGTAACCCAATCATTATTCAATAGCATGCTATTCAGCTTTAAAGTGTTTTTGGAATGTTTTTATTGTAGTTTATTTCTAATATTATGCCATTGTGGTCTGAGAAAATGCTTGATATGATTTCAATCTTTTTGAATTTGGGGAGACTTTTCCTGTGACCCAATATGTGGTCTATTTTTCACAATGTTCCATGCGCACTTGAGAAGAATCTATATTCTGTGGCTTTGAGTTTAAATGCTCTGAAGATGTCAATTAGGTCCATCTGATCTAGTGAGTCATTTAGAATTGCTGCTTCTCTGCTGGTTTTTGGTCTAGAGGATTTATCCAGTGATGTCAGTGGTATATTAAAGTCCCCTTCTATAATTGTATTGTTGTCAATCTCTCCCTTGATTTATTCCAGGAGATTTTTTATGTATTTTGGTGCTCCTGTACATGGCACATATATGTTTACCAGGGTTATATCCTCTTGTTGTATTGATACCTTTATTATTATGAAGTGGCCTACCTTATCTCTGGTTATAGCCTTTACTTTGAGGTCTATTTTGTCAGATATAAGTACTTTTACCCCAGCTTTTTTAAAATTTATTTCCATTTGCCTGAAAGATGTTTTTCCATCCCTTCACTTCCAGTCTGTGTGAGTCCCTTTTTCTGAGGTGGGTCTCTTGTAGACAGCATATATATGGGTCGTGTCTTTTTATCCATTCAGCCACTCAATGTCTTTTGATTGGAGCTTTAGTCCGTTTATGTTTAAAGTTATTATTTAATGGTACTTTTTGTAGCCATTTGTGTGTGTGTGTGTGTGTGTCTGTGTTCCTTCTTACCTTTTTATTTCTTCTTTTACACCAGTTTCTTTAGCATTTCTTGTATTGCTGGCTTGGCAGTGATATACTCCCTTAGCCTTTTTTTTTTTAAATCAGTGAAGCTCCTTATTTCCCCTTCAATTTTGAATGATAGCCTTGCTGGATAGTGTATTCTTAGATTCAGTCCCTTGGTTTGCATCACTTTGGAAATTTCCTTCCATTCTTTTCTGGCCTGATGTGTTTCTGTTGAGAAATCATTTGATAATCTAATGGAAGCTGCCTTGTATGTAACTTTCTATCTCTCTCTCTTGCAGCCTTTAAGATTCTCTCTTTATCCTGAATAATTGCCATCACAATTATGATGTGTCTTGGAGTAGGTCTTTTTTGGTTCATCCTGTTTGGGACTCCCTGTGCTTGTTGCACTTTTTTCTTCACGACATCTGGGAACTCTTCTGACATTATTTCTTCAAATAGGTCTTCTAACCCTTGTTCCTCTGCATGTTGTTCTGGTACTCCTATTATTCGTATGTTGCTTCGTTTCATGTTGTCCCATACCTCCCTTAGGCTCTCTTCCTGTCTTTTAATTTTTTTTCCAGTTGTAATTCAGTTTGTGTTTTGCTTCCCTGTCTTCTAATTCGGTTCTCCACTTCTCCTAGTCTTCCCATGGGGCTTTTTATTGCAGCTATATCACTCTTCATTTCTTCTTAATTCTTACATAAGGTGTTGATTTTTTTCTTCCATCTGATTTATGACTATTATGACCCTTGTTCTGAATTCTTTTTCTGACATATTGCATGCCTCTGTTTCATTTAGCTGCTTTCTGGTGATTCCTCCTTTTCTTTCCTTTGGGGGTATTTTTGTCTACCCATTTTTGGTGTCACCGACTGATCTAGATGTCAAGTTGTGCAGGGCCTGCTCCTTGTGTGGCTGTGGCTTCTTGGGCTGCAGTTGCTCCTTGGGCAGTCATGATAGCATCTGCTTCTCAGTTGGCAGTGGCTCCTCTGGTGGGTGCTGTTTGCAGCAGTTGTGTCTACTCTAGTTGGTGGGGGAGACTACTCATAGTGATTCTGTTATTTGGACAGGGGTTGGATGATTATGAGGTTTCTGCTTCTCAGATAAGGATGGGTTGCATGCAGCTGCTGCTCCTTGGACAGGAGTCAGCTGCTCATATGGCTGCTGCTCCTCGGACAAGGGCGGACTGCTCACGTGGCTGCTGCTTTTTAGATGGGGGCTGGCTGCATGCTGCTGCTTTTCCTCCAATGGGGCGAGCTGCTCATGATGCCACTGCTCTTTGGACAGGTTAAGGTTGCTTGCAGGGCTGTTGCTCTTTGTACAGGTACAGGTTGCTCATGTAGATGCTTCTCCTTTGATGGGGAGGGGTGGTCTGCTTGCATGGCTGCTGCTCCTTAGACAGGGAATGGGCTGCTTGTGTATCTGCTGCTACTCAGGTGGGAGTGAGCTGCACATGTTGTTGCTGCTCTTCAGACAGGAGCAGGCTGCTTACCCAGCTCCTTCTCATTGGACAGGTGTAGGCTGTGTGTGGGTGCTGCTCCTCAGACCAGTGCAGAGTGCACAGGGCTGCTGCTCCTCAGATGTGGGCAGTCTACTTGTGTGGCTGCTGCTCCTTGGATGGGGGCAGGCTGCTCGTGTGGCTACTGCTCCTCAGAAGGGGAGTGGGCTGCTCACACAGCTGCTGCTCTTCAGATGGAGGCAGGCAGCTTACACTGCTGCTGCTCCTTGGATAGGGGCATGTGGCTCATGCAGCTGTTGCTCTTCAGAATGGGTCTGTCTCACACAACTGCTGCTCCTTGGAAGGGGGCTGGCTGCTTGTGCAGCTGCTCACATGGCTGCTACTCCTTGGATGGGGGCATGTTGCTTGCACAACTGCTGCTCTTTGGACAGGTGCAGGGTGTGGGCTGCATACAGCTGCTGCTCCTCAGACAGAGGATGGTTGTGTGCGGCTGCCACTCCTCAATCATAGGTGGGCTGCTCGTGTGGTTGCTGCTCCTCATATGGGGGAGCTATCCACTCACATAGATGCTGCTCCTTGGACAGGTGCAGATCACATGAAGCTGCTGCTCTTAAGCCAGGGGTGGGTTGCTCAAGGTGCTGCTGTTCCTTGGACAGGACGGGGCTGCTCACATGTCTGCTGCTCACATGTCTGCTCTTCACATGGTTTCAGTGCCTATGGTTTTAGCATTGGGCCAGTCAGAGGGGAGCATGCTTCAGAACTCACAGGAGCCTATGTCTGGGGTGGCTGGAGCCTAGTTGACCATGGGATCATAGCCTAGGTAGCAGGACCCTGGCAGGGGTTGTTGTAGAGTACCAGGTGTTATCTGAGGGCACCCTGGTGGAAATGAGCTGGGATCCCAGTTACAGCTGCTCTCCCCTTCAACAAGTCTAGGTCTCTGAGGACAAGCTTGCCTCCCAGTACTGTGTGCAGTGGTAGCAGAAGTTTCCTAGTTAGGCGAGCCTGATTAGCCTGCTCCAGAAGATCCTGTGGGATCTAACTTGCTCCCCCCCACACACACACACATCACCTGACCACAAACTCCTCTTTTACTCCCTCACTCATTCACTCATGCTCTATCCCTCACTGAAGCATTCTTCCTGCCTCTGTAGTTGGGTCTGGGGTGTTATTGACCCTTTCTGGATGAAGTTTCCTCTACAGGTATCTAGTTGTATGGCTTGCTCTGAAGCCCCTTGGCCAGACAGGATAAAATTCACCTCAATAAGATACAACACAAAGGGAACTAAGTACAAATGTACTAATGACACCAATAACCCCAGTATAAGTGACCACCTGAGAAAAGAGAGTTAGGGGAGAGAAAAGAGAGCACATATGATATTGAAGAGAAAGAAAAAGATAAGAGATAAAAGATAAAGGAAGAAAAAAGGAGAAAATACACACACACACACACATATGCAAGACCTCACAGAACCCATAAATAAACTAAAAAACAAACAGACAAACAAACAACCAAACACCCAGCAAAAAGGGTTGGGTCAGAATCTGTAGAGGCTGAGCTTATATACTGAAAATAAGATTAAGAATTGGATGAATATGGGGAGGACCTCAGTTAAGTATTGAGCAATTAGAAAGGGAATGAGTGGGTAAAAAGAATGAGAAGAAAATAATAATAATACATTTATAAAAAATTGATTTCAAAGATGGTATAAAAATTAAAAATAGCAAATAAAAATAAAATATGGTGATGTAAAATAATGCAAAAAGAAATAGAAAATAAAGAACAAACAAAACCAGGAAAAAAAGAAAAGAAGAAGAAAAGGGATAACAAAATAATAAAAAATAAAAATAAAAGCAAAAAAAGTGAACTGTTATTCCTTTGGCTGGCTTATGATCCCAGCTGTCTGTGTTGTACTGTTTCTCAGTTTCCCATTGCGGGGACTGTAGATTTCTCTTTAGGCCAGTTCCTATGATAGATTCCTTTGTGTCATTCAGGTTGGGATCTGGGTATGGCTGTATTGGTTGCCTGGAGACTGGAGGGAGGGGCTATCTCTCAGGAGAAAATGGCGGCCTGAGCTCAGGTATGACTCAGTACCAGATTCGCTACAACCTCTCCTAGACCACCTACTCTCCTCAGATTCCACAACTCTACACCTTCTCCCACACCTCAACCACAGGAAAGTGTCTGTATCCAAAAGGACCTATGAACTAGGTTTAGTGAAGAAAGGCACAGGCCCCAGAGTGGGGAAGGACTGGATCCCTTCAAGCTCCTCTCTTGCCAGCACTGTCGGGCCAGCCCTTCAGTGATACCTCTGAGCTCAGATCCAAAATCCAGAATCCAAGGTCCAAAATCCCCTACTTCCTGCAGTCCCGTGGACCCTTTTTTCACAGTCAGATGCTTTGCCTGTCCTCAGGGATGCGGCTTGGCGCCATACCGACCCTCTGGGAACAGAGGTCCAGCAGACTTTCTTGCCTAGATCCTTGATTTCACCTTTATCCAGGGGACCTCTGCCAGCTGTGTTTCCTTTGCCAATTCGAGGTGAATTCCATTTGTTTCGGCTGCTCACTCTATTTGCTCAGGGACAAAGCTCAGGACATGTCCGCCTATTTCATTGCCATTATGTCTCTCCTGAAATAGTGTTTTAATTCTTATAACTAATATATATCAAATGCTAACTACATGCAGCACTCTGCTAGACACTTAACATACATTACCTTAATATCTAGCCCAACCATATTTTAGATATGATTAGAATGAGGTTAGGAGAGATTAAAGGGTTTGCTTAGGATAATACAACTATTAAAGTAGCAAAGCTGTTATTTATTCTTATGCAGAACTATCAGACTCAGCAGGCATGTTCCCTAAAATAGCTTGACTATTGTAACAACTGCACTATTTATATGTGTACCATTATGCTGCCTAAGTTATACATATGCAACTTTTATTTTAAAAATAAAAAATTATCATCATAAAGAAATCATGTTCTTTACTTCTAAGTCTTTTCTGTAACTTCATACCTATTTTTTAATTATCAGAATGAGAGTAGGAATAAAGGTGTTCTAAATAATCTCTCTGAGATTCATTAATATCTCAAAGATTTCTTCCCATGATGGCTTATTTATGATGCAAAAGCTGTGATGTGAAAATAGAAACACAACTTCAAACATGCAGGGTGTTACACTAGTTTCCATATTTAAAGCTACACAGAACTCAGTCCTTGTTTTGCTATTCCAGTCCTTGTTTTGCTATTAGATCACCCATGCTTCCTAAGGCCATGTGATCTGCAACGAGGAGAAAGTCTCAGGAAAAAAAAAAAAAAGGACTTTCAGGAACCAAGATGGGGCCATAGGTAAACACCTGAACTCGCTGCCTCCCACAACCACATCAAAATTACAACTAAAATATAGAACAACTATCATCAGAACTGCTAGAAAGCTGGCTGAATGGAAGTCCTACAACTAGAGAAGTGAAGAAGAAAGCACACTGAGACTGGTAGGAGGTGTGGAGATGCAGAGAAGGCTGGTCTGGCCCCCAAGTGTGCCGCTTTTTTAATTGGGAGGGAGATCACCTCTGTGGCGGCTGCCCAGAGGAGCAAGGGATCCCAAACCCACACCAGCCCCCCAGCCCAGGTTCCCAGAGCTGTGGAAAGAAATCTCTACTGGCAGTAAGAACTACAGACTGTAAAAAACAGTGTGGATTGGGGCTGAGTGACACACAGGCTGTTAGAGACCCAGCTGCTCTTCTTAAAAGGCTGGCACTGCAAACTGAATTTACAAGCTACTGCTTGCTCTGAGCTCTAGTGCCGGGTGAGGCTCTGGGGGACCCAGATACATATAGGGAGAAACCAACTGTCTGGCAACAGGACAGAAAGTTGAGGGTGAGTTTCTTCCAGAAGGAGGTGCTTTCAGCGGTCATTTGTTCCCATGCTGGGACCTCCCTGGTGTAGGGCTGACTGATAGCTATTTCTATTTGCTCCACCCTGGGGGTTCCCTGAAACCCTGCCCCACCCAATTTACAACCCCACCCAAGCTGTACACAGCAGCTTTGGCATATGAATGGCCTGTCCTTTCTCAGGATAAAAATCTGTCTAACAAGCTGCAGCTGGATCAGGGAGCCCCAAACATATCAATAAAAGGCCCAAGACCTGGCAGCAGCACCAGCCTGCCTTGCTTCACAGCTGGGCCTCATCTGGGCAGTTCCAAACACCATACAAAGAGGAGGAATCTGCAGATCTCTCTGTAGGTCCTTCTGGGGGGCCCCAGGCAGTGGCTGACTTTGTACCTCCCTGAACACCCAAGAGCCAGTCAGTGTGACACCATACCAGATTACAACTCTTCACATCCATAAGTAACACACTCAAGGGGCAGACTCAGTGAGTACCAAAGCCCCACTGAAGCAAGTTCTTCCCCATAAGGGTGTCTCCTGCAGAGCAGCTCTCCCACTGTATTTGCAACTGCTCCCCACAGCCAATTGGCCTGGAGATCAGCTCCTCCCAATGACACCAACAGCAATCAAGGCTCAACTACAACAAAACTGTGCACATAGCCCACAAAGGGGTGCATAAGAGTGTCCACCTCAGGTAAATGGAGAGGCTGAGACACTGGGCCCTATAGAACACGTACTACACAAGGCCACTCTATCAACTCAAGGAGACTTAGCAGCTATCCAATACATAGAAACAAACACTGAGAAGCAGCAAAAATTCAGAGACAAAGAAATATCTCACAAATAAAGAAGGCACACTACTGGATATAGAGTTCAAAACCACAGTTATAAGGTTACTCAAGAACCTTCTAGAAAGCTCCAAAGAACTTAGTGATACTTATAAGGGTCTTAGTGAGAATGCAAAATAAATAAATAAATAAATAAATAAATGGAAAAGGACCATTCAGAAATTAAGCATACACTGACTGAAATAAAGAATAATATACAGAAATTCAATAGCAGACTAGAGGGTCCCAAGAATCAAGTCAAAGATTTGAAATACGAAGAAGCAAAAAACACCCAATCAGAAAAGCAAAAAGAATCCAAAAATATGAAGAGAGTGTAAGGAGTCTCTGGGACAACTTCAAGTATACCAACATCTGAATTATAGGGGTGCCAGAAGAAGAGAGAGGGCAAGACATTGGAAAACTACTTGAAGAAATAATGACAGAAAACTTCCCCTACCTGGTGAAAAAAATAGACTTACAAGTCCAGGAAGCACAGAGAACCCCAAGCAAAAGGAATCCAAAGAGGACCACACCAAGACACACCATAATTAAAATGCCAAGGGCAAAAGACAAAGAGAGAACCTTAAAAGCAGCAAGAGAAAAACAGTTAGTTACCTACAAGGGAGTACCCTCAAGACTGTCAGCTTATTTCTCAACAGAAACTATGCAGTCCAGAATGAAGTGGCAAGAAATATTCAAAGTGATGAATAGAAAGAACCTACAACCAAGATTACTCTACCCACAGAGTTATCATTTAGAATTGAAGGTCAGATAAAGAACTTCACAGACAAGAAAAGGCTAAAGGAGGTCATCACCACCAAATAAGTATTATATAAAATGCTGAAGGGTATTCTTTAAGAAGAGGAAAAAGAAGAAAAGGGTAAAGATAAAAAATATGAACAACAAAGTGACAACAAATAGTTATCTATCAACAATTAAATTTAAAAATCAAATGAATAAAAATTTGATGAACAAAATAAACTGGTGAATATAATAGAATCAGCGGCATAGAAAAGAGTAGGCTGACAATTCTCAGGGGGAAGGAGGTGTGGAGGTGCAGGAAGAGATCGGACAAAAATCATACACCTATAGATGAGAACAATGGGTAGGGGTAAGGGCAGGGGGTGGGGTTGGAACCACATGGAGGGAAGCTATGGGGGTAGGGGGAAGAAGGTCATCTGCAATAATTTCAACAGTAAAGATTAAAAAATAAAATAAAAGAAGGCCCTTCATGTTTAAGCTTTCTATGCAGCCCATGCTGCACTGAAGGTCCATGGTAAGGGAGCAACATGGAATCCATGGAGCTTAGCTGTGAGGAAGAGGTAGGCTGCTAGACAAGAAGGACCTTTGCCAGCTCTGAGTCATTGCAGGCTTCCTGAGTCCAGCCAATTTACCTGCTTCTCTAAAGATCTTTATTTGTCCTTCTATTCTCGTCAAAAGCTGTTGTCATTTCCTTTTCTGTCTGGAGACACTGGAAATGGCCTCCAGGCAATATGACCACACTGGCCCTTTGTGCAACCCCCAACTCATCAAGATGAAACCTTAGAATTCCTATGCTTTGAGTTTCCCTCCCTTATTGAGCAGAAAACATCATATTTCTCACATTTCTAGAGCTTCAACTATTTAAATTATTTATTGGATCAGCAAGCAACTTGGGTTTTGGCTAAATAAAAAGTACTGTCCTGGCATCTTTGGTATCATTAATTGGTTGTATTGGGAAACATATGGATTCCCAGAATTAGTAACTGTTAGTTCTGTAAAGCCCTCAGAAACTGCAGAACTGGGGACAAACCGGAATGGCTGCAACTTGATCATTAAAGGCTCATTTGTCCACTCATCCTTCCCTTTATTATTTTATTCCAGAAACATTTCCTAAATGCCTGTGAGATATCAGTGCCTTGTCTCCACCCTCAGGAAGCTCTCATTTTGAGAGGTGGAGTGGATGGATAAGTAAACAGTCCTAATAAACTGTAGCCAGTTCTGTGAAAGAAAGGCAGTGGCAGATAATAGTTTAGAAAGGGCACTTTAAAATCAATCTTGGTTTCAACCTAGCCTTGGCACTTGTTTCCTGTGTGCCCTTACGTAAGTTGTGAAACCTCCTAAGTTAATTCTAGAGCAAGGGTATAATAGATGTAAGTACGTAGTACCAGAGCAACACAGAGGGTTAGCATAATATCTATAGCTGATTATTGGGGTTCCAGAAAGCCAGGAGGTTGTGATAAGCTAACAAGATATAATTTTATCCTTAAAAATACCCTATGGTGAGGGTTGGCAACAGGCAGGTGGATAGCCAGAAAAGGGGCATTTGCTCATTGGCATTGAGGAGCTAGCCATGGGGGCTCTGGTTCAGGCTCAGATTCCTAATCCATAGGATTTGGAGAGGAAAGCAGACCTCAGTCCCAGGGGAAATATATGGCTGAGTTTATAGCAGAGGGGTATAAAATAGGACTGAGACAGAGATGGAGGCAAAAACAATATATAGGTACCACCTATGGTCTAGATATTAACCAGAAGAGGGGAAATACATGAAGCAGGACAGGAAGGAGCCTAGCTGACAATGCTGGGGTTGGCAGGCATAGCAGTCATAGGAGTACCTTCTGATATCTGATTGCTGGGAGAGTGATCAGGCTGTTGCTATGCTCTGAAGTTACCACTGCTTTTGTATCCAGGCCATAAATGCTACCAGCTTCTCCTGGTCAGTGAACAAGCACAGCAAAGATAATAGAGAAAGCCCACTTGTGGGAGACATTGGACTCCTTTGACCAGTGACATTGTCTGAAGGACGCCCTGATGGCTAAAACTTCCTTACAACTGCATGTAGGCTAAGACATTTTCTTCTGACCTACATACCACACTTCCCTCCCTCCCTCCCTCTCTCCCTCCCTCCTTCCCTCCCTTCCTGCTCTCCTTTACTCAGGGTAAGACTTGTGTTGCATTATAGTGCATAGCAGTGGCTCTCCCAGGCTTTCCTGGCTTCCTTCCCATTTTCCATCACCAGGGTTGTCCTAAATACATTTTCTTATCCTATATTTCAGTCTGATTCTTGAAAGACCTAGACATGTGTGGCTTAAGGGGCCTCAATTTAAAGAATAAAGAGTAGCAATGACAAAGATTTCATTGTACAGTTAGTCCAAAGATTTTCACATTTCATTCCATGAAGAACACAGATTCATTGGATAAGCCTCAGTGGCCAGGAACAGTGGTAGGCTCTAGGAATACAGTAATAAACAAGGTGAATAAGATGCCCTTATGAAATTTGTCAAGAAAGAGCAGAGATTAAGCAAGTAGATGGAAAAATATTTGTTCTTGGTGGTTTTTTTAATCCTTACTAGAGGATATTCCATTGTTTTTTTTTTAGAGAGAGTGGAAGAGAAAAGGAAAGACAGAGAGAAATATCAATGTGAGAGAAACACTTTGATGGGTTGCCTCCTGCTTGAGCTCCGACCAGAGCCCAAGCTGGGGAGGAGCCTGCAACTGAGGTACATGCCCTTGATAAAATCTAACCCAGGACCCTTCAGTTCACAGGCCAACGCTCTATCCACTGAGCCAAAACAACTAGGGCTTGTTATTTTTTAAAGCTGGTGATACAGTTCAAATCTTTACCAAGCTTGCAAGTTTTTATGATCTAGCTCCTACCTATCCCTCCATCCTCTTTTCTCACCATATCTATATTGCACTATGCATCATCTAGCATGATATGTATGCAATTCCCAGAACTCTCCATCCTTTCACTTTTGGACTTTTGTCCAAACTATCCTTTACCCACTGGCCTTAGATCCATCTACCAGGCTTATTTTGAGCATGCTCACTCAGGGAAGTTGTTCCTGAGCAACTGTAGATGTTCTTCCTGTACATCCCTAGCAATTTAATTACAAGCAAGTAAGTGGAAAACTACAGAAAAGCAAAAATGATGCCAGCCAGAAGAAATCCATATTCTTTCTTTCCAAATCAGTTGGCTCATTTATTTATTTAAAAAGTGGTATCTTGACTCTTTATGCTCAAGTCAAACTTGTCTTCTGTTTTGTTGCAGAGACTGTTAACTGCCTTTTTGATATCTCTTCTCCTCTGCCTCTTCACTGTAATAATATGCTCAGCTAAATATAGTTATGCTTCTTAGTCTCCTGCAAATAGAGATGGACAATAAGATACAAGCAGAAGTCATGGGAGGTGGTTTCTGGGAAGTCTTTTTTGTTTTAGACCCTCCCTTTTACCCACTGCCTGATAATTGACTGTGTTGCTTAAAGTTCCAGCAGACATCTTGGGACCATGAGGGAAAGGTCAAGAGAATTATAAACAACCCTGACATTTTTGAGCTGCTAAACCAACACTAGCAACCGCCTACCTTTGGACTTCTCATTACATGAGACAAATAAACCCTCATGTGTTTCAGCCACTGCCATCAAATTGTTTTTTACTTACAGATTAATGCAAATCTGAAATGATTCATCTCAAAAAGTTCTGTTCCCTTCTCCTTAGCAGTGCCGATACCTGGAATGTTGCTCTTTCTCCCCTATCATTTTCCCTAAATCTCAGCCAACCAAATCTTATCTACCATTGAACTCCCTATTCAAACAGTGTAAGAGTTTATCTTATCTCCCCCAATCTAGATGTGCTATTTATCACTTTTTATTCATCCCAATTGCAATTTATCTGAACTTCTGAACTTCTTTTGAAATAGATGATAGGTAGATAGATAGATAGATAGATAGATAGATAGATATACACTGAATGGCCCGATTATATTGATCTCTGCATGCATAATAATCTGGCTACTCAGTGTATAGCCTATATAATAAATGGCTAATATGCAAATTGTCCCCGCGACCAGGAGTTCGACCAGCAGACAGTCCGGCCATCTCATCTGCCCATGTCCCCTCCCCCTGGCCAGGCTGGCCAAACCCCACCCATTTAATGTTGAAATCCTGTATCCATTTTGAATTTATTTTTGTATGTGGTGTAAGTTGGTGGTCCAGTTTCATTTTTCTGCATTATCTGTCCAATTTTCCCAACACCATTTATTGAACAGGCTATTTGTCTCCGTTGTATGTTCATGCCTCCTTTGTCAAATATTAGTTGAGCATAGTGTTTTGGGTGGATATCTGGGTTCTCTATTCTATTCCATTGGTCTATATGTCTGTTCTTGTGCCAGTACCAGGCTGTTTTGAGAACAGTTGCTTTGTAATATAGCTTGAAATCTGGTATTGAGATCCCACCTACTTTATTCTTCTTTCTCAGAATTCCTGTAGCTATTTGGGGTCTTTTTTGTTCCAAATGAATCTATGAAGAATTCTTTCTAGGTCTGTGAAATATGTCGTTGGTATTTTAATGGGTAGTGCATTGAATCTATAGATTGCTTTGTGTAGTATGGACATTTTAATGATGTTGATTCTCCCAATCCATGAGCATGGTATGCTCTTCCATCTGTTAACATCTTCCTCTATCTCTTTTTTCAGTGTCCTGTAGTTTTCTGCATATAGGTCTTTTAACTCTTTAGTTAGGTTTATTCCTAGGTATCTTACTTTTTTTGGTGTGATGGTAAATGGGATTGCTTTTTTAGTCTCTCTTTCTGTAATTTCACTATTAGTGTATAGAAATGCCACAGACTTTTTAGCATTAATTTTGTATCCTGCTACATTGCCAAATTCATTAATTAAGTCAATTAGTTTTGGGATGGAGTGCTTTGGGTTTTTTATGTACATATCATGTCATCTGCAAATAAGGACAGCTTTACTTCTTCTTTTCCAATTTGGATGCCTTTTATTTCTTCTTGTTGTCTAATTGCAATGGCTAATACTTCCAGTACTATGTCGAACAGGAGAGGTGAGAGTGGGCATCCCTGTCTTGTTCCTGTTCTTAGGGGAAATGGTTTTAGTTTTTACCCATTGAGTATGATGTTAGATGTGGGTTTATCATATATGGCTTTTATGACGTAGAGGTACGATCCTTCTATTCCCACTTTGCTGAGAGTTTTTTATCAAGAAAGGGTGTTGGATTTTGTCAAATGCTTTTTCTGCAACAATTGATATGACTATGTGATTTTTATCTCTCAATTTGTTTATGTGATGTATCACGTTCATTGATTTGCAGATATTGTACCATCCCTGCATTCCTGGGATGAATCCAACTTGGTCATGGTGTATGATCTTTCTGATGTACTGCTGGATCCAATTTGCTAGAATTTTGTTGAGGAATTTGGTATCTATGTTCAAGAGAAATATTGGCCTATAATTCTCTTTCATTGTGTTGTCTTTATCTGGTTTTGGTATTAGGGGGATGCTGGCTTCATAGAAGGTGTTTGGAAGGGCTCCTTCTTCTTGAATGTTTTTGAATAGTCTGAGTAGGATAGGTTTTAATTCTTCCTTGAATGTTTGGAAAACTCTCCTGTGTAGCCATCTGATCCCGGGCTTTTATTTGCTGGAAGCTTTCTGATGACTGCTTCAATTTCTTCCACAGTTATTGGACTATTGAGATGTTTAGATTCCTCCTCATTGAGTTTTGGAAGGTTATAGTTTTCTAGGAAAATGTCCATTTCTTGCAGGTTGTCCAATGTGTTGGAATACAGTTGTTCATAGTATTTTTTAACAATCCTTTGTATTTCTGCAGGGTCTGTTGTTATTTCTCCTCTTTCATTTCTGATTTTGTTTATTTGGGTCTTCTCTCTTTGCTTCTTGTGAGCCTGGCTAGAGGTCCATCAAAATTGTTTATCCTTTCAAAGAACCCGCTCTTGGTTTTGTTGATCTTTTGAATTCTTTCTTTGGTCTCCAAGTAGTTTATCTCTACTCTGATCTTCATGATTTCCTTCCTTCTGCTTACACTTGGCTTTTCTTGTTGCTCTCATTCTAGCCCTTTGAGTTGTAGGGTTAGGTAATTTATTACCATTGTTTCCTGTTTTTTGCAGTAGGCTTGTAAGGCTATGAACTTCCCTCTCAAGACTGCTTTCACTGTGTCCCATAAATTTTGTGTTGTTGTGTTGTCATTGTGATTTGTTGCCATGATGTGTTTTATTTCTTCCTTGATCTCTCTGGTTACCCAGTCGTTGTTTAATAGCATGCTGTTTAGTCTCCATGTGTTTGATTTCTTTCTATTGTTTTTATTATACTTGATTTCCAGTGTTATGCCACTGTGGTCAGAGAAAATGCTTGATATGATTTCTATCTTCTTGAATTTGAAGAGACATTTCTTATGACCCAACATATGATCTATCTTTGAAAATTACCCATGTGCACTGATGAAGAATGTATATTCTGTGGCTTTGGGGTGAAATGTTCTGAAGATGTCAATTAATTCCATCTGGTCTAGTGAGTCATTTAGGATTGATGTTTCTTCTCTGATTTTCTGTTTAGAGGATTTGTCCAGTGGTGACAGTGAGGTATTAAAGTCTCCTACTATGATTGTATTGCTGTCAATCTCTAGCTTAATACCCTCCAGGAGTTTTTTTTATGTATTTAGGTGCTCCTATATTGGGTGCATATATGTTTACCAGAGTTATTTATTCTTGTTGGATTGTTCCCTTTATTATTATGAAGTGGCCTTCTTTATCTCTTGTTATGTCCTTCACTTTGAGATCTAATTCGTCACATATAAGTATTGCAACCCCATCTTTTTTTTTCCATTTCCATTTGCCTGAAATTACATCTTCCATCCCTTCACCCTCAATCTGTGTGCATCTCTTTTCCTGAGGTGGGTTTCTTGTAGATAGCAGATATGTGGATCATGTTTTCTTATCCAATAGATTACCCTATGTCTCTTGATTGGAGCATTTAACCCAATTATATTTAAAGTTATTATTGATAGGTATTTATCTGTCGTCATTTTTAGTATGTAACCCAGAGTTCCTTCTTCGCTTCCTATTTCTTTTTATTACAGCAGACTCTTTAACATTTCTTGCATTGCTGTTTGGTGGTAATATGTTCTCTTAGTCCTTTTTTGTCTGTGAAGCTTCTGATTTCACCTTCAATTTTTATTGAAAGGCTTGCAGAGTACAGTATTCTTTGATTCAGACCCTTCCTTTGCATGACTTTTTATATTTCATTCCATTCTCTTCTGGCCTGATAGTTTCTGTTGAGAAGTCAGTAGCTACCCTTATGGGGGTTCCTTTGTAGGTAACTTTCTGTTTCTCTCTGGCCATTTTTAAGATTCTTGCTTTGTTGTTGCTGTTTGCCAATTTAATTATAATGTGCCTTGGTGTCGGTTTTGTGGGGTTCATTTTGCTTGGGACTCTGTGAGCTTCTTGGATTTGTGTGGGTTTTTTCTTTCCTATATTGGGGAAATTTTCTGTCATTAATTCTTCAAACAGGTTTTCTATTCCTTGCTCAGTTTCCACTCTTTTTGGAACCCCAAGTATGTTTTTTTTTTGTTTTGTGTTATCCCAAAGTTCCTTTAGGCTCTCCTCTTGCTTTTAAATTTTTTTTTCTAGAAGCTGCTGTACTTGAGTTTTTTTCCTACCGTGTCTTCTAGCTCACTGATGTGGTCCTCTGCTTCTTCTAGTCTACTTTTGATGCTTTATATTGAGTTCTTTAAAGCAGTGATGTCATTTTTTTATTTCTTTGTGAATTTCTTCTTGCTTCTTCTTCATTTCCTCTTGGCTCTTACTCACATTTTCGATTTTGTCTTCCATTCTTTTCATCCACCTTAGAATCATTTCTCTGAACTCTTTCTCTGGTAGGCTTATTTCGGCTTCTGTTTTGTTTACTTCCTCTTCTGGTGATACCTGCCTATCTGTCGTATGCGGGCTGTTTCTTCTTCTCCCCATGGTTTTTCTTCTCTGGGTGTCTGGTTATGTAGTTCTCTCTCCTACGTTGATTCAAAGGCACAAACTACAACACAACCCAGTACAGCACACAAGGCACTGAACAGAAATGTATTCACGATGTTAATAATCACCAATAAGGTGACCAGCAATGAAAGACAAATTAGAGGTAAGTAGAGAAAAAAGAAGAGGGAAAAAGAAAGGAAAGAAGTGCCAAAATCAAATTGGGAGAGGGAGAAATAAATAAACAAATAAATGAACAAAAAATAAAATAAAATAAAGGAGTAGAAGAAAAAGAAAAGAGAAAGAAAAACAAAATCAAAGAGAAAAGAAAGTGGATAAGAGAGAAAAGGGGAAGAAAATATAGATGTCAGAGAAAACTCCAATAGAACAGTCACTAATTTCAATAAAGGCCAGCAACCAGTACCTAGAGATTAATACAAACTGCAAATAACAACTGGTATCAAGGGAGGTGAGGGAAAGAGAGGTAAAAAACAAAGCAAGCAAAAAGTAAAATAAAACAAGCAGAATAAGCTAAAACAATCTCACAAAAAAGTTAAAAAAAATCTATATAACTACTGTTCAGGCAAATAGCAACAAAAGGACATAAAGAAAAAACAACTTTCTGGCTAGTGAAGACAAGAAGAGAGAGGTTTGTATGGACTTGTAGTAGGGGCTTTGAAATTAGATATATAAGTGGGGTGAAATTTTAACCAGGTAAAGAGAAAGAATGGGGAGAATTTAAGTTGGAAAAGGGAAAGAGAAACGACAACAAATTGGGGAAAGTTAGGAGGAAAGTGTTGGCATAAAGGTAGAGTTGTGTTGGAGTAAAGTTATGCTAAAGGAAAGATGAAAATAGAATTTAGAACTCTAATCTCAAAGTAAAATAAAGAGAAAACAAAGTGACACTTGTTTTTTTTCCAAAAAGGTAAAATACTAGTAGTAATAATACTAGTTGAAAACAAAAAAGTAATAATTAAAAAGGTAAAATCAATTGAGGTTAAAAGAAAAAAACTTTTAATTAAAATATGTAAAAATTAAAAATTAAGAAAAAATTTAAAAAGAAGAAAAAAAAATAGAATGGTCATTCACTTCCACTATTATTCTGCTTGGCACTCCTGTTTCTCAGTAGGGAAGATATTGCAGTTCCCTGTGTTCCACTAGGGGTGTTTTAATCTCTTTATTCTTTTGTGGTTATGTGAGAATCAATTTGTGCGTCATCCACTGGGTGGCAGTGTTTCGGAATTGATCTCTGAGACAAAGCACAGGACCTCTCTAGGCTGTGCTCAGATCCTGCTGCTCTGTGGTTCTCAAAACCGGTTTGTGGGGATTTTGCAGCCGGGACACTAATAATTCCCAAGCTGTCCCTCTGCCTCAGATTAAAAACGAGTCATTTTCCAGAGCTCCCCTCTGTCAACAGCTCTGAGAGTTTGCCTCCACACTTAGGGATCACTCCCTGCCCCACCTCCGTGGACCTCTCCAGAGTCAGCTTTCCCGCAGCCCGGTTCCCACAGTGTGTATGTCTCTGTTCTGAGGGGCAGAAGACCTCACCTTATCCCAGGCGAAATCTGACCTTTCTGTGTGCTGTGTGGATCTCTGAATCCGCCACCCGCGTGTCTGCGCCGATTGGAGAGTGGTGTTCTGGGTCCCTGGCTGTTTTGTGGGTGTTTCATCCGCAGCTTTCAGACCTCTGCAGATATCCACCTCCCTCTGTAAGATGTGGTGGTCTCTGCGTTCGCGCTGGTGGCTCCGGCTGACAAAAACCCCACGGCAGTGGGGCTGCCTGGCCAGGAGAGCCCAGTCCAGCAGATCCCTGCCTTCTCCTGGAGGATAACTGACTCACAACTTGCCAACAAACACTCCCCGTGCTACCCTCAGCTGCTCTCTCTCCCTCTGCCCAGCGACAAAGCTCCAGATGTGTCCATCTATTCCACAGCCATTTTCAAGCTCTACTGCAACATTTTATATAGCAATTATACTTTAATGTATTTACCCAAAAAATATTTAGGAAAATACATGAAGTATATTTTTTTCTCAGAGCAGAGCCTCAAGGGCAAAAAACACAGGAATCAGCTCCTTGGCAGGAGAACAGGAACGAACTTGCGGAATTGCTGGAAACTCTGTGTGGACAACTGAGCTTTAAAAACTCTAGGAGAGACCCAGTCACAGAGGGGACCTGACAATATTGTGAGATTTACCTCCAAGAGCTCTACACCCAGTAATTTTTGGAATTTCCTTATCTGCAGGCAGGAGGAGGGGGGAAAGAGCTATTTCTAAATCCCCTAGAGTCTCCTGATCATTTTTATATCTTCAGTCTTTGTGAATCTGTTTCTGTAGACTCCCAGTAATAATAGCTTGGTTTTTTATGAGTTTAGTGATTTTCTTTTTCATTGTGAACTCATGTTTTTTGGAATTTTACCTCTGGGGATTCTTTGAGGTCATTTTAAAATTCTTTCACTTACTACTGCAATGTGCCTACAGGCACTATCAACCAAGGACCACGACCACTATAACCTAATGATTCTGTTTGGTGGTTTTGTAGACACATACATAGTATTCTGCTCCCAAAAATGCTTGAATGTGGGTATGTGGTTAGGAATTCTCAGGGGAAATAACTTTCTCCAAACTTTCTTCCCTAATGCAGAGGAGATATTTTCTAGGTCACTCACTGAGGTAGTCACAAAGAGAGGACTGTAGCTTTATGTACAGGGTTTTCAGTCAGTCTGGCTATCTTGCTTCAGTTTCAGGCTTTATCTCCTGTACCTGTCCTACTACACAATCTTTAAAAAATGACTCTAGGCTACCAGGAATAAGCAGATATTCCCGAGACAAACTGGTTTTATTGCCTCTTAAGAAATCAGGCTATATTGTTTCCTCTAATTCAGGGTTAGGGAACCTTTTTTCTGCCACAGGCCATTTGGTTATTTATAACATCATTTGCAAGCCATACAAAAATATCAACTTAAAAATTAGCCTGCCATATTTGGTCAAACGTTTAATTAATTCACCCCTAATGCCTTGGCAGGGCCAGACCAAATGATTTTGAGGGCCTTATATTGCCCATGGGCAGATGCCCTCCACCCCTGCAATTATTCTTTTTACTTTAGTTCTGTTTACTTTCAAAACAGCATTTAAAATATGTTATCTAGCTTTTTAGGCATGCTTTACTTTTTAAATTTAATAAGATTTTTTTATTGATTTTTAGAGAGGAAGGAAGAGGGAGAAGAAGTAAAAAACGTTGACATGAGAGCACAACATTGATTGTTTGCCTCACACACACACTCCGCCAGTGGGGATTGAGCATGCAACCCTGGGCATATACCCTGATTTACTAAGAATCTAACCAGCAATCTTCTGGTGCATAGGACGACACCCAAACAACTGAGCCACACCAACCAGAGCTAGCTAAGCATTCTTGATTCTCTCTCTCTCTCTCTCTCTCTCTCTCTCTCTCTCTCTCTCTCTCTTTCTCTCTCTCTCTCTTTCTCTCTCTTTCTCTCTCTCTCTCTGGCATTCTTTACTGAGAGGGATTTCACCACACACTTACCTTATTGCCAGAAACAGAAATTGTTATCTTGGTTAATTTAATCCCTGGGCAGTGTCCTCTAAACTATATTTTCTCTCTGGGTTACTCTCAAGTCCATATTCTTAACATTTCCCTGGGCTTCAGATATGACTCGGACAGCCTGCTGTGAATCTCCATATGAATCATCTAATTAATACCCCCTTCTCATATTTATTCTTTGACCTGTGTCCTCTATCTTAGGAGCACAATACGATACCTAATCAATCAGGTTACAAATGTTGGTATCCTTTTCAAATCATCCCTCTCCCACATACCCAGCTACCAACTCTGGTGATTTCTAGCTGGGATAGCTGCTTCTACTCAATTCCTATGAAAACACCCTGGTTCAGGCTCTTGACCTGGCCTAGACAGTATCTCTAGTTACACAACTGGTCTTTGACCTCTAATCTATTTGATACCTATTCCATTATTGAAGCTGCCACTGTAACTCTCTTTCCAAATCACAGATCTGATCAAACCACTTGCCTGCACCCAAACCATTATTGATTTTCCATTGCTTATTATGGAAAGAATAAAATTCTGATTTCTTAACTTGGTGTTCAAGGTAAATGACAATGGGTGCCAATCTTTACAATCTTTTAATAGTGATGTTTTATGCTATGATGCATGTAATGCTCCAGTTACACAATATTTGGCATTCTTGGATTTCACTCTTTACCCGAGATACTCTTTCCCTTATCTCGATCTACCAAAATCCTACTTTTCATTTATGGCCCAGTTTAATTTTTGTGCCCTCCATGAAGTTTTCCCAGAAAGTAATTGCTCCTACATATGTACTCCCAAAGCAGTTTGCTTTTATCTTTTGCAGCACTTATCATATTGTTCCTTTTATTAGAGGTTATTATGCATATTTCTTCCTTTTACCATATGCTAAGTCCTTGAAGGCACTAGAGCAGAATGATCACACATTCTAGCTTTGGAGTCAAATAAACCAAGCTCAAACATTGATCCCATGATTAACTGTGTGACTTTTGGGCTTATCTCTCTTGAATCTCAGTTTCCTTTATCTATAAAAGGGATTATATAGTAATGTTGTGAAATTTAAGTTATCTAACTTGTGTGAAGCCATTAGCACAGGGCCTGGCATGGAGTAACTATACAATAAATATTAAAAATTATTATTAAAGGCAGATGCTACAGGCTGTTCATCTTTTTTATGTCTCTAACACTTCCTCTAGCCTCTCCTTTTTCCTCTTCCCCACTCCCCATTTCAGGGCTTAGCCCAGTACCTTAACTGAATGCTGAATACATCACACAGTTTTTATAGAAAACATTTAATTCAGCCTAGGCAGAAACAAGTTGACATTTGTATGATACACCAACAGATGAATGCTTATGGGCTGTCCTAGCATGGTATATCAATGGAATATCCTGTCTGAATACCAAAGAGCAACCCCTTTCAGTATTGTCTGAACAAGCTGACTTCACTGGGAGTTGGGAAAGAGAAAGAGGAGGTTTCATATCCTATGGAAGTATTTGGAACTTAATGAGAAGTTGTAGGGCAGGAAAAATGACCCTGTTTTTTAAAAAACAAATGCAGCTACAGAATACAAAGCTTACACATAGCCTGTGAGATGTGTGAGCAACTGGGGCCAGGGTTTTGCAAAATCTTTTTCCTGGCCTGTAGTGAATTTTGAATCAATCCCACTTAGTATTTAACTCTCCATTGACACAGCAAATTTTTCCTCTAGATTCTCATTCTCAGAACACTTATTAACCAACATTCCTGATAAAACCAGTGCAACCAAGTGAATTACTTGAGGCTAGATATGAAGTTGATCTTCTCTCTATTTCTTATTTCAGCACCATAAATGTTTACACTAGCAATGTACATTTCTTAAAATTACCAATATTCCCAAATGATAACTGTTTATTTGGATTCTGTATTTTTTCTTTTCTATTTTAAAGATGCACTATATTTTATGTCATACTTATTCTAATATTATTGGTAATATTCCCATGAAGGTGAAATGTTGCAAAGTCCAACTTTTGTTAACTCTTCCTGAATTGTATCCTGCATAACTTCAAATTCATCAAAATGTTGAAATGATGCTATATGTATTTCCAATTTTATGTTTTATGAATTTGAGAATGATTTAGGCCTTTGCTGCTTTAAGCTAAGTATTTTAGGAATGTTGAGCTTTATCATGCAGAGATAATAAAAATGGACTTTTTTTTAATAGCACAGATAACTTAATGGTATTTTTGAGATCTGATTATTGTCCCTTGGGTACAGAGGTTACAGAGGTATGGAATAACTCAATTTCATAATATACTTCACATGAATACCTGCCTGGCATCCCGCCTACCCAACACACACACACACACACACACACACACACACACACTCAAGGAATTCAATTAAAAGGCTTTCTTCTTGAAACCAAAGCTTATATATGACTGCCTGACTGATCTTACTTAAAAATATTTTTACTGATTACAGAGAGGAAAGGAGAGGGAGAGAGAGATAGAAACATCAATGATGAGAGAGAAACATCAATTGGCTGCCTCCTGCATGTCCCACACTGGAGATTAAGCCCACAACCCAGGCATGTGTCCCAACCGGGAATTGAACCATGATCTCCTTGTTCATGGATTGATGCTCAACCACTGAGCCATACCAGCTGAGCTGCCTAACTAATCTTTATTTGTACATGTAACCCTTTACTCTTGTCTCTTCCATTGTAAAGACCACTGGGTCAGTCAATGTTATTCAATACCATCCCCTAAATAGTTTTTCTATCATAGCATCTGCCTTCTCCTCCCTAATACTTACCTTGATCTAAGGTAGCTGTCAAGTAACCACTGACAAGGTCTTGGCAGATAAGTCTTAAATGAGGGGATTCCAATGTGAGTGTGTGTGTGTGTGTGTGTGTGATTGAGAGAGACTGACATACAGAGACAAAAAGACAGAGAGAAAAAAGGGAAGGAGAAATAGAGGAAGGAAAGTGAAAACCTAGAAAGTGAAAAATAGTGGGGCCTGGCTGAGGCAATCATCTTAGAGATTTATAATATAAAGCCAGGATATTGTTTACTGATCAGGAATTCCTAGCCCAAGGTGTTACCTATTTCAGTTTTTTTAAAAAAAGAAAACTTTAATACTATTCAGTTATCAATATTTGAAGAAACTTTTTCTTATGTCAGGATTTCAGGCACCTTGATAACTGTTGAGAAAGGTAGTTTGGGGATGGCTTTATAAAGTAGAGTGACCACCTCAATAGCATCATCTGTAAGGTGCTAAGTAGAATCCCCAACTACAAAGCAGTCCTGCTTCCAGTCACTATTCACACCTTATTAAATTTGAAAAGCAAAAGAGTGGAAAATTGTTTGTTGCCATATCTTATGATCCAGAGAAGTCAGCAAGAGCTTAGTTTGCTTCCAGAACTGAATTTTTAGAGCCTTCTTTTTTTGTTGTGGTTCCACTTCCATTCACTCTAATGTTTTTGAAGCAGTAGAATATGAATACAAACCTAGTTTTACAATCTCACATTGGCCATCTAGAAATAATTGGCTGGACAAACTTCTGTTGAAAAGCAGCTGTATCCTTGAGATTGTGTTTGTGTCTTGACCAAATTTCCAAGTCTCACCTTTTAATCACCTTTGTGACATAGGTGAGGCTTTTGGTTGCTCCCCTCTTGTCTTATCATGCAGTATCAATCCTCTTCCTTTTCCTCTTGGCTCTCTCAACTCCAGGTGCCTAACTCTCTTGGTTCACTATGAAAGCAACTGCACTTTAAGTATTGGATCTCTCCATGTCAACACTTTGTAATTTACAATACTCTTCCTCATGCAGTCTTTCATCTTATGGGACAGACACAATATAAGGGTAAGTAAGCCTTTCTCAAACAGTAAAGTCAGAGCCTCTTGAAGCAGAAAAGCCTTAAAAAATATAATAGTTACTGTTTTTTGTTCCTGTCTGATTTTTCAATTATATCTCCAGAGGAATAGTGTTGGTCTTCAATGGTGACATTTTGGATAATGTAACATGTGATGAGAGGGAGGGACAACAGAGATCCTTCAATCATACAATATAGGTAGTGAATAGCTTCAGAAATCCAGCCACATTCACAATGAAGAGAATGGAAGCATCATGCTACAGCATGGTTCTCACCTTTCTTGTATATTGTAATCATTAGTGGTACTTTAAAAACACTGATGCCTTGATCCCACTCCAAGAGATTCTGATTTAATTGAACTTGTGTGCAGCCTGGGCAACCAGATTTTTTGAAGCACCCCTCCCCAAGTGATTTTAATATACATTCAAAATTAAAAATCACTGTGTTACCGTATGAAGATTTTTTTCTTGCTGATAAATGGCATCCGATATGGGATCGCACCAGCATCTCTTGACATAATATTAGGGTTTGATTGAATTTTCTTCTTTCAGAAATCATCTTTGATGGGATCACTCCAGCACCTCTTGATGTAATATCAGGGTTTGATTGAATTTTCTTCTTTCAGAAATCATCTTTGAAAAAACAGGCAAGGGTTAAAAATGATTATTGATATTTACCAAGCTGAATCCTGAAACATAAACTTATGATTTAACCTCAACAAAATAGTATCACTAATAATATTAGTGTGTATTCTATAGCATTAGTTACTAAAGTTTGGATATATCTAAGGTGACCGATACTGCTGTTACATGAGACTGAAGGAATTACCAGGATGTGAGATTTTGGTTTTAAAACCAGGCAGTGCTAGGTAAATGGGGATGAGCAGGACACCTTTGATACATGGAGAAGATATAAGCCATACTATTTTCACACTCACATTTTAACAAAAACAATAGAGACTAAGCTTTTTTCTTTCGGGAGAGAATTGAAATTAATTTTATTTAGTTGGCACAGTCACACAATGGCTCAAAAGTAGCAAAAAGAACTAACAAAGCTCCAGTCTCTTAGGAGTTCTTAACCTGGACTTGTGTAAGAACCTAGGTTGGAGTTTGACTTTTGCTTGCTGATGGTCAAGAGACACTAGGAAAGTTTGCATTATAGATGTTATCAGTGCAGATGTCCTATTGTAATTTAAAACCCAATGGCAATACATACATATCTATCAACAATTAAATCTAAAAATCAAAATAAATGAACAAGAAAACTAATGTACAAAATAAAGTAGAATCAGAGGCATGGAACAGACTGAGAAATATCTGAGGGTAATAGGAGGGGATCACAGGAAGAGATTAACCAAAGATCTTACCTAAGGACACAGATGGTAGGGTGGTGAAGGCCTAGGGTGGGGTGGGAGGCTGAGTGGAGGAGGAGGGGAAGGGAGACATCAGTGATACTCTCAACAATAAAGATTTAAAAAGTATGTAGTCTGCAGAAAGATGACTCATAACATGAAAATATCATAATGAAGTTAAGATTAAGATATAGTTCTTTCAAAAAAAAGCTATCTCATCATGTGAGTGTTGAATAGAATTTAAGGATGGATCTGAAACTGACCATTATGTAAAAACTCTCACAAGTGGCAAAACGTCATTTTGGCATGTACACATTTGATGGCATGACACAAAGTTGTTCTGTTAGTCTCAAGTGGAAAAGATTAGAGTTGAGGGATGGGCCCTTGGTAAACTTAGAAGGAATGCAGATTTTAGTATACTAACAAATCTATTTTTATTTTAAAAAAATGTGTAAGGGTTATAAGGGTTTTGCATTAGTCTATGTATCTCGAATTTAAAAAATGGCAATTTATATAGTAGTTTAAAAATTGACTTTGGTGACGGCATGAAAGATGGTATTTCAGGAAAAAGGAAATGAAATAAAAGCAGGGGTTGCAATACTTATATCTGACAAATTAGATCTCAAAGTGAAGGACATAACAAGAGATAAGGAAGGACACTTCATAATACTAAAGGAAACAATCCAACAAGAATAAATAACTCTGGTAAACATATATGCACCCAATATAGGAGAACTTAATACACAAAAAAATTCCTGGAGGATATTAAGGGAGAGATTCACAGCAATACAATCATAGTAGGAGACTTTAATACCCCACTGTCAACACTGGACATATCCTCTAAACAAAAAATCAGCAAAGAAATATCAAACCTAAATGACTCAATAGACCAGATGGAATTAATTGACATCTTCAGAACATTTCACGCCAAACCCACAGAATATACATGCACATGGGACATTTTCAAAGATAGATCATATGTTAGGTCATAAGAATAGTCTCTTCAAATTCAAGAAGATAGAAATCATATCAAGCATTTTCTCTGACCACAGTGGCATAACACTGGAAATCAAGTATAATAAAAACAATAGAAAGAAATCAAACACATGGAGACTAAACAGCATGCTATTAAACAATGACTGGGTAACCAAAGAGATCAAGGAAAAAATAAAAAACATCATGACAATAAATGAGAGTGACAACACTACAATACAAAATTTATGGGACACAGTGAAAGCAGTCTTGAGAGGGAAGTTTATACCTCTACAATCCTACTGCAAAAAACAAACAAACAAACAAAACAAAAAAAAACAGGAAACAATGGTAATAAATTACCTAACACTACAATTCAAAGAGCTAGAGAGAGCAACAAGAAAAGCCCAGTATAAGAAGAAGGAAAGGAATAGTAAAGATCAGAGCGGAGATAAACAACACGGAGAGCAAAGAAACAATTCAAAAGATCAACAAAACCAAGAGCTGGTTCTTTGAAAGGATAAACAAGATTGATGGACCTCTAGCCAGGCTCACCAAAAAGCGAAGAGAGGAGACCCAAATACAAAATCAGAAATGAAAGAGGGGAAATAACAACAGACTCCACTAAAATACAAAGGATTGTTAAAAACTACTATGAACAACTCTATTACAACAAAGTGGACAACCTGCAAGAAATTGACATTTTCCTAGAAAAATATATCTTCTAAAACTCAATCAGGAAGAATCTAAACATCTCAATAGTCCAATAACTATGGAAGAAATTGAAGCAGTCATCAAAAAGCTTCCAGCAAATAAAAAACCGGGACCAGATAGCTACACAGGAGAGTTTTACCAAACATTCAAGGAAGAATTAAAACCTAATCTCCTCAGACTATTCAAAAACATTCAAGAAGAAAGAACACTTACAAACACCTTCTATGAAGCCAGCATCACCCTAATACCAAAATAAGACAAAGGCAACAAAATGAAAAAGAATTATAGGCCAATATCTCTCATGAACATAGATTCTAAAATCCTCAAAGAAATTCTAGCAAATAGGATCCAGCAGTACATCCAGAAAAATCATACACCATGACCAAGTAGGATTCATCCCAGGAATGCAGGGATAGTACAATATGTGCAAATCAGTAAACGTGATACATCACATAAACAAATTGAGATATAAAAATCACATAGTCATATCAATTGATGCAGAAAATGCATTTGACAAAATCCAACACCCTTCTTGATAAAAACTCTCAGCAAAGTGGGAATAGAAGGATCATACCTCAACATCATAAAAGCCATATATGATAAACCCACAGCTAACATCGTGCTCAATGGGCAAAACTAAAACCATTTCCCCTAAGAAAAGGAACAAGACAGGGATGCCCACTCTCACGTCTCCTGGTCAACATAGTACTGGAAGTATTAGCCATTGCAATTAGACAACAAGAAGAAATAAAAGGCATCCAAATTGGAAAAGAAGAAATAAAGCTGTTCTTATGTTCAGATGACATGATACTGTACATAAAAAACCCGAAGAGCTCCATCCCAAAACTAATTGACTTAATAAATGAATTTGGCAATGTAGCAGGATCCAAAATTTATGCCAAGAAATCTGTGGCATTTCTAAACATTAATAGTGAAATTACACAAAGAGAGACTAATAAAGCAATCCCATTTACCTTCGCACCAAAAAAATTAAGATACCTAGGAATAAACCTAACTAAAGAGGTAAAAGACCTATATGTAGAAAACTGCAGGACACTGAAAAAAGAGATAGAGGAAGATGTTAACAGATGGAAGAGCATACCATGCTCATGGATTGGGAGAATCAACATCATTAAAATGTCCATACTACACAAAGCAATCTACAGATTCAATGCACTACCCATTAAAATACCAACGACATATTTCACAGACCTAGAAATAATTCTTCATAGATTCATCTGAAACAAAAAAGACCATGAATAGCCACAGCAATTCTGAGGAAGAAGAATAAAGTAGGTGGTATCTCAATACCAGATTTCAAGCAATATTACAAACCAACTGTTCTCAAAACAGCCTGGTACTGGCACAAGAACAGACATATAGACCAATGGAATAGAATAGAGAATCCAGATATCCACCCAAACCACTATGCTCAATTAATATTTGACAAAGGAGGCATGAACATACAATGGAGCCAAGATAGCCTGTTCAATAAATGGTTTTGGGAAAATTGGACAGATACATGCAAAAAAATGAAACTGGACCACCAACTTACACCAAATACAAAAATAAACTCAAAATGGATATAGAACTTAAACATTAGAAGGAAAACCATAAAAATACTAGAGGAATCCACAGGCAGCACAATCTCAGACATATGCCCAAAGAACTTCTTCACTGATACTGCTCCAAAGGCAATGGAAGCTAAAGAGAAAATAAACAAATGGGACTACATCAAAATAAAAAGCTTTTGTACAGCAAAAGAAAGCACCAACAAAACAAGAAAGACCACTGTATGGGAGAACATATTTGCAAACGTTATCACTGATAAAGGTTTAATCTCCAACATGGACAGCCAACTTATACAAGTTAGTAAAAGGAAGATAAATGATCCAATAAAGAAATGGGCAACGGACCTAAATAGAACCTTTTTGAAAGACGACAAAAGGAAGGCCAAGAGACACATGAAAACATGTTCAAAGTCACTGAGAGATTCAAATTATCTGAGAGATGCAAATCAAAACCACAATGCGATACCATCTTACACTTGTCAGAATGGCAATCATCAACAAATCAACAAACGACAAGTGTTGGTGAGGATGTGGAGAAAAAGGAACCCTTGGGCACTCTTGGTGGGAATGCAGACTGGTGCAGCCTCTATGGAGAACAGTATGGAGTTTCCTCAAAAAACTAAAAATGGATCTTCCATTTGACCCAGCAATCCCACTCTTAGGAATTTATCCTAAGAAATTAGAAACACCAATCAGAAAGGATTTATGCACCCCTACGTTCATAGTAGCACAATTTACAATAGCTTCAATTTGGAAACAGCCTAGATGCCCATCAGCAGATAAGTGGATCAGAAAACTGTGGTACATCTACACAATGGAATTCTATGCTGCCATTAAAAAGAAGGAATTCTTACCATTTGCAGCAACCTGGTTGGAACTGGAGAGCCTTATGCTTAGTGAAATAAGCCAGTCAATGAAGGAGAAGCACCACATGATCTCACTCATTTGTGGACAATAAAGAACATTGTAAACTGATGAACAAAAGGATAGATACAGAGGCAGTAAAGCATCAAACCAACTGTCAAATTATAGCAGGATGATTATGGAGAGGTGGAGCAGATAAAAGATCAATCAAAGGACTTGTATCTATTCATATAAGCATAACCAATGAACATAGACACTGGGGGTTGGGTTATGCCTGGGAGGGAGGGGGGACAATGGGGAGATATGTATACATATAACACAATAAAAAATATATAAAAATAAAAAAGAACCTATAACCAAGACTACTCTACCCAGCAAAGCTATCATTCAGAATTGAAGATCAGATAAAGAGCTGCACAGATTAAAAAAAGACAAAAAACAAAAAAACAAAAAAAAACTAAAGGAGTTCATCAACACCAAACCAGTATTATATGAAATGCTGAAAGGTACTCTTTAAGAAGAGGAAGAAGAATATGGTAAAGATAAAAATTACAAACAAGAAATACATATCTATCAACAAGTGAATCTAAAAATCAAATGAATGAAAAAATCTGATGAACAGAATAAACTGGTTAATATAATAGAATCAGGGGCATAGAAAGGAACTGGACTAACAATTCTCAGGGGGAAATGGGTGAGGGGGAGAGACTGGACAAACATCATACACCTATGTATGAGGACAATGGGGGATGGGAGGTAAGGGTAGGGGGTGGGATGGGATCCGGGTGGAGTGGAGCTATGGGAGGGGGAAAATAGGAACAATTATAATAATCTGAAAAATAAAGACTTATTATAAATAAATAATATAAAATAAAACAAAAAACTGATGAACAAAAGGATAGATACAGAAGCAATAAAGCATCAAATAGACTGTCAAGTTATAGTAGGAAGATTAAGGAGAGGTGGGGTAGATAAGAGATCAATCAAAGGACTTGTATCCATGCATATAAGCATAACCAATAAACATAGACACTGGGAGGTTGGGGTATGCCTGGGAGGGGGGGCAATGGGGAGATATGTATACATGTAACACAATAAAAAATAAAAATTAAAAAAATGAAAATAAATTGACTTTGATCCAGCCGGCATGGCTCAGCAGTTGAGTGTTTCAACCTATGAACCAGAAAGTCATAGTTCAATTCCTCATCAGGGCACATTCCCATATTGCGGGTTCAATACCCAGTGTGGGGTGTGCAGAAAACAGCCAAACAATGATTCTCTCTCATCATTGATATTTTTCTCTCTCTCTACCTTCTTCTCTAAAATCAATTTTTAAAAATATTTTTTAAATGGACTTTTAAAAATGACGGGTTCAAAATCTGAGTCTACTTTTTAGGACTTTGTGCTGTGGCCTTTGGCAAGTTACTTAATTTCATCTATATAATTATATATTAACTAGAGGCCCAATGCACAAAATTCACGCAAGGGTAGGCCTTCCTTCCCCTAGCTGCTGGCACTGGCTTCCCTCACACTGCCGGCAACCAAGCTTACCCTGGCTGCTTGCAGCCAGCCCTGTGCCCCGCCCAAACCAACCTTGGCCTGGTGCTTCCTGAATCTGCCTCCACTCCCACTTCCCCCTTGATTGATTGCCCCGCCAGCTGGTGGCCTGGGCCGTCTTTTGCAGGACAATCATGGGGTGATGTCAGGGCCCCCCAACCAATTGCATCACACCTGCCTTGGCTGACCTGGCACCAGTGTGCGTCATAGCGTGGTCATCTGGATGGTCATTCTGCTGTTTGGCTGTTTGGTTTATTTGCATATTATGTTTTTATTATTATAGACTATTATATTAATTATTGTTTTGTACATATTATATAAATATATTACTAATATTTATAGCCTCATATATTTGAGAGATTATGCATCTTTGTTGAATTATTGTTAGGAATACATAAAATTGATATAAAACAGGGTCTTTCAACCTCAGCACTATTGACTCTTTGGGAAACATAATGCTCTTTTGTGGGGGCCTGTCCTATGCAGTTGTAGGCTCTGTAGCAGCATGATTGCCCTCTATCCACAGCTACCCCTCCAAGTGGTGACAACAAAAAATTTCTCCAGACATTACCAAAAATCTCCAAGGGGTGGGAACAATACATGCCCTTCACTGAGAATCACTGTATACAAAAATGATGCATATCAGAACTAGAATACAGTAGTCACTCATGAAGTGGTAACTCTTACAATTGTTATAACTTTGATTTATTGACAATTATTATATCAAAGTAATTTTTATTACTGCTGCGCTGAGCCTTAAAAATGTGTCAATATGTTTAATTTTACAAATAGCTTCTCAAACTTATTCTTTTAGACTATGGAAACCAGTTTCATTTTTGCTAAGAGAAATGTCAGAAAATATAACTTCTCTTCCTCACATCTCTCGTGCCTACTAGTCCTGCAAATATAAAATCTTCCCGTTTTACTGAGGTGTTACTCAACCATTTAAACATCTACAAACTACTTAGAATAGATAATTATAAGTGAACTAGAGGCCCAATGCATGAAAATTCATGCCCATGGCAGGGGGTGTCCCATCGATGTTTCTGACTCTCTATTCTTCTCCCTTACTCTTTGTAAAAAATTCAATAAAATATATTTTAAAATGTTTTTATTGTTTAAAATATTACATATATTAGTACATATATCTCCTTTTTTCCCCATTGACCTGCCCCCAGCCTCCCATATCCCTTGTCGCATGCTCTCATCTCACCTACCCAGTGTCTTGTGTCCATTGGTGTACTTATATTCATGCATACAAGTCCACTGGTTGATCTATTTCCCTCACTCCCCAACACTCCCCAGCCTTCCCACTGAAATTTGACATCTGTTCAGTGCTTCACTGTCTCTGTATCTATCTTTTTTAAAAAATATATTTTATTGATTTTTTTTACAGAGAGGAAGGGAGACAGATAGAGAGTTAGAAACATCGATGAGAGAGAGACATCGATCAGCCGCCTGCTGCACATCTCCTATTAGGGATGTGCCCACAACCAAGATACGTGCCCTTGACCGGAATCAAACCTGGGACCCTTCAGTCCTAAGACTGATGCTCTATCCAATGAGCCAAACCGCTTTTGGCTGTATCTATCTTTTTATTCATCAGATTATAATGTTCTTTATTTTCCATAAATGAGTAAGATCATGTGGTATTTTATTTTCATTGCCTGGCTTATTTTACTTAACATAATGCTCTCCAGGTACACCCGTGCTGGTGCAAATGGTAAGAATTCATTCTTTTTTTATAGCAGCATAGTATTCCATTGTGTAGATGTACCATGGTTTTCTAATCCACTCATCTGCTGATGGGCACTTAAGCTATTTCCAAATCTTAGCTATGGTAAGTTGTGCTGCTATGAAATAGGGGTGCATATATCCTTTCTGATTGGTGTTTCAAGTTTCTTGGGATATATTTTTAAGAGTGGGATTACTGGGTCAAATGGGAAGTTCATTTGAAGTTTTTGAGGAAACTCAATACTGTTTTTCCACAGTGGATGCACCAGACTTCATTCGCACCAGCAGTGCACAAGGGTTCCTTTTTTTCCACATCATCACCAACACTTGTCGTTTGTTGCTTTGTTGATGGTTGCCATTCTGACAGGTGTGAGATGGAAACGCATTGCCCTTTTGATTTGCATCTCTGGGATAATTAGTGATTTTGAGAATGTTTTTGTGTCTCTTGGCCTTCCTTCTGTCTTCTTTCAAAAAGATTTTATTTAGGTTCCTTGCACATTTTCTTATTTGATCATTTATCTTCCTTTTCTTAAATTGTATAAGTTCCCTGTAGATGTTCGAGATTTAACCTTTATCAACAAAATAACAAGAAAGCCCACTATATGTTCTCCCATACAGTGGGCTTTCTCATTGTTTTGCTGATGGTTTCTTTGGCTGTGCAAAAGCTTTTTATTTTGATATAGTCTCATTTGTTTATTTTCTCTTTGGTTTCCAATGCATTAGGAGCAATACTGGTGATGAAATTGTTACGTTATATATCTGAGATTTCTCTACCTGTGCATTCCTCAAGTATTTGTTTTCTTTTTTTATATTGTGTTACATGTATACATATCTCCCCATTGCCCCCCTCCCTCCCTGGCATACTCCAACACCCCAGTGTCTATGTTCATTGATTATGCTTATATGCATAGATACAAGTCCTTTGATTGATCTTTTATCTGCCCCACCTCTCCATAATCTTCCAGCTATAATTTGACAGTCTGTTTGATTCTTTACTGCTTCTGTATCTATCCTTTTGTTCATCAGTTTACAATGTTCTTTATTATCCACAAATGAGTGAGATCATGTGGTATTTCTCCTTCATTGACTGGCTTATTTCACTAAGCATAAGGCTCTCGAGTTCCATCCAGGTTGCTGCAAATGGTAAGAATTTCTTCTTTTTAATGGCAGCATAGAATTCCATTGTGTAGATGTACCACAGTTTTTGGATCCACTCATCTGCTGATGGGCATCTAGGCTGTTTCCAAATTGTAGTTATTGTAAATTGTGCTGCTATGAACATAGGGTTGCATAAATCCTTTCTGATTGGTGTTTCTAATTTCTTAGGATAAATTCCTAAGAGTGGGATTGCTGGGTCAAATGGAAGATCCATTTTTAGTTTTTTGAGGAAACTCCATACTGTTCTCCATAGAGGCTGCACCAGTCTGCATTCCCACCAAGAGTGCCCAAGGGTTCCTTTTACTCCACATCCTCGCCAACACTTGTCGATTGTTGATTTATTGATGATAGCCATTCTGACAGGTGTAAGATGGTATCCCATTGTCGATTTGATTTGTATCTCTCGGATAATGAGTGACTTTGTACAAGTTATCATGTGTCTCTTGGCCTTCCTTCTGGCATCTTTCGAAATGATTCTATTTAGGTCCGTTGCCCATTTTTTTTATTGAATCGTTTATCTTCCTTTTACTAAGTTGTATAAGTTGGCTCTACATGTTGGAGATTAAACCTTTATAAGTGATAACATTTGCAAATATGATCTCCCATACACTGGTCTTTCTTGTTGTTTTGTTGATGGTTTCTTTTGCTGTACAAAAGCATTTTATTTTGTTGTAGTCCCATTTGTTCATTATCTCTTTAGCTTCCTTGCCCTTGGAGCAGTATCAGTGAAGAAGTTCTTTGGGCATATGTCTGAGATTGTGCTGCCTTTGGATTCCCCTAGTATTTTTATGGTTTCCGGTCTTATGTTTACGTCCTGTATCCATTTGGAGTATATTTTTGTATATGGTATAAGTTGGTGGTCCTGTTTCATTTTTTTGCATGTATCTGTCCAATTTTCCCAACACCATTTATTGAACAGGCTGTCTTGGTTCCATTGTAAGTTCATGCCTCTTTTGTCAAATATTAATTAAGCATAGTGGTTTGGGTGGATATCTGGATTCTCTATTCTATTCCATTGATCTATATGTCTGTTCTTGTGCCAGGACCAGACTGTTTTGAAAACAGTTGCTTTGTAACACAGCTTGAAATCTGGTATTGAGATTCCACTTACTTTATTCTTCTTTCTCAGGATTGCTGTGTCTATTCAGGGTCTTTTTTTGTTCCAGATGAATTTTTGAAGAGTTTTTTGTAGGTCTGTGAAACACGCCGTTGGCATTTTAATGAGTAGTGCATTGAATCTATAGATTACTTTAGGTAGTATGGACATTTTAATGATGTAGCTTCTCCCAAACCATAAGCATGGTTTGCTCTTCCATCTGTTTATGTCTTCCTCTATCTCTTTTTTAAGTGTCCTGTAGCTTTCTGCATAAAGGTCTTTTACCTCCTTAGTTAGGTTTATTCCGAGGATTTTTTTTTTTGGTGCCATAGTAAATGGGATTGCTTTTTAAGTCTCCCTTTCTGTAATTTCAATATTAGTGTATAGAAATGCCATAGGTTACTTGGCATTAATTTTGTATCCTGCTACATTGCTGACTCATTTATTAAGTCACTTAGTTTTTGGATAGAGTCCATCGGGTTTTTTATGTACAGTATCATGTCATCTACAAATAAGGACAGCTTTACTTCTACTTTCCCTATTTGGATGACTTTTATTTCTTCTTGTTGTCTAAATGCAATGGCTAATATTTCCAGTACTATGTCAAACAGAAGAGTTGAGAGTGGGCATCCCTGTCTTGTTCCTGTTCTTAGGGAAAATGGTTTAATTTTTGCCCATTGAGTATGATGTTAGCTGTGGGTTTATCATGTATGGCTTTTCTGATGTTGAGGTATGACCCTGATATTCCCACCTTGCTGAGAGTTTTTATCAAGAAAGGGTGTTGGATTTTGTCAAATGCATTTTCTGCATCAATTGCTATGACTATGTGATTTTTATCTCTCAATTTGTTTATGTGATGTATCACGTTTATTGATTTGTGGATATTATAGCATCCTTGTATTGCTGGAATAAATCCTACTTGGTCATGGTGTATGCTCTTTCTGATGTACTGCTGGATCCGATTTGCTAGAATTTTGTTGAGGATTTGGACATCTATGTTCATGAGAGATATTGGCCTATAATTCTCTTTTGTTGTGTTGCCTTTATCTGGTTTTGGTATTAGGGTGATGCTAGCTTCATAGAAGGTTTTTGGAAGTGTTCCTTCTTCTTGAATATTTTTGAATACTCTGAGGAGGATAGATTTTAATTCTTCCTTGAATGTTTGGTAAAATTCTCCTGTGTTGCCATCTGGTCCCAGGCTTTTATTTGCTGGAAGCTTTTTGATGACTGCTTCAATTCCTTACATAGGTATTGGACTATTGAGATGTTTAGATTCTTCCTGATTTTGTTTTGTTAGGTTATATTTTTCTAGGAATATGTCAATTTCTTGCAGGTTGTCCAATTTGTTGGAATAGAGTGGTTTATAGTATTTTTTAATAATCCTTTATATTTCAGTGGGGTCTGTTGTTATTTATCCTCTTTCATTTCTGAAATTGTTTATTTGGGTCTTCTCTCTTTGCTTCTTGATGAGCCTGGCTAGAGGTCCATCAATCTTGTTTATCCTTTCAAAGAACCAGCTCTTGGTTTTGTTGATCTTTTGAATTGTTCTCCATGTTGTTTATCTCCACTCTGATTTTTACCATTTCCATGCTTTTACATACATTGGGCTTTTCTTGTTGCTTTCGTTCTAGCTCTTTGATTTGTAGGGTTAGGTACTTTATTACCATTGTTTACTGGTGTGTTTTTTTTCAGGAGGCATGTAGAGCTATGTACTTCCCTCTCAAGACTGCTTTCACTGTGTCCCATAAATTTTGTGTTGTTGTGTTGTCATTGTGATTTGTTGCCATGATGTGTTTTAATTCTTCCTTGATCTCTCTGGTTACCCAGTCATTGTTTAATAGCATGCTGTTTAGTCTCCATGTGTTTGATTTCTTTGTAATGTTTTTATCGTAGTTTATTTCTAGTTTAATGCCACTATGATCTGAAAAAAATGCTTGATATGATTTCTATCTTTTTTAATTTGAAGAGACTTTGCCTATGACCTAACATATTGACTATTTTTGAAAATGACCCATGTGTACTGTAGAAGAATGTATATTCTGTGGCTTTTGCATGAAATGTTCTGAAGATGTCAATTAATTCCATCTGGTCTAGTGAGTCATTTAGGATTGCTGTTTCTTTGCGAATTTTTTGTTTAGAGGATTTGTCTAGTGATGACAGTAGGGTATTAAAGTCTCCTACTATGATTGTATTGCTGTCAATCTCTCCCTTAATATCTTCCAGGAATTTTTTTATGCATTTAGGTGTTCCTATATTGGGTGCCTATATGTTTACCAGTGTTATTTCTTCTTGTTGGATTGGTCCTTTTAGTATTATTAAGTGGCCTTCTTTATCTCTTGTTATGTCTTTCAATTTAAGATCTAATTTGTCAGATATCAGTACTGCAACCCCAGCTTTTTTTCATTTTCATTTGCCTGAAATACCATCTTCCATCTCTTCATCCTCGATCTGTATAGGTTTCTTGTAGACAACAGATATATGGATAATATATTTTTATCCAATCCGTTAGCCTATGTCTTTAGATTGGAGCATTTAATCCATTTACATTTAAAGTTATTATTGATAGGTACTTATCTGTCGCCATATTTAGTCATTACTCCAGAGTTCCTTCTTCGCTTCCTATTTCTTTTTATTACAGCAGACCCTTTAACATTTCTTGCATTGCCGGTTTGGTTGTAATATATTCCCTTAGTCTTTTTTTATCTGTGATGCTCCTGATTTCACCTTCAATTTTTATTGAAAGCCTTGCTGGGTATGGTGTTCTTGGATTCAGATCATTGTTTTGCATGACTTTATATATTTCATTCCATTTCCTTCTGGCCTGATGAGTTTCTGTTGAGAAATCAGTTGCTAATCTGATGGGTGTTCCTTTGTAGGTAACTTTCTGTTTCTCTCTGGCAGCTTTTAAAATTCTTACCTTGTTATTGGTGTTTGCCAATTTAATTATAATGTGCCTTAGTTTCAGTTTTATGGGTTCAATTTGCTTGAGACTCTGTGAGCTTCTTGGATTTGTGTGGGTTTTTTATTTTCTATATAAGGGAAGTTTTCTGTCATTATTTCTTCAAACAGGTTTTCTATTCCTTGCTCAGTCTCCACTCTTTCTGATACCCCAAGTATGGGGATGTTTTTTTGTTTTGTGTTATTCCAAAGTTCCCTTAAGCTCTCCTCTTGCTTTTCAATTTTTTTTCTAGAAGCTGCTGTACTTGGGTATTTTTTCCTACCGTTTTTTCCTAGCTCATTAATGCAGCCCTCTGCTTCTTCTAGTCTACTTTTGATGATTTCTATTGTGTTCCTTACAGCAGTGATGTCATTTTTCATTACTTCTTGATTATTCTGCATTTCTTCTTGGTTCTTCTTCATTTCCTCTTGGCTCTTGTTCATTTCCTCTTGGATCTTACTCATATTGTTGATTTTATCTTCCATTCTTTTCAGACACATTATGACCATTTCTCTGAACTCTTTTTCTGGCAAGTTTATTTCTGCTTCCACTTTGTTTACTTCCTTTTCTGGTGATACCTGCCTTTCTGTCATATGTGGGCTATTTTTTTGGCTGCCCATGGTCTTTCTTCTCTGGGTGCCTGTTTATGTAGTTCTCTCTCTTACATTGATTTAAAGATACAAAATACAACACGACTAAGTACAACACACAATGCACTGAACAGAAATGTATTCATGATGTTAATAACCACAAATAAGGTGACCACCAATGAAAGACAAATTAAGGGTAAGTAGAGAAAGAAGAAGAGAGAAATGAGGAATAGAGAAAAAAAGAAGTGCTGAAATCAAATTGGGAGATGGGAGGCTGAAAAAAAGAAGGGGAATAAAGAAGGAGGAGAAGAAGAAAAGAGAAAGGAAAAAAGTAAGAGAGAAATTAAATAGAATAAGAAAGAAAAAGGGAAAAATTATATATTTGTGAGGAGAAAACTCCCATAGAATAGCCACTAATGCCAACAAATGCCAGCAAGAAGTACCTAGAGATTAATACAAACTGCAAATAACAACTAATATCAAGGGAGGCGAGGGAAAACAGAGCTTAAAATTAAACCAAAACAAAGCAAACAAAAAGCAAAATAAAACAAGTAGAATAAGCAAAAACAATCTCACCAAAAGTATAAAAAATCGATATAATCACATTTCAGGCAAACAACAAAATGACATAAAGAAAAACAATTTATTGGATAGTGAAGACAGAGAAGAGAGAAGTTTGTATGGGCTTGGAGTAGGGGATTTGAAATTATATATATAAGTGGGATGAAATTTTAACCAGGTGAAAAGAAATAATAGTTAGAATCTAAAGTTGGAAAAAACAGAGAAACAAGACAACAAAATGGGGAAAGTTTGGAAGAGAGTGTTGGCATAAAGGTAGAGTTGAAATAGGGTAAAATTATGGTAAAGGAAAAATGAAAATAGAATGTAGAACTCTAATCCCAAAGTAAAATAAAAAGAAAATAAAATGACACTTCTTTTTTTTCAAAAATATAAAATATTAGTAGTAATAATACTAGTTGAAAATAAAAATGTAATAATTAAAAAGGTAAAATCAATTGAGGAGAAAAGAGAAAAATAGCTTTTTTAATTAAAATATACAAAAAATAAAAAAATAATAAAAATAATAAATAAAAATATAAATAAAAATAAACTAAAAATAAAACAATTGAATGGGCAGTACTGGAGGTAATTCACTTCTACTATTGTTCTGTTTGGCATTCCTGTTTCCCAATTGGGAGGGTATTGCAGTTCCCAACGTTCCACTGCTGAGCTATGTCTTAATCTTCTTATTCTTTGTGATTGTGCTAAAGTCAATTTGTGAGTCATCCATTGGATGGCAGTCTTTAGGAATTGACCTCTGAGAGTAAGCACAGACCTCTCTAACCTGTGCTTTGATCCTGCTTACTTTGTGGTACTCAATACCAGTTTGTGGGGGTGGGTGCCCCAGAGCTGATTCTCTGCTGGTTATTCTGTGCTCCCAACCCCAGGTTCCAGAAAAACAATTTTCCCCTGCAGTCTCTCAGGATGTCCCCAATTGCATGATCCTATGTATTGGGCTTAACAATCAGAAGCCAGGGTCTGAAGAAGAAAGAGTGCAGTCTGTGCTCTCTCCCTTCCCTGCTCCTGTTCGACAGCCAGGACACTGTAATAACTCCCAGGCTGTCCTTAAGGCCTCAGATCAAAACGGCTTGTTTTCTAGAGCTCCCCTCTGTTAATAGCTCTGAGAGCCTCCTTCCACATTTAGGGATCACACCCTGCCCCACATCTGCGGATTACTCTTAAGAGCACCTTTCTCCCAGCCCAGTTCCCACAGACTGCGTGTCTTTCTGTTCAGCTGGACAAGAGACCTCACCTTATCCCAGGCGAAATCTGACCTTTCCATGTGGTGTGCAGACTTCCTCTGAGTCCCAGTGTTTGCAAAGATTAAAGAGTGGTGTTCTGGATCCCCCAGCTGTTTGGTGGGTGCTGCAGCTAGCTTTCCAGACCGCCATAGACATCCACTTCCCCCTGAAAGATGGCGTGGTCTCCGTGTTCACGCTAGTGACTCCAGGAGACAAAAACCCCATGGCAGTGGGGCTGCCTGGTCAGGGGAGCCCCATCCATCAGTCCCCCACCTTCTCCTGGAGATTAACTGTCCCTTAACTTGCCAACAAACACTCCCAGTGCGACCCTCAGCTGTTCTCACTGTCTGCTCAGGGACAAAGCTTCAGACACGTCCAGCTGTTCTGCCACCATTTTTTTCTCCCTCAGAGTCATGCTCTTGGCATTTTAATTATGATGTGTCTTGATGTGGTCCTCTTTGGATTCCTTTTGTTTGGGGTTATGTGCACTTCCTGGACTTGTAAGTCTATTTTGTTCACCAGTTGAGGAACTTTTCAGTCATTACCTCTTCAAATAGGTTTTCAGTATCTTGCTCTCTGTCTTCTGGCACTCCCATAATTCTGATGTTCATATGCTTGAAGTTGCCCATAGGCTTCTTACACTATCTTGAAAATTTTGGATTCTTTTTACTTTTTCTTTTAGCAGTGGAGTTTTTTCTACTTCTTTGAATTTCAAATCTTTGACTTGCCTCTAGTCTGCTGTTAGGTCTCTATACAATATTTCTTATTTCAGTCAGTGTATGTTTAATTTCCAGTTGGTCCTTTTTTATCTCTAGTTGGTCTTTTTTCATCTCCTCTTCAGTCTTGCTAAATTTATCCATCTTTTCTAAGAAATTCTTGAAAAGACCTATAACTGTGGTTTTGAACTCTATATTCAGGAATTTGTTTTCCTCCATTTTTTGGTTTATGATCTGTTCCTTTGTCTTTGCTTATGACCCAACATAGGGTCTATCTTTGAAAATGACCCAATTGCACTTGAGAAGAATGTATATTCTGTGGCTTTGGGGTTAAATGTTCTGAAGATGTCAATTAATTCTATCTGGTCTTGTGAGTCATTTGGGATTGATGTTTCTTTGCTGATTTTTTATTTAGAGGGTTTCTCCAATGGTCTTTGTGGGCTATTGAAATCTTCTACTATGATTGAATTGCTGTCAATCTCTCCCTTGATATTGTCCAGGAGCTTTTTTTCTGTATTTGGGTATTCCTGTATTGGGCACATTTATATATTTTTTAAATCTTTATTATTCAGATTATTACATTTGTTTCTCTTTTTTCCCCTCCATAGTACCCCTCCACCCAGGTCCCACCCTTTTCTCCCTCCCATTGATCTCATCCATAGGTGTATGATTTTTGTCCAGTCTCTCCCTGTACACCCCTCACCCCTTCCCCCCTGAGAATTATCAGACCATTCCCTTTCTGTGCTCCTAATTCTAGTATATTCACCAGTTTATTCTGTTGATCAAATTTTTAATTCACTTAATTTTTAGATTCACTTGTTTATAGATATGTATTTGTTGTTCATAATTTTTGGCTTTTACCTTTATCTTCTTCCTCTTCTAAAAGAGTACCTTTCAGCATTTCATATAATACTGGTTTGGAGGTGATGAACTCCTTTAGCTTTTTCTTCTCTGTGAAGCTCTTTACCTGCCCTTCAATTCTGAATGATAGCTTTGCTGGATACATTATTCTTGGTTGTAGGTTCTTACTATTTATCACATTGAATATTTCTGGCCACTCCTGTCTGGCCTGCATCGTTCTGTTGAGAAATCAGCTGACAGTCATATGGGTGCTCCCTTTTAGGTAATAAACTGTTTTTCTCTTGCTGCTTTTAATATTCTCTCTTTGTCTTTTACTCTTAGTATTTTAATTGTGATGTGTCTTGGTGTGGTCCTTCTTGGATTTCTTTTATATGGGGTTCTGTGTGCTTCCTGGACTTGTAAGTCTATTTCTTTCACCAGATGTGGGAAGTTTTCAGTCATTATTTCTTTAAGTAGGTTCTCAGTATCTTGCTCTCTCTCTCCCTCTGGCACCCCCACAATTCTGATGTTGTTACGCTTGAAGCTGTCCCAGAGTCTCCTTACATTATCTTCACATTTTTGGATTCTTTTCTCTTGTTGCTTTTCCAGTTGAGTGTTTTCTGCTTCTTTATATTTCAAATTTTTGACTTGATTCTTGCCTTTCTCTAGTCTGCTGTTAGGACTCTGTATAATATTTTTTATTTCAGTCAGTGTCTCTAGTATGTCCTTTTTCATCTCCTCTTGGATCTCACTAAATTTATCCAAATTTTCTAGCATATTCTTGAAAAACCTTATACGTGTGGTTTTGAACTCTATATCCAGTCATTTTTTTTCCCTCCATTTCTTTTGTCTGTGATCTCTTCCCTTGTCTCAGCATTTTCACTATGCTGAGGAAACTTCTGTGTTGGATTCAGCCTTATGATGCCAGACTTGAAAAACAGAAGAAGCCTCTGTTGAGCTTGGGAGGGGTGGAGTCTCAGGGCTTCAGGGACCGCCTTGCCTTCCAGTCGGCCCCGCCCTCCATGGCCCCTGAGTCTCACGTGACTGGGTAATGGCTGGAGCGGTCCTTGTGGGCGCGCCCACAGTGCCTCTAGACCGCTGCCTTTCCAGCACCCCTGCGCACCAGGACCACATGAGTCTAGGTCTCCAAGGTTTTGCCTGAAACAGGGGCTTAGTGGAGTCAGAAGTGGCACAGTTGGGAGGGTCTGTCTCCCACCCACTCTCGAAAGCCAGCGGCACAATCAGCAATCTGTCCTCCACGCAGTGCCCTGCGCGACCAGACCTCTGATCTTTTGCAACTCCCCTAAATTTCCGTGTACCTCTCCCTTTTCACAGTCCAAACTCACCCTGAATGAGTTTCAGCTGGATCTGGGGTCTAGTGTCGTAAGATAAGGGGTTTAATGCCGTTGGTAGTCTCCATTTCCCGCCAGAGAAAGCCAGCCAGGTACTCCAGCACCCGCTCTCTCAGCTTGCGCATCTCCATACCTCAGCTTTTTGCAGCTCCTCTGGGTTTCTGTGAGCCCCTCTCTTTCCTTCTAGCTGTAGAACTTCCGCTCAGCCAGCTTTCCTGTGGTTCTAGAGAATGTCCGTTCTGCCTTTTAGTTGTAGTTTTGAAATTGTTGTGCGAGGCAGCAGTGTAGGTGTTTACCTATGCTGCCATCTTGGATTCTCCCTGGGCACATTTATATTTATCAAAGTTATTTCTTCTTTTTGATAGCTTCCTTTAGTATAATGAAGTGGCCTTCCTTATCTCTTGTTATGTCCTTCATTTTGAGAACAAATTTGTCAGATATAAGTATTGGTACTCCAGCTTTTTTTTCATTTCCATTTGCCTGAAAAACTATTTTCCATCCCTTCATCTTCAGTCTGTTTGCATAGTTTATTCACAGGTGGGTTTCTTGTAGACAGCACATGTAGGGGTCCTGTTTTCTTATACAATCCATTATCCTAAGTCTTTTTCTTGGAGCATTTATCCATTTACATTTAAAATTATTATTGATAGGTGGTTTTTTACCCCATTTTTATTTTTTACTCCTGTGTTCCTTCTTCACTTCTTTCTTTCTTTCTTTCTTTCTTTCTTTCTTTCTTTCTTTCTCTTTCTTTCTTTCTTTCTTTCTTTCTTTCTTTCTTTCTTTCTTTCTTTCTTTCTTTCTTTCTTTCTTTCTTTCTTTCTTTCTTTTTCCATCTGACCCTTTAACATTTCTTTCATTGCTGGTTTGGTGGTAATAAATTCCCTTAGTCCTTTTTTGTCTGCGAAGCTCCTGATTTCCCCTTCACTTTTGATTGATAGCCTTGCTGGGTACAGGATTCTTGGATTCAAAACCTTCCTGTGCATGATTTATGTATTTCATCCCATTGTCTTCTGGACTGATGAGTTTCATTTGAGAAATCAGTCACTAGTTTGATGTAAGTTCCTTTGTAGGTAACTTGTTTTAATTAAAGCTTTATTATTCAGATTATTACATTTGTTTCTATTTTTCCCCCTCCATATCTCCCCTCCACCCAGCTCCCAACCCTCCCCCTACCCTTACCTCCCTCCCGTTGACCTCATCCATAGGTGTATGATTTTTGTCCAGTCTCTCCCTGTACACCCCTCACCTCTTTCCCCCTGAGAATTATCAGTCCACTCCATTTCTGTGCTCCTGATTCTATTATATTCACCAGTTTGTTCTGTTCATCAAATTTTTAATTCACTTAATTTTTAGATTCATTTGTTGATAGATATGTATTTGTTGTTCATAATTTTTTTCTTTTACCTTTCTCTTCTTCCTCTTCCAATAGAGTACCTTTCAGCTTTTCATATAACACTGGTTTGGAGTTGATGAACTCCTTTAGATATTTCTTATCTGTGAAGCTCTTTATCTTCCCTTCAGTTCTCAATGATAGCTTTGTTGAATACAGTATTCTTGGTAGTAGGTTTTTGCTATTCATCATGTTGAATATTTATTGCCATTCACATCTGGCCTGCATTATTTCTGTTGAGAAATCAGCTGACAGTCGTATGGGTGCTCCCTTGTAGGTAATGAACTGTTTTTCTCTTGCTGCTTTTTTAATTTAATTTTATTTTTTTATTGTGTTACATGTATACATATCTCCCCATTGCCTACTCTCCTTCCCAGGTATACCCCAACCCCCCAGTGTCTATGTTCATTGGTTATGCTTATATGCATGTATACAAGTCCTTTGATTGATCTCTTATCTACCCCACCTCTCCTTAATCTTCCTACTATAACTTGACAGTCTATTTGATGCTTTATTGCCTCTGTATCTACACTTTTGTTCATCAGTTTACAATGTTCTTTATTATCCACAAATGAGTGAGATCATGTGGTGCTTCTCTTTCCTTGACTGCTTTTAATATTCTCTCTTTGTCTTTTGCTCTTGGTATTTTAATTATGATGTGTCTTGGTGTAGTCCTCTTTGGATTCCTTTTATATGGGGTTCTGTGTGTTTCCTGAACTTGTAAGTCTATTTCTTTTACCAGATGTGGAAAGTTTTCAGTTATTATTTCTTTAAGTAGGTTTTCAGTATCTTGCTCTCTCTCTTCTTCTGGCACCCCCACAATTCTGATGTTGGTACACTTGAAACTGTCCCAGAAGCTCCTTACATTATCTTCACATTTTTGGATTCATTTTTGTTCTTGCTTTTCTAGTTGAGTGTTTTCTGCTTCTTTATATTTCAAATTTTTGACTTGATTCTTGCCTTCCTCTGGTCTGCTGTTAGGACTCTGTATAATATTTTTTATCTCAGTCAGTGTATGTTTAATTTCTAGTTGGTCCTTTTCATCTCTAGTTGGTTCTTTTTCATCTCCAGTTGGTCCTTTTTCATCTCCTCTTGGGTCTCGCTAACTTTATCCAACTTTTCTAGGATATTCCTGAAAAACCTTATAAGCATGGTTTTGAACTCTATATCCAGTTGTTTGTTTTCCTCCATTTCTTTGTTTGTGATCCCTTCCCTTGTCTCCGCATTTTCACTATGCCGGGAGAACTTCTGTGTTGGATTCAGGCTTATGATACCAGAGTTGCAAAATTACCAAAGCTTCTCTGTATAACTTGGGATTGGTGAAGTCTCAGGGCTTAAGGGATCGCCTTGCTTTCCAGTTGGCCTCACCCTCCACGGCCCCCAAGTCTCACGTGACTGGGTAATCGCTGGAGCGGTCCCTGTATGTGTGCACACGTAAGGTCGCTCTCTCGTAGTGCCTCTAGACTGCTGTCTTTCTGGCTCCCCTGCACTCTGGGATCATATGAATCTAGGTCCCCAGGTTTTGGCCCGAATCTGGGATTTAGTGGAGTTAGAAGTGAAGCAGTTGGGATGCTTTGTCTCCCACCCTCTTGTGAAATCCAGCGACACAATCAGTAGTCAATCTTCTGCGCGCAGTGCTGTGCGTGCCATCCAACTTCTGTCCTCCTGCGACTCCCCCAAATTTCTGTGCACTTCTCCCTTTTCACAGTCCAAACTTCCCCTGTATGAGTTTCCACTGGACCTGAGGTCTAGTGTAGTGGGATAAGGGGTTCTATGCCATTGGCAGTCTCCCGCCAGAGAAAACAAGCCAGGTACTCTGGCACCTGCTCTCTCCATGCGCGCGTCTTCGTACCTCAGCTTTTTGCAGCTCCTCTGAGTCTCCTGAACCTCTCTCTTTCCTTCTAGTTGTAGAGTTTCCACTCAGCCAGCTTTCCTGTAGTTCTGGATGATGTCCATTCTATCTTTTAGTTGTAGTTTTGAAATTGTTGTGCGAAGCAGCAGTGTAGGTATTTACCTATCTGTAGGTAATTTTCTGTCTCTCTCTGGCCACTTTTAAATTCTTACTTTGTTGTTGGAATTTGTCCATTTAATTATAATGTGCCTTGTGATTGATCTTTTGGGGTTCATTTTGCTTGTGACTCTGTGAACTTCTGGGTATTGTATGGGTTTTTCTTCCCTATATCAGAGAACACTTCTGTCATTATTTCTTCAACAGATTTTCTATTCCTTGCTCAGTTTCCTCTCCTTCTGGAACCCCTATATGTGGATGTTGTTTCGTTTTTACTTATCCCAAATTTCCCTTAGGCTCTTCTTCTGCTTTTTAATTTTCTTTTTCTGGAAGATGCTCTACATGAGTATTTTATCCTACCTTGTTTTTTAGCTCACTGATGCAGTCCTCTGCTTCTTATAGTCTACTCTTGAAGCTTTCTATTGATTTCTTTACAGCAGCAATGGCATTTTTCGTTTCTTCTTGGTTCTTCTTCATTTCCTCTTGGTTCTTACACATATTATCGAATTTGTCTTCCATTCTTTTCAGCCACCTTATGACCATTTCTCTATATTCTTTCTCACACAAGTTTCTTCCCTCCATTTTATTTACTTCCTTTTTCTGGTGATGCCTGCTTTTCTTTTGTATGTGGGCTGTTTTTTGTCTCCCCGTGGTCTCTCTTCTATGGGTGTCTGGTTATGTAGTTCTCTCTATCCTGCCTTTATATAAAGGCACAAAATACAACACAACCATGTACAACACACAAGGCACCGAACAGAAATGTATTCAGGATATTAATAACCCCAAATAAAGTTAACCACCAGAGGATATGATAGAAAGAAGTGGGAAACAAAGAAAGGAGTGCAAAAATGAAATTAGAAAAAGGAAAAAATGTAAGAGAGAAAGGGAAACAATAAGAAAAGAAAGAGGAACAAACTATATATATATGGGGAGAAAACTCCAATAGAACAGCCACTAATCCCAACAAATGCCAGCAACAAGTACCTGAATATTAATACAAACTACAAACAACAACTAATATCGAGTGTGGCAAGGGAAAACAGAAGCAAAAATCAAAACAAAACAAAAAAATAAGCAGAGCAATCTCACAAACAAGCATAAACTACTTAACAATCAAGCAAACAACAACAAGGGAACAGATAGAAAAACAATTTTTTGGATAGTGAAGACAGAGAAGAGAGAGGTGTGTATGGACTTGGAGTACAGGTTTGGAAATTAGATCTGTAAGTAGGGTGAAATTTTAACAAGGAGTAAAAAGAAACAATAGGGAAAATCTAAACAGGAAAGGAGTAAGAGAAACAGGACAGCAAAAGTGGGAAAGTTAGGAAGAGAGTGATGGCATAAAGATAAAGTTGAGATAGAGTAAAATGATGCTAAAGGAAAGATTAAAATCAAATGTAGAACACTAATCCCAAAGTAAAATAAAGAGAAAATAAAATACATTTTTAAAAAATTGTAAAATAGTATTAGTAATAATACTGATTGAAAATACAAATATAATAATTAAAAAGGTAAATCAAGTGAGGAAAAAAGAAAGAAAATTTGGTCCTTAAGTAAAAGATGAAAAAAATAGAAATAAAACTGTGCAGTAGTGAAGGTCATTCACTTCCTCTACTGTTCTGTTTGGTAAGCCTGTTTCCCAGTCAGGACAGTTTTTCAGTTTCGTGCTTTCCACTGCTCCTCAGTGTTGTAAGCCCGTCTTGATTTTTAAGCAGACAGTGTGTCTTAATTTCTTGTATTCCTTTATTTGTGTTTATACAAGACTCAATTTGTGATTCAATCCCTGGGTGGCAGTGTTTATGGATTGTCCTCCGAGTCTATAGGTCCTCTATAGCCTGTGCTTAGATCCTGCTTTCCCTGTGGCACTCAAAACCAGTTTATGGGAGTGGGTTGTCCCATAGCTGGTTCTCTGATGGTTATTCCCCCCTCTGATCCCTAGGTTCCAGAAAAACAACTTCCCTCTGCATTTTCTTATGGTGCCCCCAATTGGGTGATCTTATGTATTGGGCTTAGTAATCAGAAGCAAGGATTTAAAGAGGAAAAAGAAAAAAAAAGAGCCAGCGTAAGTGTGCGAACTCTGGGGCTGTGCACAAATCTGTGCAGCCTTTTTCCCCGGTTGGGGGCATGTACCTTGGGGTCTAATCAGCCAGCACACCTTTAAAATTTTTAGACTGTCCTTTTGCATCAGATCAAAATGGGTTGCTTTCTGTTAGCAGCTCAGAGGACCCCATTCCACATTCATGGATCACGCCAGCCCCAACAGCCACAGATTTTTCTAGGCACAGACTTCACCTGGTCCTCCAGCTTCTGCAGTGCACGCATTTTTCTTGATTGCTGGGACCAGAGACCTCACCTTATCCCAGGAGAAATCTGACCTTTCTGTGGTGGAGTTTAGAGGTCCTTTGAATCTGCGTGTTTGTGCCAATTGGGGACCCTTGTTCTGGGGTTCGCACCTATTCAGTGGGTGCCGTAGTTGTAGATTTTCAGCCTTCCTATAATACCCACTTTCCCTTTCAAGATGGTTCAGTCTCCACATCTGAGCCAGTCGCTCCGGGAGGGAGTCTAGTAGCAGTGGGGGCTGCCTGGTCAGGGGAGCCATGTCCAGCAGTCCCCAACCTTCTCCTGGAGTATAGCTATCCATCAACTCACCAACAAAAACTCCCTGTGGGACTCTCAGCTGTTCTTTCTATTTGTTCCAGGACAAGGCTCAGGACACATCTGTCTATTCTGCCGCCATTTTTTTGATCCTCTTTGGTGCTATTTTTTACTCCTTTCTCTCCCCCCAGTCTCCCACTACCAATTACTAATAACTGTAAATTCTACCTTCCTACATATTCATTGACTCCACCCACTCTTTTCTATGTCTATTAACACCATAATCTCTCTCTCCTAAACTGCTTCATAACTTTCTATCTGACCTGGATCATGTCTCTGTGCACATAGAGTCAAAGGGATATTTCTAAAGCACACTTGATTATATTATTCTCCTGCTTAAACCCATCAGCAGATTCCCAGTAGTAATTTGGATTAACTTTAGTTTTTGACATATTGCTTCATTATCTGGTCCCTGCTAACTTCTTCAACATTATTTCTAAAATATCATTCACTCAGAACACAACTTCTTTGAGTTGCTTGAGTGGTCATAATTTCTTTTCTCTCTGGATAACCACATTGGGTACTTTTTGCTTGGATCACTCCATTGACTATAATTAATCTAATCCCAATTTATCCTGTAGGTCCTGGTTTAACATCACTTCCTCTGAAACACCTTCCAATCCTCTCATTTCTGGGATAGGTGGCCCTCTTTATGTTCTACATTCATACCCTACATATTCCCTCTGTTAAATTTAACAAATTGTCTTGTAATTGAGTTTACTTGTTTTTCTGTTTCTAGACTACAATCTCCATTAGGTAGTTTTCTGGCTTCTGGTGCTAAGTACATAGTAGATGTGAAAGAAATATTTGTGGAATGGAATTGAATTAAATGTCACCAGGGCTTCTCACCAAATACATAGCTTTTATTTTTTATTTATTTTTTAAAAAATATATTTTATTGATTTTTTACAGAGAGGAAGGGAGAGAGATAGAAAGTCAGAAACACCGATGAGAGAGAGACATCTATCAGCCGCCTCCTGCACGGCCCACTGTGGAGATGTGCCCGCAATCAAGGTACATGCCCCCAACCGGAATCAAACCCAGGACCATTCAGTCCGCAAGCCGACGCTCTATCCACTGAGCCAAACCTGTCTCGGCAATACATAGCTTTTATTCTCTCTCTCTCTATGTCTCTTTAAAATCTTCATCCAGTGATATTTTTCCATTGATTTTTAAGAGAGAGTAGAAGAGAGAGGAAAAGACAGAGAGAAATATCAATGTGAGGGAAACACATTGATTGGTTGCCTCCTGCATGAGCCCCAATCAGGGTGTGGGCCCTGGAGGAGCCTGCAACCAAGGTATGTGCCCTTGACAGAATCAAACCCGGGACCTTTCAGTCTGCAGGCTGATGCTCTATCCAGTAAGCCAAACCAGCTAGGGTTTTACTCTCATGTTTAATCTTTTTTGCATAAATTATTTTATCCTTTTCTGTCTCCTTATCTTTTTTGTTTTCAAAACAGCATTGTGCATAAATTATCTTTCTACATTTTTAAAAATTTCTAGTCCTTGTTTGCTGACCCCTTTACTGTCCATTACCTTTGGACTTTCCCCCAAGACTGTATTCTTCACCATTCTGTCTTTTTACTTCACATTCATTGCCTTAGACATAATAAATATTCAAAAATGTTTATTTCCTTCCTTCCCTCATTCTCCAAATACTTATTTAATCTCATGGCTTCAAATATCTCTAAGATTCTCATTTCAATTTGAGTAATCCAATGAAATACTGGCCACCTGATATATCAATGAAGTACAAATAGAAACCATGGCACTCAACTACCCCAATTCAGTTTATTCTTACAATATAATTTCTGTATTTGCCAGTTGAAACCGAGTCTCCTAATCAGTGAGGCTTCATGCACCAGGTGTCTCTCAATCACTCATTTCTTTATACCATTTATGCAATTAGCCAGCAAGTATTATACAATATCTTTTTAAATGTGTCTCATGTATTGATTCCTTTCTTTTTTCATCCTTCCATTATTCTGCCCCCATCTCTTTACCCTGAATTACTATAATAGACTTCTTCCTGACCACCCTATCTCCCATTTTCATATATGTTTTGAAAACTGTTGCAATACACACTCCTTTAATGGCATTTCCTGTTGGTTCCTCTACCTTGAGCAAACACAATCACCTATCAGTGCTAGAAAGCCTAATAGTTAAAACAATTTTTTAAAATATATTTTTATTGATATTTTACAGAGAGGAAGGAAGAGGGATAGAAAGTCAGAAACATCAATGAGAGAGAGACATCAATCAGCCGCCTCCTGCACGCCCCCTACTGGAGTTGTGCCCGCAAGCAAGGCACATGCCCCTGACCAGAATCGAACCTGGGACCTCTCAGTCCGCAGGGCAACGCTCTATCCACTGAGCGAAAACGGTCTCGGCAAACCTAATAGTTTTTAGTATTGAACTAAAATGTTACTTTTTCTCTTACTCCGGTAGAATTAATTCTTATTCTGTGCCCCCTTTCTTCTTTGTGCTTAAAACATCCATTACCTTTTTTCAGTGTCATGCAATGTACATATCTGAACTGTAAACTCTATGTGATCAATGACTTTTACTTGTTCATCTTTATAACTGCTGAAGCATATAAAAAGTAACTGGAATGCACATAGTAGGCATTTAGTAATTATTCTTTGAATTGACTTGTCCACATCTGTTATTTCCTTGCCCACACTCTTCCCTATATTCCCACTCTTGGTCTCTATTCAATAGTCAGTCAGGGCATATCTCTGGATAAATCCAGTGGAATGGAATTGAATGAAATGTCACCAAGGCTTCTCACTAAATACATAGCTTGGTCTCTATTTCTTTTGAATAAACTGTCGTCTAGGTCTGGTGAGACAGTTTCAGCAGAAACATCTTCAGAGTGTTTGCTTAATTTCTGAAATTCACCACAATCTGGTTATCCAATTTACATAGCCTTGTTTCTCATTTGTTTCTAAAAATATTTCTCCTCCATTTCATATTATGTTAAATCTTTCAGCTCATTCTTTGTTCACACTATTGCTCATTCCAGAAATTCTCTTTCTTTATTCTGATAAAATCTTGCCCAAACTTCAGACTCACTTTACTTTATTCATGATATCATCTTTGACTATTTAAGCCCATATTTCTCTCTCCCATGTCTGATTTCGTTTGTCAGAGATAACATAATATATTATGGTATTCTTAAATTCCTTTATGCATATGTTTTGCCTTCCTAAGCACTGATTCTTTTGGACAGGGATCATGTGTCAATCTCCTTTGGTATAGTGATGCTAATTATTTAATTGATAAAACACATCTATTTTTTCTTTATTACTAATTTCTCATAGTAGAAAAAAAACCTTTATTCCCACAGCCTACTTTTGCCTGTAAAATAACTCTATAGCCAGATTTGTGGGAAATAATAAAGATTGTTTAATATTACTCAAAATGATATTTTTTTAAATAATTTTTTGGCACAACTTAATCAGTTTGCTTACAGTGAATCTAGCAGGCTCTCTTGCAATAGGTTAGGATAGCTGGGAGAAAGAATAAATTAAAAGTGATTGATTTTTGAAAACACAACTAAAGACACAAAGAACAATCCAGAAAGGGCTGATTCTCACACCCATGTGTGGAGGATAAAAATTGGAAGGAATAACTCAGCTGTAGAGGTCTCTTCTGAGGAGCCAGGAGTCCCACCTCCAATGAGGCCCCCTCCTAGGGTTCTAGAGCCAGGAAGAGAAGTCCCCATAATTTCTGACTATAAAACCCAGCAGGAGTTGTGGCTGAGTGAAATGGAGGGCTGCCAGAGTCCCAGGCATTCCTCTTGAAGGACTGTGCATGGACTTACTGGAACTCATTCCCTCTGAGTTCCTGTGATGGGACAGTAGCTCGAAAGACATGAGGGACACACAGAGAGAAACTGAATTGTTTGGCATTAAGTAGGGGAGGCTTTATTACTGACAGAAATGGTGACAGAGGCCATTGTTCCTTTGCTGAGCCCTCCCTACACAGAACTAGCAGGTGGGCACCATTTCTGAGTCTTCATCAACCTAGCTATCACGGTTTGCCCTGCCCTGGTGATACTCTGAAATCCTTGCCCCACCTAACTTACAGGTCCACCAAAGCTGTATCCAGTGATGTTTCAGTACAAATGGCCTGTCTTAGCTCATGCTTTGGACTTTCTTAAAATCTCTCAAACAAGAAGCATCTGGCCTTGGTGTGTGCCATATCTCTAGCTTTGCCCCAGCCCCATTACTAGTGGCAGCAGCCTTGGTTTGAAGCTTGGCTTCTCCTGGGTACCTCCAAGCTCAACACAGGAAACAACCATATGCAGATTTCTCTGTAGCCAGTGCCAGGAGTTCCCAGGAAGAACAAAGCCAGCAGGCTGACATTGGCCTGCACCTTCTGGGAGGTCCCAGAACTATCACATCTTATGGAGAGCTTCAGACCATGTCAAAGCACCATCCAACCATCTCTACAAGTGGCACACTAAAAGGACAGACACCAGAGATGAGCCGAAGTTGGTCCTGCACTGTGTAGTGGGCCCCTGCACAGTTGACCCTCCACAGTGGTCACAGCTAGTCCTCTCAGCCAATCATCCTGGGGGTAAATCTCTCCCATTGATGTGCCAACAGGAATCAAGACTGCACTATAACAGGAGAGTGTACATCAAGCATGTCAAACTCAAGGCATGTGGCCCACTGGCCACAAGTTTGATATATTTGGTGTACATAGCCCACACAGAAGGGGCATGAAACTGGAGTGCCCAGCTCGAGTGACCAGGGAGACTGTGCCACTAGACCAGGGGTGGGAAACCTTTTCTCTGCCAAGGGCCATTTGAATATTTATAACATCATTCGTAGGCCATACAAAATTAACAACTTAAAAATTAATTTAACTAACTTACCCTTAAATGGCTTGGAAGTGTCAGAACAAATGCCTTGTGGGCATTATACAGCCCACTTACCAGATTTTTCTTCATCCCTGCACTAGACTCTATAGGGCACCTACCTCACAAGGCCATTTTACCAAGCCCAGGAAATGTAGCAGATCTACCTAATACATAGAAACAAACACAAGAATGCTGCCAAAATTAGGAGACAAATATGCCCCAAATAAAGAACAGAAAAAAGCTCCAGAAAAAAGAACTAAACAAAATGAAGACAAGCAATATGCTAGATGAAGAGTTCAAAACATTGGTTATAAGAATGCTCAAGGAGCCAAAACCAGTTTGGCTCAGTGGATAGAGCATCGGCCTGTGGACTGAAAGGTCCCAGGTTCGATTCCTAAAGACACTGTTAAGGGCATATACCTTGGTTGCGAGAACATCCCCAGTAGGGGGCATGCAGGAAGCAGCTGACTGATGTCTCTCTCTCATCGATGTTTGCAACTCTCTATCCCTCTCCCTTCCTCTCTATAAAATATCAATAAAATATATTTTTTTAAAAATTTTTAAAAGAGAATACTCGAGGAACATAGTGAAAATTTCAAGGAAATTAATGAGAACTTCAATAGCATGAAAAAGGACATAGAAACCATAGTGAAAGAACCAGTCAGAAATGAAGGGTACACTAATTGAAATGAAGAGTAATTTACAGGGTATCAATAGTAAAGTAGATAAAACCAAAATTCAAATCAGTGAATTGGAATATAAAGAAGAAGAAAAAAAACACAATCAGAATAGCAAAAAGAATTTTAAAATGAAAATAGCATTAGGAGCTTCTGGGACAACTTCAAGTGTACCAACAATCACATCATGGGGATGCTGGAAGGAGAAGAGAGATAGCAAGAAATTAAAAACCTATCTGAGGGCACTATTCGAAAGATGGCTGGTGGCATCACAGAGGTGAGGAAGAGGAAGTGAGTGAGGGGGTGAAAGGAGAGTGTCTGGATGTGTGTAGTGTGTGTGTGTGAGTGTATAAGGGACAGTTAAATCTCACAGGAACAGCAAGGGCTAGCAGTGCAGGTTCACTTGGACAAGGAGAGATTGCCATTGCGGAGGGCACTTCCCAGACTGAGGGACTCAGGCACAGAACCCACACCATCTTGAAGGGGAAAATCAAGTGTCTTTAGGAACTCATCAACATCACCAACCAGACAGGCCTTGGAACTGCCCTGTGATCCAGCAGCCACTGCAGCCAAAAATCCTGCTGCCACCATTGAAAACCTGTGGACCCTGGGACCTCCACCTCCAAAGCAGGAAGTGCAACCGCCCCTGCCACATTAGCATATTTCCAGCATGCCCACATTAGCGCTTTCCAATGCTCCCACATTAGTGCATTTCCAGCATGCAGGCAGCCAGGGCGCTCTACTCCCTCGGCAGTGTCTGGGAGCCCCAGTAGGTGTGATTTTGTACTGACAATGGCGCACGGCCCTGAAGTAGAAATTCTGAATTCCCCCTTCCTGAATAAATGCCCACATTGATGCCAGCAGCTCATCCTCATTGCCAGGACTCCTAAGGGTGCATCCTCAGAGGGCTGCACCAGCAGCATGCTCTGGGAGCAGCTACGAGTCTCTGCTGTGTGTGTTTCAGCACAGACAAGGGTGCCCTGCAGTAGAATTTCTGAAATCCCTCTTTCTGAATAACTATCCACATTTACCCTTGTGGCTCAACCTCAGTACAGGACTCAGGGTAGGTCATCAGAGGGCTGCACTGACAAAGGATCCTTCACAAAGGAATAGGATACCTGAGCTCATCTATCCACAGCATGCTCTGGAAGCAGCTGGGGTAGGCTTCAGCACAAAGAAGGGCACCCTGCCCTGCAGTAGAATTTCTGAATTCCCTCTTCCTGAATAACTACCCATATCTAGCCCAGCAGCACAACCTCAGTGCACAACCCCTCAGAACCTGTCAGAGCACTGTGCTGGATCAACTTCAGTGCAGGGCCACGCAGAGTACTTTAGAGCGCTGTGCCTGTGCCTAACAAACGTACCTCCACATATACAAAGTACCAGCAGGCAGACAACCTGAGCCCATCTACCCACAGAAGGCTCTTGGGAGCCACTGTGAGCTCTCTGTGGTTTGTGAAAGAACAAAGTGGGAATGACTACCCTCCATCTTGTAAAGATGTGTCCCCGACCTGATCTCCATTCCGGGAAACAGCGCAAGAATGCTAGAAATTTCCCAGTTCCCCAACTGCCACCCAAGTAGAACAATGAAGCCCCAAGAATGCAGCTACACCATAAATCCCTGCTGTAAATTCCGGCCATAAATCCCTGCTGTAAAACGCTGGAATAACACCCTGACTCGGAACTGACCAGTCACTGTCGCTCACCTCATATACCTGAGCCCACTCACATGACTAGCCACATAAATCCTTTGTTCTCTATTTTTTTTGCAAAAGTAAATTTTTATTATTTATTTATTTATTTATTTATTTATTTATTTTCAATTTTTTTATTAATGTATTACAAGTATACATATCTTCCCATTGCCCCCCCTCCAAGGCATACCCTAAACATCCAGTGTCTGTGTTCATTGGTTATGCTCATATGCATGCAAAAAAGTCCTTTGGTTGATCTCTTATTTACCCTACTTCTCCCTAACCTTCCTGCTCTAATTTGACAATCTGTTTGATGCTTTACTGCCTCTGTATCTATCCTTTTGTTCATCAGTTTATAACGTTCTTTATTATCCACAAATGAGTGAGATCATGTGGTGTTTCGTTTTCATTGACTCGCTTATTTCACTTAGCATAAGGCTCTCCAGTTCCATCCAGGTTGCTGCAAATGGTAAGAATTCCTTCTTTTAATGGCAGCATAGAATTCCATTGTGTAGATGTACCTTGGTTCTGATCCACTTATCTGCTGACGGGCGCCTAGGCTGTTTCCAATTGTAGCTATTGTAAATTGTGCTGCTATGAAGATAGGGGTGCATAAATCCTTTCTATTGGGTGTTTCTAGTTTCTTAGGATATATTCCTAGGAGTGGGATTACAGGGTCAAATGGGAGTTCCATTTTTAGTTTTTTGAGATCTCTCCATACTGTTCTCCCCAGTGGTTGCACCAGTCTGCATTCCCATCAGGAGTGCACTAGGGTTCCTTTTTCTCCGCATCCTCGCCAACACTTGTTGTTTGTGCATTTGTTGATGATTGCCATTCTGACAGGTGTGAGATGGTATCGCATTCTCGTTTTCATTTGCATCTCTCAGATAATTAGCGACTTTGAGCATGTTTTCATGTGTCTCTTGGCCTTTCTTCTCTTGTCTTTCGAAAAGGTTCTATTTAAATCTGTTGACCATTTTTTATTGAATCTTATATCTTCCTCTTACTAAGTTGTATAAGTTGGCTGTACATGTTGGAGATTAAAACTTTATCAGCGATAATATTGACAAATATATTCTGACATACAGTGGGCTATCTTGTTGTTTTGTTGATTGTTTCTTTTGCTGTGCAAAAGCTTTTATTTTGATGTAGTCCCATTTGTTTATTTTCTCTTTACTTCACTTGCACTTGGAGCAGTTTCAGTGAAGAAGTTCTTTTGGCATATATCTGAGATTGTGCTGCCTGTAGATTCTTATAGTATTTTTATGGTTTCCCCTCTTACATTTAAGTCCTATACCGATGTGGAATTTCTTTTTCTGTATGGGGTAAGTCGGTGGTCTAGTTTCATTTTTATGCATGTATCTGTCCAATTTTCCCAACACCACCTATTGAAGAGCTGCCTTGAATCCATTGTATCTTCTTGCTTCCTTCGTCAAATATTAATTGAGCATAGTGGTTTCGGTGGATATCTGGATTCTCCATTCTATTCCATTGGTCTATATGTCTGTTCTTCTGCCTGTTTTGAGAACAGTTGCTTTGTAATATAGCTTGAAATCTGGTATTGAGATACCACCTACTTTATTCTTCTTTCTCAGGATTGGTGTGTCTATTCGTGGTCTTTTTTTCTTCCAGATGAATCTTTGGAGAGTTCTTTCTAGGTCTGTGAAATATGTTGTTGGTATTTTAATGGGTAGTGCATTGAATCTGTATATTGCTTTGGGTAGTATGGACATTTTAATGATGTTGTTTCTCCCAATCCATGAGCATGGTATGCTCTTCCATCTGTTAACATCTTCCTCTATCTCTTTTTTCAGTGTCCTGTAGTTTTCTACATATAGGTCTTTTACCGCTTTAGTTAGGTTTATTCCTAGGTATCTTAATTTTTTTTGGTGCGATGGTAAATGCGATTGCTTTTTGAGTCTCTCTTTCTGTAATTTCACTATTAGTGTATAGAAATGCCACAGACTTCTTAGCATTAATTTTGTATCCTGCTACATTGCCGAATCCATTGATTAAGTCTATTAGTTTTTGGATGAAGTCCTTTAGGTTTTTTATGTACAGTATCATGTCATCTGCAAATAAGGACAGCTTTACTTCTTCTTTTCCAATTTGGATGCCTTTTATGTTTTCTTCTTGTCTAATTGCAATGGCTAATACTTCCAGTACTATGTCGAACAGGAGAGGTGAGAGTGGGCATCCCTGTCTTGTTCCTGTTTTTAGGGGAAATGGTTTTAGATTTTGCCCATTGAGTATGTTAGCTGTAGGTTTATCATATGTGGCTTTTATGATGTTGAAGTATGAACCTTCTATTCCCACCTTACTGAGAGTTTGTATCAAGAAACAGTGTTGAATTTTGTCAAATGCTTTTTCTGCATCAATTGAGATGACCATGTGATTTTTATCTCTAAATTTGTTTATGTGATGTATCACATTTGTTGAGTTGCGGATATTGTACCATCCTTACATTCCTGGGATGAATCCTACTTGGTCACGGTGTATGATCTTTCTGATGTACTGCTGGATCCGATTTGCTAGAATTTTGTTGAGGATTTTGGCATCTATGTTCATGAGAGATATTGGCCTGTAATTCTCTTTCATTATGTTGTCTTTATCTGGTTTTGGTATTAGGGTGATGCTGGCTTCTTATAAGGTTTTTGGAAGTGTTCTTTCTTCTTGAATACTTTTGAATAGTTTGAGGAAAATAGGTTTTATTTCTTCCTTGAAAGTTGGTAAATCTCTCCTATGTAGCCATCTGGTCCCAGGCTTTTGTTTGCTGGAAGCTTTTTGATGACTGCTTCAATTTCTTCCATAGTTATTGGCCTCTTGAGATGTTTAGATTCTTCCTGATTAAAATTTGGAAGGTTATATTTTCTAGGAATATGTCCATTTCCTGCATATTGTTCAGTTTGGTGGAATAGAGTTGTTCATATTATTTTTTAACAATCCTTTGTATTTTGGAGAGGTCTGCTGTTATTTCTCTTTTTTGTTTCTGATTTTATTATTTTGGTCTTTTCTATTTGCTTCTTGGTGAGCCTGGTTAGAGATCCCTCAATCTTGTTTATCCTTTCAGAGAACCAGCTCTTGGTTTTGTTGATCTTTTCAATTGTTTCTTTGGTCTCTATGTTGTTTATCTCCTCTCTGGTCTTTACTATTTACCTCCTTCTGCTTATACTGGGTGTTTCTTGTTACGCTCTTTCTAGCTCTTTGAGTTGTAGGGTTAAGTAATTTATACCATTGTTTCCTCTTTTTTGCAGTAGGCTTGTAGAGCTATGAACTTCCCTCTGAAGACTGCTTTCACTGTGTCCCATAAATTTTGTATTGTTGTGCTTTCATTGTCATTTGCTGCCATGATTTTTTTTTATTTTTTCCTTGATCTCTCTGGTTACCCAGTCATTGTTTAATAGCATGCTGTTTAGTCTCCATGTTTATGATTTCTTTGTATTGTTTTTATTGTAATTGCTTTCCAGTTTTATGCCACTGGGATCTCAAAAGATACTTGATATGATTTCTATCTTCTTGAATTTGAAGAGAATTTTCCTATGAGCCTACATATGGTTTATCTTTGAAAATGATCCATGTGCACTGGAGAAGAATGTATATTCTGTGGCTTTGGGATGAAATGTTCTGAAGATATCAATTAATTCCATCTGGTCTATTGAGTCATTTAGGATTGATGTTTCTTTGCTGATTTTTTGTTTAGTGGATCCGTCCAGTGGTGATAGTGGGGTTTAAAGTCTCCTACTATGATTGTATTGCTGCCAATCTCTCCCTTGATATCCTCCAGAGTTGTTTTATGTATTTTTGTGCACCTCTATTTGGTGGGCATATGTTTACCACAGTTAGTTCTTCTTGTTGGATTGCTCCCTTTAGTATTATGAAGTGGCCTTCCTTATCTCTTGTTATGTCCTTCACTTTGAGATTCAATTTGTCAGATATAATTATTGCAAGCCCAGCTTTTTTTCTTCATTTCTATTTGCCTGAAAAACTGTCTTCTATCTCTTCACCCTCAGTCTGTGTGCATTTCTTTTTGTGAGATGGGTTTCGTGTAGACAACAGATATATGGGTCATATTTCCTAATCCAATCTTTTACCCTATGTCTTTTGATTGGAGCATTTAATCTGTTTACATTTAAAGTTATTATTGATATTTATTTATCTGTCGCCATTTTTAGTCTTTAGCCCAGAGTTCCTTCTTCGCTTCCTATTTCTTTTTATTACACCAGACCCTTCAACATTTCTCGCATTGCTGTTTTGGTGGTAATATATTCCCTTAGTCCTTTTTTATCTGTGAAGCTCCTGATTTCACTTTCAATTTTGATTTAAAGCCTTGCAGGGCCTGGTATTCTTTGATTCAGACCCTTCCTTTGCATGACTTTGCATATTTCATTCCATTTCCTTCTGGCCTGATGATTTTCTGTTGAGAAATCAGTTGCTAGTCTGATGGGGGTTCCTTTCTAGGTAACTTTCTGTTTCTGTCTGGCCGCTTTTAAGATTCTTACTTTGTCGTTGGTGTTTGCCAATTTAATTATAATGTGCCTTGCTGTCAGTTTTTTGGGGTTCATTTTGCTTTGGACTCTGTGAGCTTCTTGGATTTGTGTGGGTTTTTTTTTTCCTTCTTATATCAGGGAAGTTTTCTGTCATTATTTCTTCAGACAGGTTTTCTATTCCTTGCTCAGTTTCCACTCTTTCTGGAATCCCAATTATGTGGATGTTGTTTTGTTTCATGTTATCCCAAAGTTCCCTTAAGCTTTCTCCTTGCTTTTTAATTTTTTTTTCTAGAAACTGCTGTACTTGGATATTTTTTTCTACCTTGTCTTCTCTCTCACTGATGTGGTCCTCTGCTTCTTCTATTCTACTTTTGATGCTTTCTGTTGAGTTCTTTACAACAGCGATGTCATTTGTCATTTCTTGATTGTTTATAATTTCCTCTTTGTTCTTACTATATTGTCAAATTTGTCTTCCATTCTTTTCAGCCACCTTATGACCATTTCTTTGAACTCTTTTTCTGACAGGTTGTTTGCTTCTATTTCATTTACTTCCTTTTCTGATGATGCCTGCTTTTCTTTCATATGCAGGCTATTTCTTTGTCTGCCCATGGTCTTTCTTCTCCAGGTGTCTGGTTATGTAGTTCTCTCTCCTTATCACAGGCAATATCTGACCTTTCCATATGGCGTGTGGAGCTCCTCTGAATCTTATTGTTTGGGCCAATTGTGTAGCGGTGTTCTAGGTCCTCAGCTTTTCCGTGGGTTCCGCGGCTGTAACTTTTCAGTGTTCCATAAACATCCACTTTCACCTGAAAGATGGCGCGGTCTCTACATTTGTGTTGGTGACTCCAAGGGAATAAACCCCTTGGTAGTGGTGCTGCCTGGTTAGGGGAGCCCCGTCTAGCCGTCCCCCACCTTCTCCTGGAGGATAACTGTCCCTTAACTTGCCAACAAACACACACAGAGCGACCCTAAGCTGTTCTACCTATTTGCATTAGCAATAAAGCTCCGGACACCTCTGTCTATTCTGCCGCCATTTTTTTCTCTCTTTTGTTCTCTTGACGCTCCAGTCTTTCATGCATTCTGCCACTGCTGTGTCAGTAAAGGCTCGAACCTGAATAAAGACTCTCTGCTTTTGCTTCAGACTCAGCTCTCTGGTGGTCTTTAGGGATCTTGAAATCTGGGCATAACATTTGGGGGCTCACCTGGGACCCACGCGGGACCCCAATCCGGAGAGCCTGACTGACCAAGGTAGGTGTCTGTTTATTTGTGTGTTTTGTCCTGTCAGGAGGGACAATTCTGAGACAAGGCAGGTCGCTCCTGCTGGTCAGCGTGAGGCCGTTGTCAAGCTTTTGGTTTTGCTTCCACGGAGTTGGAAAACTGTTTTCGGGGGCCCTTTCTTTGTCTGTGTCAGTGTTTCTTTGTTTTATTCTGTGGACTTACTGGACTGACATTATCAGACAGACTCAGACTACTTCTTTAAGTATTATGATTGATCACTTCAAAGAGATTAAGGGAAAGGCTAACAACCTCAGTGTGGAGGTCCGGAAGGGCCAGTGGCAGACTTTGTGTTCCAGTGAGTGGCCGGCTTTCAATGTCAGATGGCCGCCAGAGGGAACCCTCAATCTCCCTATTATCCACCAGATCAGGATGTCGTCTCCCTGCAGAGGGAGGATCATCCTGATCAACTCCCTTACATTATTACCTGGCAGGACTTTGTGGAGGACCCACCCTCTTGGCTTAAGCCCTTGCTAGCCCCGTGCCCTCCAGAGCTGAGACCTGTTCTTGCCTTGCAGGAAACGGAGAAGAAAAGGAGGGGAAGAAAATCTCCCAGCCATCAGCTCCCCTCTACCCTATCTTGCAGGGGAAAACTGGAAAAGAACTAATTTTTCCTCCCTCATATCTGCTCCCTAGGATGCCAGAGAGACCCTCCCCTCCCACAGTTGGAGAGGCGGATGCTGCTCTTAGAGTGGAGGCCAGGGGAGGTCAAGTGGGAAGCCTGCCCTTCACTAGACAAAGGGTTCAGAGAGAGCAGTCTGCTGCCATTGCTGATTCCACCATTAAGACTCTACCCCTGTGAGCCACCAGTCCCCCAGATGAGGGGTGCAATCAGCCCCATCACTACTGGCCTTTCACCACCAGTAACCTCTAATTGGAAATCTCAGAATCCTAAGTTCTCTGATAAGTCAGCAGGGCTTATTGATTTGTTACATTCTGTTCTTTTCACCCATCAGCCTATCTGGGATGACTGTCAGAAGCTTTTGCAGGTCCTATTTACCACCAAGGAGAGGGGGAGGATCCTCAATGAGGCCTGGAAGCTAGTACTGGGTGTGAATGGGAATCTCACCACCAACCAGGCTCAGATAGATACCTCTTTTCCTCTAACAAGGCCTGAATAGGATTTCAACATAGTAGAAGATATGGAGAGGCTCTGGGTCTACTGCCAGACTCTAATGAGGGGTCTTCAGATGGCTGCTAGAAAGCCGACTAATTTGGCCAAGGTAGGAAATGTATAGCAGAAGAAGGATGAGTCTCCAGTGGGCTTCCTAGAGCGGGTCATGGAGGCGTTTTGTACCTATACCCCCATGGACCCAGAGGTTCCCGAGAACAAGGCAGCTGTTATCATGGCCTTTGTAAACCAATCTGCTGCATACATTAGGACAAAACTGCCGAAGATAGATAGATTAGGGGACAAAAGTCTGCAGGACTTGCTGGTAGTAGTCGAAAAAGTATACAATAATAGGTACCCCCCTGAAGATAAACAGGCTCGTGTTGAGGTGGCTGCCACCAGTAAGCAAACCCGAGACCTGGCCATAATTCTGCTGGCTATCACGGTGGACTCTCTTGGGCAATGGAACTGGCTCCTCTGGCAGCTGGCAAGCAACCAGGAAGAAGGTAAAAAGGCCGCCCAGGTCGGGGGAAACGGAAACTGCAGAAGGACCAGTGTGCTTACTGCAATGAGATAGGGCATTGGGCTCGAGAATATCCAAAGAACGACAGCAGGAAGGGAGGCAAGACTGACCGAGTGAGTCTTAGAGCTGGAAGAACTGAGTGATTAGGGGAGTCAGGGTTTGGACCCCCTCCCTGAGCCCAGGGTAACTCTTATAGTGGAGGGGACCCCTATTGACTTCCTTGTTTATACTGGAGCGCAACATTTGGTCCTCTGCTCACCTAAGGGAAAACTAGCAAACAAGAAGTCCTGGGTGCAAGGGGCAACTGGTATGAGCCAGTATTCATGGACTACCCAAAGAATGATAGATCCAGGAATGGGCTGGGTATCCCACTCCTTTATGGTGGTACTGGAATGCTCCTACCCACTATTAGGGCAGGACTTATTGACCAAGATTGGAGCCCAGATAACTTTCAGACAAGGGGGCCTCAGCTCACCGATGGCAAAGGCCACCCCATCCAGGTTTTAACTCTGATATTAGAGGACAAGTACTGCCTCCACCAGGGGGCAGCCCTGGTAGAAAGCAACATGAACAGATGGCTACAAGAATTCCCCACAGCCTGGGAAGAGATGGGGGGAGTAGGAATAGCTGCTCACAGGACCCCAATTCTGATATAGCTAAAACCAAGAGAAGGCTCAATAAGAATCAATCAATAGCCTATGTCTCAGGAGGCCTGGAAGGGAATCCAGCCTCACACCCAGAGGCTGCGAAGCCTAGGAGTACTAGTTCCCTGCAATCTGCCTGGAATATCCCCTCTCCTGCCAGTCAGGAAACCTCATATGAAAGACTACTGACTGGTACAGGACCTCCGGAAAGTAAATAAAAGAGTCATAGGTATACACCCAACAGTTTACAACCCATATACTTTCTTGAGCTCCTTGGCACCCTCTAGTCTGGTATACCATATTAGATTTAAAGGCTGCCTTCTTCAGTCTGCCGCTGGTGCCCCGAAGCCAACCCTTATTTGCCTTTGATGTCACGACCCGGAGGAGGGCTAGAGTGAACAATTAATCTGGACACGATTACCCCAGGGGTTCAAGAATTCACCCACCATCTTCAACGAGGCGCTACATGAGGATCTGGGTGAGTACAGGAGGGAGTACCCCGGCTTCACTCTCCTCCAATATGCAGATGACATCCTGATTGCTGCCGACACAGACGAGGACAGTGAGCGAGGGTGGGGGGTCCAGGATCTACTGGCCACCTTGGGGACCTTAGGGTACCAGGCATCTGCAAAGAAGGCCCAGATATGCAGACAGAGGGTAAGTTACCTAGGATACATTATAGAGGGCGGACAGCGGCAGTTGTCAGATGCCAGGAAAGAGACAGTCCTGAAAATTCCTGCTCCCACATCCCGGAAGGAAGTAAGGGAATTCCTAGGATCGGCTGGCTACAGCTGCCTCTGGATAGTGAGTTTTGCTGAGATCACCAGGCTCCTATATGAAGCTACCAAGGAGGGGAGGGCATTTGAATGGACTGAGAAAGAAGAGACTGCCTTTAAGCAGATAAAGAAAGACCTTTTAGCCGCTCTAGCCCTGGGACTGCCAGACATCACAAAGCCCTTTTGCCTCTTTGTAGACGAACGCAAGGGAATAGCAAAGGGGGTTTTAACTCAAGCCTTAGGCCCCTGGAGCTGCCCAGTAGTGTACATGTCTAAGAAGCAGGATCCAATAGCTGCCAGCTGGCTGCCATGCCTAAGAATTATTGTGGCAACCACGCTATTAGTCAAGGATGCTGACAAACTGACCCTAGGGCAGGAAATCTGGATCACAACCCCGCATGCCATTGAGGGAGTCTTAAAACAGCCTCCTGATAGATGGATGAGCAACACACATATGACCCACTATCAGAGCTTCCTACTCAACCCTCCTAGAGTGCAATTCCACCCTAGTGCATCCCTTAACCCCTCTACTTTGCTGCCCGACCCTGACCCACTACATGACTGTGTGGGAGTCCTAGAGCAAGTACATGGATTCCGAAAGGACTTAACCGACCGGCCTCTCCCAGATGCCAAGGCCACTTGGTTCACGGATGAGAGCAGCTTCATACGGGACAGGGCCAGGTACGCAGGCTCAACGGTGGTCACTGAAACCGATATTATATAGGCGGGGGCTCTGCCTTCTGAGACATCAGCCCAGTGGACAGAGCTCGTCACCCTCACTAAGGTGCTGACGCTGGGAGCTGGAAAACGGCTAAACATCTACACAGACAGTCATTATGCATTTGCCACAGCTCATGTTCATGGGACAATCTATCAGGAGAGGGGTTACTGACGGCAAAAGGAAAGACCATAAAGAATAAGCACGAGGATGATGGCAGCTGGCAGGATGGAGGTGAAGGAGAAGAAGTGAGTGAGGAGACAAAAGAAGAGTGTATGTGTGGTGGGTGTGTGATTGATTGAGTGAGGGACAGTTGAATCTCACGGGAGCAGTGGGGGCTGGCAGTACGGGCTCTCTTAGACAAGGAGAGACTTCATTGCGGCTTTCATTCCCCAGACTGCGGGACTCGGGCTTGGAGCCTACGCCATCTTGAAGGGGAAAACGGCCTTTCTTTGGGACTCACCAATACAGGCATTGGAGCTGCCCTACAACCCAACAGCCACTCCATCCAGAGTCTGGCAGACCTATGGATCCTGGGACCTCCGCCTCCAAAGCAGTGAGTGCACCCTCCCCCTCCCCAGTAACATCATCGCGGCTGAGGCAGCAGCCACACATGGGTTTGGGCTTGCCATCTCCCTGGTCACCGAGTGAGAGTGGGTCACCCAGTGTATGTGCACCGTGTGCTTCCACCATGGTTTCGGCTGTGCCACGGTTTCAGCTGCGGCTACACACTAGTCCCCGCCTGAACGTTTCCCAGTCTGCAGAGTGACTTCGCGCCAGTTTGCGCACCAGTTTGCACACCATTTGGGTGCCAGCATGCATGGCAGATTACGTGACAATTTGCGAAGTACCCTAGTCCCTGTGTTTGTGTGTCAGGGTCGCCCCATCTGTGGCAGCCTAGGCCCTATGTATGCGTGCTCTTGTCACCCTGTCTGTGGTGTGCCCTCCTATCTGGTTTGTGGACCTCCCTGGCCACCTGCATTCATGGTGTGCCCTTCAGGCCACCACCAAAGGCAGGATTTCAGCAGCATGTTCCTGGATATCCACCCCCTAAAGAGTGCCTGGGAGCCACTGGGAGCCCCCGCAGGTGTGATTTTTTAACTCTGAACACCACAGCCATGCCTCTCCAGGATGTACGCCCCTGAAACACATCACCCTGACAGACAAGCCCTTGGTGCCACTGTGTATCCCCGCTGGGCACCCATAATCTCAACAAAGGGTGCAAAACAGCAAAAATAGGGACACTCTTCTCCATGGCTACTGACTTCTAAACACCATAGTTGTGCTGCTCAAGCTCACAGATCTACATCAAGAGAACCCAAATAGCTCAAGTAGGAAACTACAATAAATTAACAAACACAGGAGAACTGATGAAATACACAAGTAGCACCATCCCCCCATCCCCAGAAAAAAAACTTGGGTAGTAAAGCAATTGGATCTACAATTAAAACATTATAGGAAAACATGGGAAGACATAAAAGCAATCCCCAAAGGAAAGAAAAAGAGGAATCACCAGAAAGGGAGTTAGATGAAATTGAAGTAAACAGCCTTTCAGAGAAAGAATTCACAGTAATGATTTCAAGGATGTTTAAACGGATGGAAGACAAATACACACAACTCAAGGACAATATCATACAACTCAATGAGCACTATAAGAAGCTGAATGAGAATGTCACCAACATGAAACGAAACCAAGAGGAGATGAAGAACCACATAGCTGCAATAAGGAACACAATGGAAGGCCTAAACAGTAGACTAACTAGAAGAGACTGAGGACCACATCAGCGAATTAGAAGACAAGGTAGGAAAAAACACACAAACACAGCAACAACTGGAAAAAAGACTTAAAAAACAAGAAGAAAGCTTAAGGGAGCTTTGGGACAACACAAAATGAAACAACATACACTTAATTGGGGTACCAGAAGGAGTGGAAGAGGAGCAAGGAATAGAAAACCTATTTGAAGAAATAATGACAGAAAATTTCCCTGATATTGGCAAGGAAAAAAATATGAAAGTCTAAGAAGTACACAGAGTCCCAAACAAGCCAAACCCAAAAAAAAAAAAGACACCAAGACACATCAAAATAAATGGGCAAACACTAACAACAAACTAAGAATCTTAAAGGCTGCCAGAGAGAGACAGAAAGTTACCTACAAGGGATTTCCTAAGAGAATATCAACTGACCAACTGACTTCTCAACAGAAACTACCAGACCAGAAGGCAATGGAATGAAATATATCAAGTGATGCAAAACAAGGGTCTGAACCCAACAATACTATACCCAGCAAGGCTATCATTCAAAATTGAAGGTGGAATCAGGAGCTTTACAGACAAGAAAGGGCTAAGAGAGTTTATCACTACCAAGCCAATAATACAAGAAATGCTAAAGGGACTGATATAAAAAGAAGAAAGAGAAATCCAAAAACAAAAAACCAACAACTCACAAACACTAAGGTAAAATATGATAACAAACACGAACTTGTCAATAATATCATTAAATGTAAATGGATTAAATGCACCAATCAAAAGTCTTAGGGTAGCTGAATGGTTAAGAAAACGGTACCCATACATTTGCTGTCTACAAGAGACCCACCTCATAGAAAAAGATTCACACACACTGAGAGTGAAGGGATGGAAAAACATTGTTCAGGCAAATAGAAATGAGAAAAAAGCTGGGGTAGAAATATTATATTTGATAAAATAGACCTCAAAGTAAAGGATATAACAAGAGATAAGGAAGGCCACTACATAATACTAAAAGGAGGAATTCAACAAGAAGATATAACTCTGATAAACCCATACGCACCTAAGACAGGAGCCCCTAAATACATTAAAAAAAAAAAAACTCCTGGAGGATATCAAGGGAGAGATTGACTACAATACAATTATAGTAGGGGATTTTAATACATCACTGACATCGATGGATAAATCCTCTAGAGTGGGTCATGACCTGTTTTTTGATGGTCTTAGGCTCTATAGCAGTGACCCACAGGTTGAGAACCACTAGCAGGCTCACCTAAGACCACCAGAAAACACAGATATTTACATTACAATTCACCACAACACAAGGAACTGTATTAAATGGTCATAGCATTAGAAAGGTTGAGAACCACTGCTCTAGACAAAAAATCAGAAAAGAAACAGCAATTCTAAATAGCTTACCAGATCAGATGGACCTATCTGACATCTTCAGAGCATTTCACCTCAAAGCTACAGAATATACATTCTTCTCAAGTGCACACGAGACATTCTCAAAAATAGACGACATATTGGGTCACAAGTAAAGTCTTCCCAAATTCAAAAAGATTGAAATCATATCAAGCATTTTCTCAGACCACAATGGCATAAGATTAGAAATAAACTACAATAAAAGCATTCCAAAACCTTCAAACACTTGGAAGTTGAAAAGCATGTTACTAAACAATGATTGGGTTATAAATGAGATAAAAGAAGAAATTAAAAATATTCTGGAGACTAATGACAATAAAAACACAATGACGCAGATGCTGTGGGACACAATGAAAGCAGTGCTGAGAGGGAAGTTTATAGCTCTACAGGACTACCTCAAAAAAAAAAAACAGAAAAAATGGTAATGAATCACCTAACTCAACAACTCAAAGAATTAGAAAGAGAGCAACAAGAAAAGCCCACTGTGAGCAGAAGGAAGGAAATAATAAAGATCAGAGCAGAGATGAATGACATAGAGACCAAAAAAAAGGTACAAAAAAATCAACAAAACAAAGAGGTGGTTCTTCAAAAGAATAAACAAGATAGATGAACCTCTAGCCAAGCTCAACAAGAAGCAATAAGAGAGGATCCAAAAAAACAAAATCAGAAATGGGAGAGGTGAAATAACTATAGACACCACAGAAATACAAAGGATTGTTAAAAAATATTATGAACAACTCTATTCTAACAAATTTCCAATTTAGAGGAAATGGACAGATTCTGAGAAGAACACAACCTTCCAAAACTCACAAAGGAAGATTCTAAAAATCTCATCACACTGATAACTATGAAAGAAATTGAAACAGTCATCAACAAGCTTCCAGCAAACAAAAGCTCAGGGAAAACAGCTACACAGGGGAATTTTATCAAACATTCAGAGAAGAACTAAAACCCATTCTTCGCAGGCTATTCCAGAAAATTCAAGAGGAAGGAACACTTCCAAACTCCATCTATGAAGCCAGCACCACCACCAAAATTCTAGAAAATCAGATCCAGCAGTATGAAAGAAAGATCATACACCAAGACCAAGTAGGATTTATCCCAGGGATGCAAGGATAGTATAATATCCACAAATCAATAAATGTGATACATCACATAAACAAATTGAGAGATAAAAATCACATAGTCATATAAATTGATGCAGAAAAAGCATTTGACACAATCCAACACCATTTCTTGATTAAAACTCTCAGCAAGGTGGAAATAGAAGGATCATACCTCAACATCATAAAAGCCATATATGACAAACCCACAGCCAACATCATACTCAATGGGCACAAACTAAAACAATTTCCCCTAAAAACAGGAACAAGACAAGGATGCCCATTCTCACCACTCCTATTTAACATAGTGCTGGAAGTATTAGACGTTGCTATCAGAAAATAAAAAGAAATAAAAGGCATCCAAATAGGCAAAGAAGAAGTAAAAGTGTCCTTATTTGCAGATGACATGATACTGTACATAGAAAACTCTAAAGATTCCATCACAAAATTATTAGACTTAATAAATGCATTCAGCAATGTAGCAGGATATAAAATTAACACTAAGAAATCTTTGGCATTTCCATATAGCAATAATGTACTTACAGAAAGAGAGACTAAAAAAGCAACCCCTTTTACCATCGCACCAAAAAAATTAAGATACCTAGGAATAAACTTAACTACAGAGGTAAAAGACCTATATGCAGAAAACTACAAAACACTAAAAAAAGAAATGGAGGAAGACATAAACAGAGGAAGAACATACCATGTTCATGGATTGGGAGATTCGATATCATCAAAATGTCCATTCTACCCAAAGTAATTTATAAATTCAACACAATCTCCATGAAAATACCAAAGGCATACTTCACAAACCTAGAAAGAACTTTCCAAAAATTCCTCTGGAATAAAAAAAAAGACCCCAAATAGCTGCAGCAATCCTTAGAAAGAAGAACAAAGTAGGTGGGATCTCAATGCCAGATTTCAAGCTGTATTACAAAGCTACTGTTCTCAAAACTGCCTGGCATTGGCACAAGAACAGACACATAGATCAATAGAATAGGATAGAGAACCCAGAAATCGACCCAAACCACTATGCTCAATTAATATTTGACAAAGGAGGCATAAACATACAATGTAGTCAAGACAGTCTCTTCAACAAATGGTGTTGGGCAAATTGTACAGAAACATGCAAAAATAAATGAAACTAGACCACCAACTTACACCAAATACAAAAATAAACGCAAAATGGATAAAGGACTTAAACATAAGATGGGAAACCATAAAAATACAAGGGGAATCCACAGCAGCACAATCTCAGACATAGCAGAAGGAACTTCTTCACCGACACAGCTCCTCAGGCAATGGAAACTAAAGAGAAAATAAACAAATGGGACTACATCAAAATAAAAAGCTTTTGCACAGCAATGCAAACCATCAAGAAAACAACAAGAAAGCCCACTGCTTGGGAGAACATGTTTGCCAATGATAGCAATGATAAGGGTTTAATCTCCAACATTTACAGTGAACTCATACAATTTCACAAGAAAAAGATAAACAACCCAATCAAAAAATGGATAACTAATCTAAATAGGCACTTCTCAAAAGAAGACAGAAGGAAGGCCAAGGGACATATGGAAACCTGCTCAAAGCCGCTAATCATCAGAGACATGCAAATCAAAACAACAATGCAGTACCATCTCACTCCGGTCAGAATGGCTATCATCAACAAATCAACAAACAACAAGTGTTGGTGAGGATTCAGAGAAAAAGGCACCTTTGTGCACTGCTGGTGGGAATGTAGACTGGTGCAACCACTGTAGAGAACAGTATGGAGTCTCCTCAAAGAAACTAAAAATGGCAGAAACCGGTTTGGCTCAGTGGATAGAGTGTTGGCCTGCGGACTGAAAGGTCCCAGGTTTGATTCTGGTCAAGTGCATGTACTTTGGTTGCGGGCACATCCCCAGTAGGGGGCGTGCATGTGGCGGCTGATCTATGTCTCTCATCGATGTTTCTAACTTTCTATCCCTCTCCCTTCCTCTCTGTGAAAAATCAATAAAATATATATTAAAAAAACAACTAAAAATGGAACTCGCATTTGATAGAGTGATCCTACTTTTAGGAATATACCCCAAGAAATTAGAAACTCCAATCAGAAAAGATATATGCACCCTTATGTTCATAGCAGCACAATTAAGGATAGCTAAGATTTGGAAATACCATAAGTGCCCATCAGCAGATGAATAGATTAAAAAACTGTGGTACATCTACACAATGGAATACTACACTGCAGGAAAAAGAAGGAGCTCCTACTATTTGCAACAACATGGATGGAGATGGAAAGCATTATGCTTAGTGAAATAAGCCAGGCAGAGAAAGACAAATATCACATGATCTCAGTCATTTGTGGAATATAATGAATGAGAATGAGAAACGTTGATCAAAACATCAAACCTCGGGGAAGGTGGATGTTGATGGGAATAAGGGAGAGAGATTAACAGAGGGACCTTTGTACATGTGTATGAGCATAACCACTGGGCACAGACAACGGTGAAGGTAGAGCATGAGAGGGAATCCATGCAGTGGTCACCATAACCTTAACAGAAATTGCATCATGATACAAAGATTTTTTAAATGAAACTCTATAACATGAAAATCATTTTGGAAGGAAATAAAGAGAAGTTTCCTTTAAATGTCATAAGGATTGTAATTGAAAGTCAACATATTTGGCCTCTTAAGCTAAGGTAAGTAATCTGTGTTTTTGCCTCCCTGAAAAAGTTTATATAGTTAAGAAAGGAAATTGTCAGCCCGTTTGAAATTGAATTACCATGGCCTAGAGCAAAGAATATGCTTACATGATATCATCCTACAATATCATTTAATTTTTGATATTTCACAACAGCATATTGTACAACTATTGCAAACAAACGTACAAATTAATTCTTTGAATGTTTAGCAGCAATTTAAAAAGAGGACATGAAAGAATTTAATTCCTTTCAGAAGAAATTGAGGCACTGGGAAGGCACTTGAGCATTCTACACTGGCCCCTCTTTCCTCTTTTGCCAAAAGGGACCCTCTTCTCATAACCTAATGGCCCTCAGTTGTAGCCTGAGCTCTCTATTCACGCTGAGGTTGAAGCCTCAAGGTGGCTGGTATAATGGATCTGTTTCTTGACAAATGGTGTGATCTGGGCCCTCACTGGAGAAGGAACCTGAATTCCCCGAGATAAGTGATCAGTGCAGGGGCCCCCGCCAGTAAGTGAGGGGATCCCCAAGGCAGGTGCTGGGCATGGAGGCCATGGGGGCATAGGCTACCATGGAGACAGAACTGAACCTCAGAACACCCGGGTTGGCTCCGTAGGATGACTGGTTAGCCATAGATGGGTAAGATTCCTCAGGGAAGGAACAACCTAAGGCAGGCACAGTCACAGTCACAGGAGAGAACTTGGGGGTTAATAGAGGTAGCACACAGACCTTCAGCCCCTCCAACCTTGCAAGGGTCTGAACCTTCACCCCTTCTGAGGGAGGTCTTCTGCCCCCATGGATACCTTGCTTCCCATGCTCAGCACAGATCGGGACCCAGGTAACAGACAGAGACGTCGCCCAGCTCAGATCAGGACCCAGGTAACAGACATAAACACGATGACAGCAGCTGCCCTGTATTTAAATGCAGCCTAGCACTAGGTATGCTCAGTGTCTACTCAATGCAAATAAATCTTTCCACTAATATATACAGGGTAATCTAAGATTGTTGGTAGAGTACTAAATTTGACAGTAAAAAAAGTTATCAAGCTTTCAGATTAATTTAAATTGGCGAACTGAAATAAACGAACACCCAAGAAAATTTAAGTGTACTGGACAAAAAGCTGTTTCTAAAGTATTAATTAAAATTTCCATTGATAGCTCATCTCATGGTAAAATTGCTTAATTATATAATAAATATAAAACAGGCATATTTGGGTGCAAAAAATTAAAATTTAAAGTTACCAAGATTGCATTAAAAATTTTTACCAAATTCTCCATTAATTAAAAAAAATGGGGGGGATGTAGTATTATATCATGTAAGGAAAAATATCTGGTAAGTAAATTACATCTAGAAAATTTTCACTTTAGAAAATTAATTTCCATTTGTAATACTAACAGCAGCACACCCATGAAAAACACACATGGTGTTAAAATAAGCCAAAGGAAAAGCGGATAGGCAAAAATAAAAAGGACCCCAAGTCAATTTTATAGAAAAGACTCCTTTATTAACTCTTGGTTGAGAATATGTTTATATACTTTCAGAAAACAATTCCAAGACCAAGTGGACTCCTGCAACAGAAAGGAACTGACAGGTCTGCACCAACCACGAAGGCAAGAGGAGAAACAGTCTAGAGATGGAAGATGCTGACTACGCCTTGCCATTCGAGCAGTTAGCAGCTGTGCATCACTACAGGATGCCTAGGACCAAACCAGAGAGGGTTGGACCGGCATTGCCACCATTTGTCCACTATCCAGATAACATTGATGACATGTACACATAATGAACTCTTTGCCATTGAAACTGGGACTCAAAGCTTTCGGACATTGAAATTGGGACTCAAACATTTTTCTTTTGCTCTGGTGGGTTTATTTCTAGCCTACAGGTGCAAGATGTTTTTAAAGACAAGAATCAGGGGTTTGGGGGGAAGCAGATGCAGAGGCAAAGAAGCAATGAACAGACTGTCGTGCTACAGTGGGAAGGCAGGGGAGGTTGAGTGGGAAGGGCCTGTAGGAGATCAACAGAAGGACTTGTATGCATGTGTGTGTAGACATAGCCAGTGGATACAGGGCAATGGGGGTGGGGTGGGTGGGGGAAGACAGATAAGGGCATGTACTGGAGGGTGGGGAGGGCAATAGGGATAAAAATAAATAATAATAAATTTTTAAAAAAAGAATAAGCAGGAGATACTTAACCTGCTTATAGCCTTATGGCTTTCTGCCAAGTTAGCCATTATCCACTGTCAAGGGCACCAGAAGACAGATGACCTGACAGCAAGAAGTAACCAAATGGCTGACCAGGCAGCCAAGGCTGTGGCCCTTACTTTGTTCCCCATCATGGCCCTACAATTACCGGATTCAGGGAACCCAGTTTTACCAGCCCAGCCCAGATACTCCCGGGAGGAGTTGCAGCGGATCAGAAAACATCCCCTAGTCCAGGAAAAAAAGGGATGGTGGTATACACTGGACAAGTAACTCATACTGCCAGACCACCTTGGAGTCCCAGTGTTAGAATGCATGCACCGGTCCACCCACCTGGGGTCCGAAAATTAAAGGACTTAATCCTGCATGCCGGAATCAAGAGTCACCAGCAAGACTCCAAAATAAATCAAATTGTATCTGCCTGTAAGACCTGCCAACTCAGGAACACGAAGGCCGGGTCGAGTGAAAAAGGAACCAGGCTCAGAGGAATCAAGCTGGGAACTCAATGGGAGATTAACTTCACCAAAATCAAGCCAGGAAAGTATGGTTATAAATATATTTTAGTATTTGTAGATACCTTTTCTGGATGGGTAGAGGCATACCCAACCAAGCATGAAACAGCTCAGATAGTGGCCAAGAAACTGCTAGAAGACATCCTACCTAGGTGTGGATTTCCTGCTATGATAGGCTCAGACAACGGACCAGCTTTTATTTCACAGGTAACACAGGCAGTAGCCAAGGCTATAGGGGCAGATTGGAAATTGCATTGTGCTTATAGGCCCAAAGTTCAGGGCAGGTAGAAAGAATGAATAGAACTCTAAAAGAAACGCTTACCAAATTAACGATGGAGACTGGTGGGGGACTGAGTGGCTCTCCTTCCGTATGTCCTTTATCAGTTGAGGAATTCCCCCTACACCCTGGGTTTTACTCCCTATGAGATCATGTTTGGCAGGCCACTGCCTATCATTCCTAACCGTTAAGCTGAGCTTCTCGCTGAGTTTGAAAATCAAGAAATATCTTTTCTCTTAAGAGGACTCCAGAGAGCACACGAGGACACTTGGCTGTGCCTCCACGCCATTTATGAGGCTGGCCCAACCCCGATGCCTCATCAGTACAGACCAGGAGACTGGGTTTTTGACAAGAGGCATCACCGGGAGACCCTTGAGCCTCGTTGGAAGGGCCCTTGCGTCATAGTGCTGACTAAACCCACCACTCTCAAGGTAGACAGTGTGGCAACCTGGGTCCACCACACCCACGTCTGCCCAGCTGATTCCTCTGGAGTCCGGGAGGACCTCATCACACAATGGAGCCTCGAGCACAATCAGCACAACCCGCTCAAGCTCAAGCTACAGCACATTCAACCTGCCTAACGTTGGTAGCTCTATGAACTCTGTTCGCTGTCACCCACATTGTCGGGAGTCCCCAAGCCCCTTGCAACCTTACTTGGCAAATCATAGACACCAGTTCGGGACCTTGCTTAATTAGGCTTCCCAGTTGCACCCTAAAGACACTTGGTACCCGGACCTCTACATAGACCTTCTTGCCCTTTTTCCCGACATAGAAAAAGGGGTGGTCCTGGGGCCCAAGGGCCTCAAATTATTCCATTTCTATGTCTGCCCCGGGCACACAAGGACTCCACGGGGGGCGCACCTGGGACCCATGCAGAGAAGCAGGGAACTACTTCTGCACCTCCTGGTCGTGCGTCTCTACTGGACACATCTGGTGGACTCCCCCAAGAACCAGTGACCTGATAACCATAACTCGGGCAGAGGCACTGCTTTGTCCAGGGGTGCCTGGGTAGCTCGAGCTCTCGCAGGGGGACTGTTGCAACCTTGTATGGATATCCTTCACGGAACAGGGGAAGAAAGTGACAGGATGGGACACTGGCAAAATCTGAGGAATTAGAATATATAACAAGGGGGCCCGAGACCAGGGGATGCTGTTCAACATCGGGGTACAGGTAGCCCAGCAGCTCACAGCAGGAATAGGACCAAACCAAATACTAACCCCCACCCCCGCCCTGCCTCAACGTGGGCATCCCCTCCCAGGAGCACCTAGCCCCCAGCCTCACACTCCTCTGCCTTCCCCACTCCGTTCCATACCTCACCACCTAACACAGACCCCCTGTGGAACATGATCATAGAAGCATATCATGTCTTAAATGCTTCCCAACCTGACCTGACCGAGTCCTGTTGGCTCTGTCTTGATTTCTGGCCACCATATTATGAAGGTATTGCTATTAAAGGCAGTTATACAACAGCCTCCAATTCCAGCTCCTGCAGGTGGCAGCAGGCCACTGCTAGACTAACCCTACAGGCAGTAATAGGGCGAGGCACTTGCATAGGCCGAGTACCCCCTAAACAATCACATCTTTGTACGAACACTCTATCAATCCCTAGTGGGACAGCTTACCTGCTCCCCCCCCCCCCGAAAATGTGTGGTGGGCCTGTTCCAGTGGCATGGCTCCCTGCGTCCACTCCCAAATCCTCAACTCCCCAAGAGAAGGTTTTTGCATACTAATCCAGCTTATCCCCAAGCTAGTATACCATTCGGGGGAGGAAATACTTAGCAGATTAGGTTTTGCTAACCCCCAAAGTAAGAGAGAACCTGTTCCAGTCCTAACTCTGGCCTCGCTCTTGGGGCTCAGACTAGCAGGAGCAGGAACCGGGATATCCTCGCTTGTGATACAAGACAAGAACTATGAAACCCTAAGAGCAACCATTGACCTAGACATAGAAAGAATTGAAAAATCCATTACTCACCTGCAAGAATCCCTTACCTCCTTATCTGAGGTAGTACTCCAGAACAGAAGAGGATTAGACTTACTATTAATGCAGCAAGAAGGCCTATGGGCAGCCCTAGGGGAGGAATGTTGTTTTCATATTGACCATTTAGGGGTTGTTAAAGAATCCATGGCCCTCATAAGAGAAAGGCAACAGAAGAGGAAGCTAGAGAGGAAGCAATCTCAGTCGTGGTATGAATCTTTATTTAACTGGTCCCAGTGGCTAACTACTCTTATTTCCACCCTCACTGGACCTCTTGTAAACCTCCTAATACTGTTAACCATCGGCCATTGCATTATTAACAGACTGGTCCAATTTGTAAAGGAGTGTATAGGGGTGGTTCAGTTTATGGTTCTGCGTACTCAGTACAAGCCTCTAATGAAGGGCGGGGTAGAAATGCAGTCTGTCTCATGATTGAGCCATAAGTCCCAAGACAAGGGAGAAATGAAAGAACAAAGCGGGACTAACTATCCTCTATCTTGTAAAGCTGTGTCCCTGACCTGATCTCCCTTCTGGGAAACACCACAAGAATGCTAGAAATGTCCCCATTACCCAACTGCCACCCGAGCAGACCAATGAAGCCCCAAGAATGCAGCTACACCATAGATCCCTGCTGTAAGTGCGTGCCGTAAATCTTTGCCATAAATCCCTGCTGTAAATCCCTGCTGTAAAACCCTGGAATAAAACCCTGACCTGGAACCAACCTATCAGTGTCGCTCACCTCATCCACCTAAGCCCACTCACATGACTAGCCATATAAATCCTTTGTTCTCTTGAATCTCAGGGCTCTCTCGCATTCTTCCACTGCTGTGTCAGTAGAGGCAGAGGGATCGGGCTCAAACCTGAATAAAGACTCTCTGCTTTGGCATCAGACTTGGTACCCAGGAGTCTTTGGGGATCTTAAATTCTGGGCATAATACCTCCACAGATACAAAGTTCCAACAGGCAGGCACCCTGAGCCCATTTACCCATAGAAGGCCCTTGGAAGCCTCTGTGAGCTCTCCTTGGGTGTGACCTTGAACAAACAGGGGCACACTCCCCTATGGCAGTAGAAATTTTGAATTCACTCATCCTGGATACCTGCCCATAGACATCTCAATTACATGGCTACACTGCCAGGGCCCTTCAGAGTACTTCAGTGTGCCTCACTGGCAAACTTATCATGGGTGCTCTTGTGAGCTGCCACTGGGAATAAGTGCTTATCCACCACAGGTGAAGCAGCAACAACTGAGTCTATCCATCACAAAACCTCAGAACTCTGGGAACACAGCCATGCCTCTCCAGAGTGTAGACTGCCTGAACCACATCAACCCAAGAGATGGGTCTTTGGTGTCACTGGGAGTCCCCACTGGGCAGGCGTGATCTCAATTAAAGGAGCAAAAATAGGGACAATCCACTCCATAGCTGCCGACTTCTAGACACCAAAATGGTGCTGCTCAAGCTCACAGATCTACATCAAGAGAACTGAAGTAGCTCAAGCAGGGAACTACAATAGATTAACAAGTGCAGGAAAACTGAGAGAAAACACCAGTAGCATCAGTCACCAACAAAAACCTGAGTAGTAAAGCAATAGGATCTACAATTAAAACATTACAGGAAAACATGGGAAGACAAAAAAGCAATCCCCAAATGAAGGAAAAAGAGGAATCAAAAGAAAGGGAGTTAAATAAAATTGAGGCCGGCAGCTTATCGGAGAAAGAATTCAGAGTAATGGTATTAAGAATGTATAAATGGCTAGATGACAAATACACACAAATCAATGAGAACAATAAGGAGCTGAATGAGAATGTCACCAACATGAAAGGAAACGAAGAGGAGATGAAGAACCACATAGATGCAATAAGGAACACAATGGAAGGCCTAAACAGTAGACTAGAAGAGGCTGAAGACTGCATCAGCAAATTAGAAGACAAGGTAAGAAAACACACACAAACACAGCAGCAACTGAAAAGAAGACTTAAAAAGCAAGAAGAGAGACTAAGGGAGCTTTGGGACAACAGAAAATGGAACAACATTCGCTTAATTGGGATCCCAGAAGGAGGGGAAGAAAAGCAAGGAATACAAAGCTTATTTGAAGAAATAATGACAGAAAACTTCCCTGATATTGGCAAGAAAAAAATCTATGCAAGTCAAAGAAGTACACAGAGTCCCAAACAAGTTGAACCCCAAAAGACTGACACCAAGACACATCATAGTTAAATTGGCGAACACTAATGACAAAGAAAGAATCTTAAAGGCTGCCAGAGAGAGACAGAAAGTTACCTACAAAAGAACCCCCATAAGACTAGCAATTGATTTCTCAAAAGAAACACATCAGGCAAGAAGGGAATGGAATGAAATATACAAAGGAAAGGTCTGAATCCAAGAATACTGTACCCAGCAAGGTTTTCAATCAAAATTGAAGGTGAAATCAGGAGCTTCACAGACAAAAAAAGGACTAAGGGAATTTGTTACCACTTAACCAGGAATGCAAGAAGTATTAAAGGGTCTGCTGTAAGAAAAAGAAATAGGAAGCAAAGACAGAACACAAGGGTAAAGAATAAAGATGGCGACAGACAAGTACCTATCAATAATAACTTTAAATATAAAAAGATTAAATGCTCCAATCAAAAGACATAGGGTAATGGACTGGATAAAAAATCATGACCTATATATCTACTGTCTACAAGAAACCCACCTCAGAAAAAGAGATGCACACAGACTAAGAGTGAAGGGATGAAAGATGGTGTTTCAGGCAAATGGAAATGAAAAAAACCTGGGATTGCAAAAATTATATCTGACAAATTAGATCTCAAAGTGGAGGATGTAACAAGAGATAAGGAAGGCCATTTTATAATATTAAAGGGAACTATCCAACAAGAAGAAATAACTCTGGTAAATATATACTCATTCAATATAGGAGCACCTAAATACATAAAAAAAAACTCCTGGAGGATACCAAGGGAGAGATTGACAGCAATACAATCATAGTAGGAGACTTTAATACCCCACTGTCACCACTAGAAAAATCATCTAAACAAAAAATCAGCAAAGAAACATCAATCCTAAATGACTCACTAGACCAGATGGAATTGATTGACATCTTCAGAACATTTCATCCCAAAGCCACAGAATAAATATTCTTTTCCAGTGCACATGGGTCATGTTCAAAGATAGGCCATATGTTGGGTAATAGGAAAAGAGCCTTTTCCAATTCAAGAAGACAGAAATCATATAGAGCATTTTCTCAGATCCCAGTGGCATGAAACTGGAAATAAAATAAAATAAAAACAATACAAATAAAACAAACACATGGAGACTAAACAGCACGCTATTAAATAAAGACTGGGTAACCAGAAAGATCAAGGAAGAAATAAAAAACATCATGGGAACAAATGACAAGGACAATACAACAATACAAAATTTATGGAACAGTTCCCAAAATTTATGGGAACTTCCCGTTCATAGCTCTACAAGCCTACTGCACAAAACAGGAAACAGTGGTAATAAATTACCTAACCCTACAACTCAAAGAGCTAGAAAGAGAGCAACAAGAAAAGCCCAGTGTAAGCAGAAGGAAAGAAATAGTAAAGATCAGAGTGGAGATAAACAACATGGAGACCAAAGAAACAATTCAAAGAACAAAAAAACCAAGAGCTCGTTCTTGGGAAGGATAAACAAGATTGATGGACCTCTATCCAGGCTCACCAAGAAGCAAAGAGAGAAGAACCAAATAAACAAAATCTGGAATGAAAAAGGAGAAATAATAACAGACCCCTTTGAAATACAAAGGACTGTTGAAAAATACTATGAAAAACTCTATTCCAACAAACTGGAAAACCTGCAGGAAATGGACATATTCCTAGAAAAATATAACCTTCCAAACTCAATCAGGAAGAATTTAAACATCTCAATAGTCCAATAACTATGGAAGAAATTGAAGCAGTCATCAAAAAGCTTCCAGCAACAAAAGCCTGGAACCAGATGGCTACACAGGAGAGTTTTACCAAACATTGAAGGAAGAATTGAAACCTATCCTTCTCAGACTATTCAAAAATATTCAAGAAGAAGAAACACTTCCAAACACCTTCTATAAAACCAGAATCACCCTAATAACAAAACCAGATAAAGACAACACAATGAAAGAGAATGACAGGCCAATATCTCGCATAAACAGAGATGCCAAAATCCTAAACAAAATTATAGCAAATCAGATCCAGCAGTACATCAGAAAGATCATACGCCATGACCAAGTAGGATTTATCCCATAAATGCAAGGATGGTTCAATATCTGCAAATAATTAAACATGATACATCACATAAACAAATTGAGAGACAAAAATCACTTAGTCATATCAATTGATGCAGAAAAAGCATTTGACAAAATCCAACACCCTTTCTTAATAAAAACTCTCAGCAAGGTGGGAATAGAAGAAACATACCTCAACATCATAAAAGCCATATATGATAAACCCACACCTAACATCATACTCAATGGGCAAAAACTAAAACCTTTTCCCCTAAGAACAGGAACAAGACAGGGATCACCACTCCTGTTCGACATAGTACTGGAAGTATTAGCCATTGCAATTAGAAAAGAAGAAGAAATAAAAGGCATCCAGATTGGAAAAGAAGAAGTAAAGCTGTCCTTATTAGCAGATGACATGATACTGTACATAAAAACCCGAAGGACTCCATTCAAACACTAACAGACTTAATAAATGAATTTGGCAATGTAGCAGGATACAAAATTAATGACAAGAAATCTATGGCATTTCTATACACTAATAATGAAATTACAGAAAGAGAGACACAAAAGCAATCCCATTTTCCATTGCACCAAAACGATTAAGATACCTAGGAATAAACCTAACTAAGAAGGTAAAAGACCTATAAGCAGAAAACTACATAACACTGAAAAAAGAGCTAGAAGAAGATGTAAACAGATGGAAGAGCATATCATACTCTCCCAATGATGTTGATTTTCCCAACTGCCTATTTAGACCAGTTGGGAGAATTGGGAGAATCAACATCATTAAAATATCCATACTACCTAAAACAACCTATAGATTCAATGCACTACCCATTAAAATACCAACAACATATTTCACAGACCTAGAAAGTACTCTCCAAAGATTCATCTGGATCAAAAAAAGACCCCAAATAGCCACAGCAATCCTGAAAAAGAAGAATAAAGTAGGTGGGATCTCAATATCAGATTTCAAGCTATATTACAAAGCAATTCTTCTCAAAACAACCTGGTACTGGCACAAGAACAGACTTATAGATCAATTGAATAGAATAGAACACCCAGAAATCAACCCAAACCATTATGCGCAATTAATATTTGACAAAGGAGGTATGAACATACAATGGTGTCAAGATAGATTCTTCAGCAAATGCTGTTGGGAAATTGGACAGATACATGCTAAAACATGAAACTTACACCATACACAAAATAAACCTGAAAATGGATAAAGGACTTAATCATAAGATGGGAAACTATTTAAAACTAGATGAATGCACAGGCAGCAAAATCTCTGACATATGCCAAAGGAACTTCTTCACTGATACTGCTCCGACAGAAATGGAAACTAAAGAGAAAATAAACAAATGGGACTATATCAAAATAAAAAGCCTTTGTACAGCAAAGGAAACTATCAATAAAACAACAAGAAAGCCCACTGCATGGGAGAACATATTTGCCAATGATATCAAGGATAAGTGTTTAATCTCCAACATTTACAGAGAACTCATACAATTTCACAAAAAGAAGATAAACACCCCAATCAAAAAATGGGCAACTGGTCTAAATAGGTATTTCTCGAAAGAAGGCAGAAGGAAGGCCAAGAGACATATGAAAACCTGCTCAATTTCACTAGGCATCACAGAGATCAAATCAAAACAACAATAGAGTACCATCTCACACTTGTCAGAATGGCTATCATCAACCAAGGACAAGTGTTGGTAAGGATGCAAAGAAAAAGGATCTCTTTTGCACTGCTGGTAGAATGCAGACTGGTACAGCCACTGTGGAAAACAGTATGGAGTTTCTTCAAAAAACTAAAAATGGAACTCCTATTTGACCCAGTGATTCCACTCATAGGAATATATCCCAAGAAACTAGAAACTCCAATCAGAAAGGATATATGCACCCTTATGTTCATAGCAGCACAATTCACCATAGCTAAGATTGGGAAACAATCAAATAGCCTATCAGCAGATTAATGGATTAAAAGCTGTTGTACATCCACACAATGGAATACTATGCTGCAGTAAAAAAGAAGGAGCTCCTACCTTTTGCAACAACATGGATGGAGATGGAAAGCATTATGCTAAGAGAAATAAGCAAGGCAAAGAAAGATAAATATCACATGATCTCACTCATTTGTGGAATAATGAATGAGATAGACTAATGAACAAGAACAGATCCAGAGACTGAGAAATGGTGATCAGAACATCAAACCTCAGGGAAGGTGGGGGTCTGTGGGAATAAGAAGGAGAGATCAACAGAGGGACTTGCATACATGAGTGGGTGGCGGGGTAATGGGAGAATAAGGACACATGTAAAAAAATTTTTAAAAAATAAGAGGAAACAAAAATAATTAAATATTAAATCTAATCCATACTAGTGGTCACCGTAACCTTAAGAGAAATTGTTTCATGTGACAAAGATTTTTAAATGAAACTCTCTGTATCCTAAAAATTATTTTGGAAGGAAATAAAGAGAAGTTTCCTTCAAATGTCGTAAGGATTGTAATTGAAAGTCAATGTATTTGGCCTCTTGTGTTTTGCCTCCCTGACAAAGTTTAGATAAAGTTACAAAAAGAAATTGACAGCCACTTTGAAATTGAATTGCCATGGCCTAGAGAAAAGAATATCTTTGCATGATATTATTCTACAATGTCAGTATAATTCTTGATATTTCAAAACAGCATCTTGTACAATTATCCCAAACAAAATTACAAACTAATTCTTTGAATGTTTGACAACAATTTTAAAAAGGATATGAAAGGATTTAATCTCTTTCAGAAGGAATTAAGGCACTGGGAAGGCACTTGAGCATTCTATACTGGCCCCTCTTACCCTTTTTGCCAAGAGGGACCCTCTTCTCACAATCCAATAGCCTTCAGCTGTTGCCTGAGCTTTCTAGTCATCCTGAGGTTGGAGACTCAAGGTGGCTGGTGTAATGGATCTGTCTCTTGCCCAATTGTGTAAGCTGGGCCCTCCCTGGAAAAGGAACCTGAGTTCCCTGAATTATGTGATCAGTGCCAGGGCCTCGCCAGCAGTTAAGGAGATCCCAAGGAAGGTGCTGGTTGTGGAGGCCCCAGGGGCAAAGGCTATGAGGGAGACAGAACTGAACCTCACAACACCCTGCTTGGCCCCAGAGGATGACTGGTTAGCCAGAGACTGGTAAGATTCCTCAGGGAAGGAACAATCTAAGACAGGCACAGTCGCAGAGGGACCATCAGGAGAGAACTTGGAAGTCAACAGAGGTGGGGCACAGACACTCACCCCCCTCCAATGATGCAGGGCCTGAACCCTCACCCCTTTTGAGGGAGGTCTCCTGACGCCATGGCTGCTTCACTTCCCACATCCAGCACAGATTGGGACCCAGGTAACACACAGAAACTTGGCTGACAACAGCGGCCCTATATCTAAATTCAGCCTAGCAGCAGGAATGCTCAGGGCCTACTCAAGAATGAAAATAATTCTTTCCACTAATATTTACAGGGTTATCTCAGAATATTGGGTGAGTATTAAATTTGACAGTAAAAGAGTAGTCAAGCTTTCAGATTAATGTAAATTGGCTAATTTAATAAATGAATATTTAAGAAAATTTAATTGTACTGGACAAAAAGCTGTTCCTAAAGTATTAACTAAAGTTTCTATTGGTAGTTCATCTCATGGTAAAATTGCCTAACATGCAATGAACATAAAGCAGTCATATTTTTGTGCAAAAAATTAAAATTTAAAGTTATCAAGATTGCATTAAAAATTTTACAAAAGCCTCCATTAATCAAAAAAGGGGGGATAGTAGGCTAATATCATGTCAAGGAAAAATATCCTATAAGTAAATTACATCTAGAAAATTTTTACTTTAGAAAATTAATTTTCATTTGTAATACTAACAGCAAGACACTCACGAAAAATACACATGGTGTCAAAATAAGCCAAAGGAAAATTGGGTAGGCAAAAATAAAAAGGACCCCAAGTCAATTTTATAGAGAAGATTCCTGTATTAATTTTGGTTGAGAATATGTTTATTATATACTTTCAGAAACAACTCTAAGACCAAGTGTACTCCTGCAACAGAGAGGAACTGATAGGTCTGCTCCCATCACGAAGACAAGAGGAGAAACAGTCCAGAGATGAAAGACGCGGACGAAGCCTTGCCATGCTAGCAGTCAGCAGATGTGTGTCACTACAGGATTCCTAGGACCAAACCAAAGAGGGTTGGACCTGCAATGCCACCATTTGTCCACTATCCAGATACCATTGATGAAGTGTACACATAAGGAACTGTTTGATATTGAAACTGGGACTCAGAACTATTGGACATGAAAATTGGGACTCAAACATTTTTTGATCTTATAGGTTTATTTCTACCCTGTAGAGGCAATATGTTTTTAAAGAAAAGAATTGAGGGGGGTGAAGGGGACAGATACAGAGCCAAAGAAGCAAAGAACAGTCTGTCATACTACAGTGGGAAGGCAGGGAAGGTTGGTTTGGGGGGAGGGTTTAAGAGATCTACCAAAGGACTTGTATGCATGTATATAAGCATAACCAATGGATACAGGACACTGGTGGTGGTGGGGGGGGGGCAGGTGAGGGCATATATTGGCAGGTAGGGAAGGCCAGGAGGAGATCAATATGGGGAAAAAATGAGAAATATGTACTACTATTTGTAATACTTTAAACAATAAAAAATAATAACAAAAACTATTTGAAAAATAATGCAAGAAAACTTCCCTAACCTGTTGAAGGAAACAGACTTACAAGTCCAGGAAGCTCAGAGAGTTCCAGACAAAATGAACCCAAAGAGGCCCATACCAAGGTATATCATAATTAAAATGCCAAAGCTTAAATACAAAGAGAATCTTAAAAGCAGCAAGAAAAAGGCAGTAGTTAACTGCATGGGAGATCCCATATGATTATTAGCTGATTTCTCGACAGAAACTTTGCAGGCTAGAAGGGATTAGCAAGAAATATTCAAAGTAATGAAAAGCAAGGAACTACAACCAAGATTACTCTACCCAGCAAAGCTATCATTCATTTTAAAAAATTATTAAATGTATTAGGGTGAAACTGGTTAATAAGATTATATGTTCAAATGTATGTTTCTATGATATATAATCTGTATACTGAATTACATATTTACCACCCAAATTCAAATAGTCTTCTGGATTATATATTTGGCCCCTTTTATCCTTCACTACTTGACCCCCCTACATCTTTTCCCTCTGGTAATTACTATGCTATTGTCCATGTCTATGAGTTTTTCTGTATTGTGTGTTCACCAATACAATATACAGATGATGGGGTGATGAATGACATCATTTAGAATCAAAGGACCTATAAAGAACTTCCCAGACAAGAAAAAACTAAAGGAGTTCATCACCACCAAACCAGTATTACATGAAATATTAAAGGATCTTCTTTAGGAAGAAGAAAAAAAAAGATTAAACAAATGAACAATAAAATTTCAATAAATACATATCAATCAACAATTGAATCCAAAACACAAAATAAACAAATAAGCAGAAGAGAAAAAGGCTCATAGATACCGAGAACATTTTGACAGTTGCAAGATGGGTAGGAGGGTTGGTGAGATGAGTGAAAAAGGAAAAGGGATTAAGAAGTACAAATTGGTAGTTACAGAATAATCATAGAGATGTAAAGTACAGCATATGGAATTATAGTCAATAATATTATAGTAGCTAAGTATGGTGTCAAATGGATACAAGCTTTATCAGGATGGGAGAATCCAAGATGGCAGCATAGGTAAACACCTACACTGCTGCCTAGCAAAACAATTTCAAAACTAGAACTAAAAGACAACAGACATCATCCAGAACCACAGGAAAGCTGGCAGAGTGGAAATTCTACAACTAGAAGGAAAGAGAGGGGCTCACAGAGACTCAGAAGAACTGCAAAAAGCTGAGGTACAGAGACACGCGTGTGGAGAGAGCAGGTGCCTGAGATCCTCGCTGGCTTTCTCTGGTGGGAGGGAGACTGAGACTCCCAATGGCTTTGAACCCCATATATTACGACACTAAACCTCAGATCCAGCCGAAACTCATACAGGGGGAGTTTGGACTGTGAAAAGGGAGAGGTGCACAGAAACTTAGGGGAGTTGCAAAAGATCAGGAATCTGGTTGCACGCACAGCACTGTGCACAGAGGACCGACTGCTGATTGTGCCGCTGACTTTCATGAGTGGGCAGGAGACAGACCTCCCAACTGTGCCACTTCTAATTCCACTAAACCCCAGTTTTGGGCAAAACCCTGGGGACCAAGACTTATGGTCCCAGAGCGCAGGGGAGCCGGAAAGGCAGTGGTCTAGAGGCACTGTGAGGACTGCTCCAGCGATTACCCTGTCACGTGAGACTCGGGGACCGTGGAGGGCAGGGCCGACTGGAAGGCAAGGCGGTCCCTTAAGCCCTGAGACTCCACCCATCCCAAGCTCATCAGAGAGGCTTCTGCAGTTTTTCAAGACTGGTATCATAAGGCTGAATCCAACACAGAAGTTCTCCCAGCATAGTGAAAATGCCGAGACAAGGGAAAGGATCACAAACAAAAGAAATGGAGGAAAACAAATGACTGGATATAGAGTTGAGAACCACGCTTATAAGGTTTTTCAAGGATATCCTAGAAAAGTTGGATAAAGTGAGCGAGACCCAAGAGGAGATGAAAAAGAACCAACTAGAGATGGAAAAGGTTCAACTAGAGATGAAAAAGGACCAACTAGAAATTAAACATACACTGACTGAAATAAAAAAATATTATACAGAGTCCTAACAGCAGACTAGAGAAAGGCAAGAATCAAGTCAAAAATTTGAACTATAAAGAATCAGAAAACACTCAACTGGAAAAGCAAGAAGAGAAAAGATTCCAAAAATGTGAAGATAACGTAAGGAGCCTCTGACACAGCTTCAAGCGTACCAACATCATAATTGTAGGGGTGCCAGAAGAAGAGAGAGAGCAAGATACTGAAAACCTGTTTAAAGAAATAATGACTGAAACCTTCCCACATCTGGTAAAAGAAATAGACTTACAAGTCCAGGAAGCACACAGAACCCCATATAAAAGGAATCCAAAGAGGACTACACCAAGACACATCATAATTAAAATACCAAGAGCAAAAGACAAAGAGAGAATATTAAAAGCAGCAAGAGAAAAACAGTTCATTACCTACAAGGGAGCACCCATACGTCTGTCAGCTGATTTCTCAACAGAAACGATGCAGGCCAGATGGGAGTGTAGTGATTGAAATTGGGAACTACTGAGGAATCGCCTCATGGCTAGGCTTGACACTTCCTCCCCTAAAGCCAGGCCTGCAAACTATTAAAGAAGGGAGAGGGGAAGGTTCAGAATCAGGGTTAAAAGTGTGAACCTGCCTTTGATTAACTGCAATCTTGAGCCTATTATCTTCGGCCAGATCACAACACCTGAACCACGGCTTCCTGAGTTTGTTAGGCTAACTAGGTCAATCAGCCTTACTAGGAACCTCCTGGGTTAGCTGGTCCCTTGGTGCCTGAGAACCAATTAGAGATTGCCGAGTCAGCATCTATGAGCCAATAGGGGAAGGCAGAATGGGTATAAAAAGATGGACTGCCCCTTTGTCGGTGCTCTTACCAGGTGAGCCCCTGGCAGCCCGGTGACCAGGCCCTGCCTGACATGACATCGTCTTTAAACCCTGCATGGCAATCCCTGATGCACCGCCGTGATGCCCAGGGAAGACAGGGCGACCTGGAAGTATACAACTGGAAGAACCAGAACCCTCCTTTCTTGCTCGCTTCGTTTAGAGAAGTAAGTTCTACCAGAGGAGCCAACATGTGATACTGTATGTGCGAACTTTGGAACATGAAGTCATCGCTTCTATTAAAATGTCACTCTGAGGGTGAGGGTTCTCAGTTGGCTTGAAAAACACCAGCTGATGCTGGTTCTCTGCTCTGTGGGCCCAGGAGAGGCTGCCCGGGGCCGGGCTAGTGAGTGAGTGATGTTGGGTAATTCTGAAAGCTGGGTTTGCTGTGCCGGAAGTACCCATCAACCCAGCTGGGACGATTGCCAACAGCTGGTGAACTGTGTGGATTGCAAAGAGGGCATCATCGTGAGCGGCTCCAGGGACAGAATGGCCAAGGTATGGTCTTTGGCCTTAAGACCTCAACAGTGGGCAGCTGATGATGCACTTGGGCAGTGACTTTCCCCCAGAGGCTGGGGTGCTGGACCTCATGTCCCCTTTCATGCTCCTGTCCTGTGGCTATGACATCTATGTTCGATACTGGGACCTTTGAGCCAGCGTCATGAACCACTTGCTGACCACAGGTTCCTCCTACTACGGGGTTGTATGACTATGGGGTCGATGCCAAAGGGCCTGCTTAAATCGAGATGTGGTATTCCTGTTTTGTTATACTCAGTGTCTGTTAATCGCACATCACAAACCAGGTTCTGGAAGTGATAAAGGATGGGACTGTGGTGGCGATCCAAAGTTCGAGTCTTGCTGGCCAGCCCTGATGACATGCCTTCCCGCTGACATCGACACCCCTGAGCAATCTGGTGTATTGCCATCCCACCTGTGGGCCAGGGAAGCCAGCTACTCAGGGACCTCTCTTGATTGGAAGGTGCAGTGATGCCCCACCTGCACCCACAGTACTTGTCTGCCATAGTCACTCTAGACTTTGTCATCTGGGAAAGCCCTAGGACATGGGACCTCTGCCTAAAAGGCCGAGCTGATTGCCCTAATTCGGGCACTCCGATAGGGAAAAGGAGCCAGGCTGCTGTGTCAGCTAAGGTTTGAGCCCAGATTCCAGTTAGGTGAGCCCAGATTCGAATCTGTAATAAATTTAGGCCTGTTTGAATTCGGTTGGTCTTTGTGGTCTGTCTTGTGGGGACTCGCTCTGTTACAGGGAGTGGCAAGAAATATTCAACTTGATGAACAGCAAGAACCTACAACCAAGAATAATCTATCCAGCAAAGCTATCATTCAGAATTGAAGGGCAGATAAAGAGTTTCACAGATAAGAAAAAGCTAAAGGAGTTCATCAACTCCAAACCAGTATTATATGAAATGCTGAAAGGTACTCTTTTAGAAGAGGAAGAAGAAAAAGGTAAAAGATAAACAATTATGAACAACAAATACATATCTATCAACAAGTGAATCTAAAAATTAAGTGAATTAAATTTTTTTCAGGGAAGAGTATTTTATTACTGCAGTGGTTAGAATTGTTAGTACCTGGTGATAATAAAAAGAGACAGACTTTTGGCTGGCTTTGTTATTGTTTTAAGCATCAGTAGTGACAACCCTGTATTGCCTGTGCCTGGGTGTACCTCGCCTACCACCCTCCCCCAGCAAAAAAGGGCCTGTTTGGGCAAGAGGTCTGCTCTCAGAGGATGCACTGGGAGCCCAGGTGGGGATTCCTCTGTCCCATGTCTTTTGTGATCTCTACAGACCGAAAAGAGGGTCCTGGTGGCAGGGACATCTGACCTTGGTTCTGTGTCTTCTTCGTCTCTCTGTCCCAGTCTCAGTGCTTTTCTCAACTCTTTTTTTTCTTTGTTTAAATCTTTTATTAATTTTTTATACATATCTCCCCATTGTCCCCCCTCCCTCCTAGGCATCCCCAACCCCCCAGTGTCTATGTTCATTGGTTATGCTTATATGCATGCATACAAGTCCTTTGATTGATCTCTACCTCACCTAACTTTAATCTTCCTGCTGTAATTTCACAGTCTGTTTGAAGCTTTACTGCCTCTGTATCTATCCTTTTGTTCATCAGTTGATAATGTTCTTTATTATTATCCACAAATGAGTGAGATCATGTGATGCTTCTCCTTCATTGACTGGCTTATTTGATGAACAGAATAAACTGGTGAATATAATAGAATCAGGAGCACAGAGAGGGAGTGGACTGATCATTCTCAGGGGGAAAGTGGTGAGGGGTGTACAGGGAGAGACTGGACAAAAATCATACACCTATGGATGAAGTCAACAGGAGGGAGGTAAGGGTAGAGGGAAGGGTGGGAACTGGGTGGAGGGGAGCTATGGAGGGAAAAAAAGAGAAACAAATGTAATAATCTGAATAATAAAGATTTAATTTTAAAAATAAACAAACAAAAAAATAATAAATATTTATCAGGATGATCATTTAGTAAGTTATATAATATCTTAATGTTGTATAATGTTTAATCACTGGAGCATACACCTAAAATTGATTGATTTTTTTTTTTGTTACCAAGTACATATGAAACATGGCTGAATAAGGGCCTGGTAAATTTTACTCATCATTTTTTAATTATAAGAGAAATTATAAAACCTAAGTTCCTGGTGATTAGAACATTAGGACTAGGATCTATGTGGATGACATTTGGACTCTCATAAATTTATTCTTTCATGCATTTAAGGGACTGTTTAAAGGTTGAATAAGTAGGCCTGATTTAACCCAGAGAGGTGTGCATAAGCTCCACAGATAACACGAGGGAAAGCTATAAGTCAAAGTTAAACATAATCATAATGTACCTAAGACTTTGTGTGAATTGTGCACTGTATTTGCAGGATGTGCAGGGGGCAGAAACAACATTTCTCCTCTTACCTAATTTATTTCTTTTTAGATTTATTTCTTATTCTCAGGAATCAATTTTTTTAAGCATTTTGATATTTTTCTAACACAATTAACTGATTAACTGTGTTTGAATTTCCCTACTATTGCTTTAAAACTGCTATAATAAACTATGCTTTGGTCATGTTAGAAGGCAGATGACATCGACACTTTATGGAGGTCTGGTTTGCTTCTTACAGTCATGTGTTTTTTATATTTAATAAGGGTAAAAGTTGCATTCTTTCTTTGGTCTCTGTTTTGTCTTTTCAAGCTGTCACAGAATGTGAACTATTTTATCATCAAAGTTCCTCTGAAAGTCTTTAACCCTCACCAGTACCTAGCCAATGCTCTAAGGGGTCACTCCAATCATCATTTTCTTATGGCCTACCAGAAGCTAGTTATAAGATTCTCTGACTAGAAATGTTCTGTCAATTCAATAAAACTTTCTAATTTAAAAAATAAAATACTTAAAAATGATGGCCAGGCAGAAACTGGAACACAAATGTTCATAGAAATGTTATTCATAATAGTCAAGAAATGGAAACAACCCAAATGTCCATCAACTGATAAATAGATAAACAAAAAGTGGTATATCCACACAATGAAATATTATTTGACACTAAAAATAATGAATTACGTGGATGAACCTTCAGAACACTATGCTAATAAAAGAAGCCAGACACAAAGGAATCTTGATCCCATTTATATGAAATGTCTAGAATAAGCAAATCTATAGAAATAGAAGGTAGACTAGCTATTGCCAGGGCCTGGAGGAAAGGATGAATAATAAGTATTCTTTCTGGGTGATGAAAATATTCAAATTAGGATGTGATAATGGTGCACAATTCTGTTGAGTGTACTAAAATCGTTAAAACTACATTTTTAAAGGGTGAATTTGTATGGTATGTGAATTACATCTCAATTTTTAAAAATTAGAAACCACCTTTTGAGAACAGAACTAGATCTAGATCCCAATTTCAAATATAGATGCTCCTCCACTTATGATGGGTCTATGGGGACCCATTGTACGTTGAAAATGTTGGAAGTTGAAAATGCATTTAATACACCTAATTAGCTGAACATTATAGCTTAGCCTAGCCTATCTTACTAGTGGATGTGCTCAAAACACTTACATTAGCCTACATATGGTGAGCTAAAATTATCTAGCTACTGCTGCCCAGGAAAAAATCAACATTAAAAATTCAAAGTATAGTTTCTACTAAATACATATTATTTCACACAATCATAGAATCGAAAAGTCATAAGTAGGACCATCATAAGTCAGGGACTGCCTGTACTGGTTTTGCATCAGAATCTGCAGAGGTGGGGATCTGAAATATGCATTATAACAAAATCAAGCACAACTAAAGTCTGAGGGTCATTGAATTAAAAGATACACACCTTGCAGTGGTTTCAGGAGATACAACTCAATTTTCCCCACTCATGGAGAGATTGTAGCTACTCCCAAGTGAATAATACTCAATTTCTTTGTGTGTGTGTGTGTGTGTGTGTGTGTGTGTGTGTGTGTGTGTGTGTTTTCTGTTATTATTGTTGTAGTCTGGGTACTTAAGTTTTGGTGGATCTTTTTTCGTGTATCTACTTCCAATTTTCAATTTTCTTTTATTCTTCTGGGAGAAATGATGAAAACACAGGAGCTACTAATACTCTGTTCTCTACTAATTAAAGTCAGAATTGTTACCACCCTCACTTTTGAAGACTTTAGAAAATTTGTTTTTCTTCTTTCCACATCTAAGGGGAGAAAAATAAGATTCAGCATCCAAAAAAAATGTTAGAACTGTGAGTGAAGTTAGAACTTAAGATTCTTGGTCTTGAGTGGCTTATACTCAGCTGTCATTGTACTTCATCTATAGTACTGATTTTCTAAAAGTCATAGAATGGTAGTCACATACCACATCCAATCTCTATAAAAACGAATCTCTTCTATCTATATCATTTTAAGAATGAAAGTTCTTATGTTATGCCTACCCAAAAGTAGAAAGAACAAAAGCAAATTCTGTACAATATTCAAAGCAGTGAATCAGATTTGGAGGCTGAATGAATCTTTTTTTGTTTTCCTATTGCCCTCGCTGGCCCTCCCCACCCCCCAGTACATGCCCTCACCTGTCTCCCACCCTCCTCAATGCCCTGTATCCACTGTCTATGCCTACACATATGCATACAAGTCCTTAGGTTGATCTCCTACAGACCCCTCCCCTAGCAACCTCCCCTACCTTCCCACTGTAGCACCATAGTCTGTTCATTGCTTCTTTGCCTCTGCATCTGCTTCCCCCCACACCCTGATTCTTGTCTTTAAAAACATCTTGCCCCTATAGGCTAGAAATAAACTCACAAGATCAAAAAAATGTTTGAGTCCCAATTTCCATGTCCAATAGTTCTGAGTCCCAGTTTCAATGTCAAAGAATTCCTTATGTGTACATGTCATCAATGGTATCTGGATAGTGGACAAATGGTGGCAATACCGGTCCGACCCTCTCTGGTTGGTCCTAGGCAACCTGTAGTGAAGCACAGCTGCTGATGGCTCGCATGGCAAGGTGTCGTCAGGGTCTTCCATCTCTGGACTGTTTCTCTTTGAATATCATTATGGAAAAATCCTTTTCTAATCAGCAATTCCTGCTGATCTTGTCAATTTTATTATCAGAAGTAACTGATCAAAGTGGATTGACATTTAATAGGTGACTGACAATGGGTTGATTATTATCATATAGGGTCAATTTAGAAAAGTATTAGGTAAACAGAGCATGAATTTATAAATATTATATGTTTTACATTGATGGTGGATAGAGCATCAGCCTGTGGATTGAAGGGTCCCTGGTTCAATTACAATCAAGGGCACATGCCTGGGTTTCAGGTTCAATTTCCAGTAGAGGGAATGCAGGAAACAGTTGATTCATAATTCTCTCTCATCATTGATGTTTCTATATCTCTCTCCCTGCCTCTCTGAAATCAATAAAAATATTTTTTAAATAAATAACTTTTGGAGATCATGCTGTTCTTTGCTTTGTGAATGGAATCTTGGATATGGCAAGTAGTACTTACTATTCTTCCTCATAAGTCTAGCAGGGCAGCAGATTGGCATTTCCTTCACCAGCATTTTTTTTCTTCCCTTCCTGCATCACAGAAAATTTTAGATCCCGATATTGGATTTAAGTAAATTTGTAGTTGCTTTCATGTGCATTGTAAAAAAACGCCTACTAACCCTTTCAGCTCTCACTGTTAGTAGTAAAGGAGAAAAATTGCAAGTAGGTTTTCCTGAATCTTCCTAGAAACTCAATTTCAGAAACCCATTATGGAATCAGGCCCCAAGTTGAGTAAAACATACATTTGAAAGTTTCACAAATGCAATTTAAAATTGTTTTTAATTAAGGTGGTTAATGAAAATAATTCTCTTTTTAAAAACTGCATAGAGAGAAAAAGTTAAACAAGGAAAACATGTCATGTGACATTGGTAAATTTGAAGCATAAAGTAAATATTTTTTAATATTTTTATTTTGAAGCATAAAATAAATCTTTTTTATATTTTTATTTTTTATTGATTTCAAACAGGAAGGGAGAGGGAGAGAGAGAGAAACATCAAAGATGAGAGAGAATCATTGATCGGCTGCCTTCTACATGCCCCCTACCAGGGACTGAGCCCACAACCCAGGCATGTGCCCTTAACCCGACTCAAACTCCGGACCCTTCAGCCTGCAGGCCAACATTCTATCCACTGAACTAAACCAGCTAAAGCTAAAGCATAAAATAAAACTTACAATACAAATTTTCAGTTTCCTCCAAAATATTTTAGCATAAAGACCACCTGACTAATTTTTGAAAACCAAGATTCTATTTCCAGCTACTCATCTCCTTTTAAAAACATAGACGATTTTTAGAACACTTTTAGGTTTATAACAAAATTGAGCTCCCATATACCCTCTGCCCGTATGCAGACATGGCCAAATCCATTATCTACATCCTGCACCATTAATTACAGTAAATGAACCTATGATGACACATCTTTATCACCCAAATTCCATAGATTACATTAGGATTCACTGTTGCTATTGCACATTCTATAACGTTTTTTGAAAAATGTTAATGGGCATGTATCCACCATTAGAGTATTATACAGAATAGTTTCGCTCCCTTAAAAAATCCTCTGTATTCTGCCTACTTGTCCCTCTTTATCTACTTTTAAAAAGCCAAACTGTTCCGTATCTCATATCTGACTAATCCAGGGTTTCCAACCTTAGACTTTTAACATTTTGGATGAGATACTTCTTTTTTTAAAGGAAATACCATGTCCATTGTAGCTGTTTAGCTACATCCCTGGTCTCTATCCAATAGCTGCCAGAAGCACTGCCACTCTCAGTTGTGACAGCCTCAAGTTTCTCCAAACTTTGCCAGATGTCCCCTGGGAACAGATAACAAAATGGTCCCCTGTTAAGAACCACTGGTCTAATATAAGATATACTTTACTTTCCAGACAATGTTTGTATTGTTCTATTACAACATATACAGTTAGTCACTAAATGCCAGTCAACAAATATTTATTCTACTTACTATGTGCTTGGCCATAGACAAACAAGAACTATTAATATTTTGGGTTATTAGAAGTGTTAGGTCAGAGTCAGAGCTGTTACAGTATATGTAAAAAATATATACCTATGTATGATAACTACATTGCACCTTGATTCATGATTAATCAACTCAATTAAGTCATCTTCATGATCTTGTGACCACTCACAGTTGCATGAACCCAAAGAGAAGACACGTTCACTTGTTGCTTTTTAAGATAGGTTAACTGATTGGACCAACTATGCTATGGTCTGGTTCAGCAGTCACACACAAGATGTAGACTGTGCTCTTACAGGGAAATAGTTCTGAATAATTAACCAGGGAGGGGTCAATTCTACACAAATCTCCACTCCCACTCCACCACCACCACCACTTGCCTGTGATAGCACAGATTTTGGCCTGATTTTCATGGGTGATTGTCATAAGTGCCTCAATTCTCCTTTCACTTAGCCTCTGTACTTAAAGGCAGAACTGATAATAATCAGGAATCCTTTCTGATTTGGTCAGTACTGTGCTGTTCTGGTCATTAAATTGGAATGTAACTGAGCAAGTACAATTTGAGATTTCATTTGGAGATTTTCCTTGTAAAGATTTAGGCATTAAAGCAGTTATTTGGCTTGTGAGACAATGAAGTGGTAGGACATAGGACATCATAGCAAAACTAATTCTATTGGCATATGGCTTCAAATTATTCCTCCTTCACTTTCTCCTTTTTTTTGGACAAATTTATTATAGTCATTTTTATTTCTCCTCACTTTTGTTTAATTGGCTTTTTTATGATGACCAAAAATATATAAATTCAGAATTGAATTTACTCATTAAAGACAGTCTATTACATTTCAGTTTTTATTTCCAAGGTGCTTTTTAAAGCATATGTGGCTACTTATTCCTTAGTTCTTGGTCTGATTTGATATGTATATTCTCCTTTGTGGACCTCCTAATTGGCCTTCTCATCTGTAAAAACTTGAAAGATTCCTTTCAGATCTAATTGTCTATGATCTATTGGCTATTATCTGCACTAATAAAAGAGAAAGATGCAAATTGACCATCACTCCACTACACCCACCAAGCCAATCAGGAGGGAATATGCAAATTAGAAGGACAAAGATGGCGGCTGCCCAGCTGCTCCAGGCCAATTAGGGAAAGATGCCTGCTATGAGAGGGAAGGTGGGGGGAGGCGGCGAAGGGATCTACAGGAATGGCACTCTGGCTGCAGTAAAGACAATGATGGCAGACTTTGGCCGGAGCAAAGGCCTGGGTCCCGGGTGCCAGAAGAAAACCGGTGCTGGAAGCCAAGGGAAGGAAGGCCTCTTCATGCAACAGGCCTCTAGTAATTAATATCGACTGCACCATGATGTATGCTGGGCCCTCAGTAGAATGAAGAAGATAAAAGGGGCAAAAAAATCTTTTTATATATATATTTTTTATTAATTTTTTACAGAGAAGGGAGAGGAATAGAGAGTTAGAAACATGAGAGAGAGACCTCGATCAGCTGCCTCCTGCACACCCCCATCAGAGATGTGCCCACAACCAAGGTACATGCCTTGACTTGAATCAAACCTGGAACTTTCCAGTCCACAGGGTGGTGCTCTATCCACTGAGCCAAACTGGTTTCGGCAAAAAGAATCTTAGAAAGGGCCTGACTGAAATTTTATGTACTAATTGGGTTGAAGGACTATACATTCAAGATTGTGGTTAGCACATCAAATCAGTGTTCATAGGAGGCAAACTTGTGCTTTATCCAACAGCTGATCAGGTGCTGAAGTTGGGTTAGGAGAAAGCAGCAGACTAAGACCTGTCATCAGATGGTCTTATTGGAATTAGAGCAGGACACCAACAAAAAGAGGAAACTATACAGAGCAGAGTCTAGCACCCAAAGAAAATGCAAGTAGAAATGACTGCTTAGAGAATCAGGGCCCTAGCTAATTTGCCTGAGATTCAGGGGAAGGGCTAGCATCAAGTTAAGAATTATAACCCTAAAAAGAAAATAGTCACAGAGGTTATTTGAAAACTGTTGCCTCAGGAAAGAGAAAGCAGTTTAGTGAGCACAGGCCAGATACAGAGGACTTAGGGCAGCAATATCTATTCTATCACTCCTATGAGCAGAATGGAATGACTAATGGCCTGGTCTTCTAGGCAAGATTTGCCTCAATAGATGTAAGATATGCCTAGTCTCTGTCAGAGCAGGGTTAGGAAGGGCAAGGATTAACAGAGTCCACTTCATACAATTTTTTTCATTCAACTCTACTATTTGCCAATGCTTAAATAGTAAAACAAAAAACAAAAAACAAAAAACAAAAAAACATCATACTCATTGATTGCTAACTTCTCCCTGCTATGATTTTTACTTCTACCAGAAGTGAGTGCAACTTCTTAAAGAATTAAACATGATCAGGCACTAATAATTGGGCCATGAGATTTCTGTATATCAGTGGAGTTTATACACTAAACATTGACAAACTTTTTCTTTAAAGGTCCAAATAGTAAATATTTGAGGCTTTACAGGCCATAGAGTACCTGGCATGAGTACTCAAATCTGTCATTGTAGTATGAAAGCAACCATAGACAATATGTAGCCAAAAGATTCCAATCAATCTTTATGTATGGACCTTGGAATTTGAATTTCATAGATTTTATACATCACTGAACTGTTCTTCTTTTGATTTTTTTTCTACTAAAAAATGTACAAATAATTCTCAGCTTGTGGTTCATACAAAAACAGGCAGCAGGCCACAGTTTGCAACTCTTTTATTAAAAAAAAAATGACTTATTCAGTGAGCAATGATCTACCTAATTCTGCCTAAAAGGACTCCAACACCATAGTCAAAGCCACAAAATCCTACTTATAGGATTAACATTGCTTCAAGAGCTGGTGAAAATCAGGCCACAGACAAGGAAGAATATAAGAAACTCTACTTACTATCCACTCATGATAAAGTCAATCTGTTTGGTACTCCTGTGTTTCTACATTTTGTTCTGATAATAAAACTCTCATGTGATTGTTGATGAAGCTTCTTGAGTTGCATTCTAATTCCCACAATTATATTTTCTTCTATGCTGTTTGGCACCCAGTTCCATAACTTCCAACCCAATGTGCTCCTGGAGAGGGTTCCAAATTGGTTTTGTTTGATTACTTTGGTTATGTTTATTCAGCTATCTTTGGCACAGACTAACAGATTGATATTTTGGAGACGACTCTAGTTGCAGGGCAAAGAAAAGATACTTTCAGCCACCTTCAGCCACACACACACACACACACACACACACACACACACACATACACACAACCATGGGAAAATACAGAGGAAACCAAGGATATTGCTAATATAACTAGCTTCACCTGCCAACTTTGATACCACTTACATTAGTTTCAAACCATATGCATGGTCCTTTGTTCCTTAGAACTTGGAACTCTAATGAAAAATTAGAAAGTCTGCATGGCTGGCATTCTCAGTGGTTGAGTATTGAACTATGAACCAGGAGGTCATAGTTCGATTCCCAGTCAGGGCACATGCCCGGATTGTAGGCTCAATCCCCAGTGTGGGGCATGCAGGAGGCAGACAATCTCTCATCACTGATGTTTCTATCTCTCTCTCCCTCTTCCTTTTTTCTATGAAATCAGCAAAAAAAAATTGAAAAACATAGAAAGTCTTTATTTTCTTTAGTTCTTCAGTTGGGATATGAAGAATTTTTTTCTCTAACATTCAAATGTAGGGCTACAAGATCTTTGCTTAACCTCATGTATCTCACAACTGTACCTTCTTTCCCCCATAATAAACATTCTATTGATGTGGAAGGGGCAATGGGAATGATCCATAAGATCACAGGAAATTAAAGATAAAGGAGAAAAAGAGATAATAGTGTAAGATTCCTAATAAAGTGGGAATAGGGACACTACATCCATAGTATTACTAAGCAAAAAGTGGGATGTGGGTGTAGGAATCATACTTTTGTTGTTTGGATTCTGTAAGAATGTATTTTTCCTTAATTTGAATCTGTCATTGCTGTGTAGGCTCAGGAGGGAGCATTGTATGTTGGTTATATGCTATGCATGGCAGTGAAAGACTTAGAAATAGATCTGGCTTGGATTCCTAGGCCAATATTCTTTCTACACACCATACTGTTGTTCTTGAAAACAGTGTTGTTTTAAAAGTACTCTCATTATTTTCTGATTGCTGATTAAGAATTTTCTCTGCACTTCAGTACACTCTGTTTGATTTGGAAATGGTTCTGCATATGAAATTAATCTAAGGGACAAAATATTCCTTGTTCAAGTGTTTGGAGCAGCCCTGCTGCATACAGTGCCCCCTCAAGTCCCTTTTGGCACCACTAACTCATAGGTAAATATGGAAGAAACCAAGGATAATGTTAACATAACCAGCTTCACCTCCCAACTTTGATAGTGCTTTCATTGGACTGGTGGCTTAAAATTATTTCTCTGGCTCCTGTTCACTGTTTGGAACTCTGACTGAAAAACACAGTCTTTTTCTTCCTTATACACATTTATATTTATAAATTCTCTGTGAGCAAACTCAATAATAAGCCCATAGGGGGTATTTATAAATTCTTTGTTCTTTAATAATTCAATACTCTGAAGGACTCATTATTATCTTTTAACTACTTCATCCACCAATTTTTTAGGATATGAGTTACACATTTGTGTGTTAATCTTTTTTCATCCCTCAAATTGTGTTTTTTATTGTTCTTGAGTCTTATATAATAACTTCATTCTATTTTAATAGGACCTTATAAACATTAATGGCTATTAGTTTGCTCTTTATTTATTTTGCTCATAATATTGGCTGAAAGGTTCTTGTTTGATACTTTCTGAGCCTGTGTTACTACACAGACTATCTTCTACTTTCTTAAACTTGAAACACTAAAACTCAAAAGTGTCAAATAATTCTGGATTTATCATGTCCAACATTTCTTTTTCTGGCAGCAACTTGCCTTCTAACTGTAATTTCTGAGGGTCATGCCAAAGATCCCCACTGGTAGGATAAACACTGTGAGGGGAACAATGGTCAGGGAATTGGCACCAGAATTTTCTTTTATATATATATATATATATATATATTATTGATTTTTTACAGAGAGGAAGGGAGAGGCATAGAAAGTCAGAAACATCGATGAGAGAGAGACATCAATCAGCCGCCTCCTGCACACCCCACACTGGAGATGTGCCCGCAACCAAGGTACATGCCCTTGACCGGAATCAAACCTGGGACCTTTCAGTCCACAGGCCGACACTCTATCCACTGAGCAAAACCAGTCTCGGCCAGAATTTTCTTGATCAGTCTTATAATTTCTTAGTGAAAAACTTCCCAAACTGCAGATGGTCCTTTCTTTTTCTTAAATTTCTATCCCCATGAACCTATGTCTTCTAGCATCATATTCCCCCACAAACAATAATCAAGAACTCTAACTGACTCTTCTTCCACCTTCTCATCTCACACAAGGACACGAAGTTGAACCATCAAATTTACAGCTTTATGATTTGTTTCAACAATGTTGGCTGCAGTCTCTTAAACCTATTCTTCCTATATTTTCAATCCATTCTGCCATTCTTCTGCTGCTCTTGCCAGTATGATATCACATCAGCTGTGACTAGTGTTATTGGCCATGGCAGGATATGACCAAAGGAGGCCCCAATGAGGACCAAAATGGTAAATTTTTAGATTATGTAGTATGGACACAAAAAGCAGAGTTTGCCCCATTGCTGACACACCTAAAATTCCAAGGCCTTAGCACATAAATCAGTGGAAATTTTGCTTTTTAAAGAAGTATAAGGTGTCTCTAGGTGCCAAATATGAGTTCAGGAAGAGTGTAAAATATAGAAAGCGCAGTCATACTTTCCCAAACCTGGTAGGTATTTCCTTCTCTGAGGAAATTCCTAGTCTATAGAAATGAGGGCATGTCTGTGAGAGATCCAAGAGAGGCCATGGGCAGCCTGGTTAACCTTGCTCTGTGTGTGTGTGTGTGTGTGTGTGTGTGTGTGTGTGTGAGTGTGTGTGTGTTTATCTCATTTGTATCCTTTGATCTGCTGATCTACTTTGAGAGTAAGCCTAAGTAAAAGTGACCTTTAATCTGAACCAGATTCCGTGATTCTGCCTCATGTAACTGCAACTGGAAATCAATTTTCCTTTTTATCCTTTCACTGATCTGTAGACCTTATCAGCAGGTTTCCAGGATAATACAAAGAGGAAGGTGCTCTGTAGGAGACTCCTCCCTTCACATTCATTTCTCTTCCCCATCCCCTTTATTATAATTTTTCTGACCATTGACCTGAGCATGCGACTACACTGACATTGAATAAAATTAGTCATTCTTTCAAGAAATATTTTTGGATACCTACAATATGCTAGGTACTGTTTTGAGCGCTGAGTATATAGAACAGAACAATAAAAGTAAAAACCCTTCAGCTGGAGCTGATATTTGACAGTATGTCTGATGGTAAAAAGTAATGTGGAGAAAATAACACCAGCAAGAAAGCAAAATAAGGAATACTTTAGACCACCTTAAATAGGGTGACGGGGGAAAAGATCACTGAAAAGTGATGTTTAAGGAAATACCTGAGGGAAGTGAGGGCACAAGGGACATAATATCCCAGGGAAGACAGTTTCAGGTGGAGAGGACAGATGAACTCTTCCTGAGGTTTCAGCAGGCTTAGAAAGAATCCAAATTTCCTTCAACAGATGAATGCATAAATGTGCTATTTCTAAAACATGGAATTATTCATACTTAGAAAGGAATGAAGTACTGATACCACATACAATGTGGATGAACTTCCAAAACAATATCCTAAGTAAAAGCATCCAGGCACAAAGTGCCACATACTGTATAGAATAGATGAATTTACAGGGTCAGAAAGCAGAGGAGTTCCCTGGAGCTAGGGGTGGGAAACAGAATAACTGTGAATAGACATGAATGGTTTTATTGAGATCATGAAAATATTCTAAACCTGAAAATAAAATGATAGCCACACAATTTGTTAAATCTAATAAAAGCCATCACTTAAATAAAATAGATATATTTTATGGTATGAACATTATACCTCAATGAAGCTGGGTTTTTGCTTTTGGTTTTTAAAGTAGGCCTAGCTGACTAGAGCTTTACTAGATTGGGATAAATCAGGACATAATACTATCCAGGAACAAAAATGGAGCATTCTGGGGTAGAAGAAAAAATAAGAATGAGGAGGAGGAGGAGGAGGAGGAGGAAAAGGAGGAAGAGGAGGATGGGGGGAGGAGCCAGATACTACTGTTCTTCCACCATCATAAGGGTGGAACCCTTGGGAAAGAGTGAAGATTTGACAAACATTTTCTAATCAAGTTTAGGAGGCAAATTGAAAACAAGATGACATTATGTTCAGTTGGGTCTTCGGAACTCTGAGATAACACCTTTCTGAGTGCCCCCTCACTAACAAGAAATGATCATAACAGAAATGGATTCAAGGCATATCAAGGCAGAGAAAGAGACTTATGGATCCCATACAGGTTCATTCTTGGGGAATGCAATAGCCGCACCCTCCAGACTCTCTGTCAGCCAAATCTGTGGCTCTGTCACTCCTGTGGGGACGATTCACCTGCCTAGGCCCAGGATATAGAGTTCTGGGCAGACTTGGGGGTGTTAGAGACAAGAAATGTGTGGGTATGGGGTGGAGGCCATCCCACTCCTCTTTGTTAAAGCTTGAGTGGTGCTGTTGCCTCAAGGGAGATATTATATCCTTGCCTTAAGACTTCCAATAGCTCCGCCCTGCTGAGCTCAGGCTGTCCAGAAGATCCTTGCAAGATTCAGTACAGACTGAGTTGTGTGGCTCTAGGACAGGGCGGGGGTGTCTGTGTTGTTTTTCCCTCAAATATACAAATGGTGCAGAACCCTTTTTTCAAAAGGCCAAATCTTTGTCTGTTTTGGCCTGATAAGTTCTGTTGGCTTTCCTCTGAAAACTCACTGAGACTGTGCCTCACTACAAAGATCTGTGGTCACCCACAGAATATACGGAGCCACAGATAGATGGAAGCTGGCCTGGGTATACCCTGGGACTTTTGCTAAGACCCAGCAGTGGCACCGAGTTTGAATCTGAACCAATCTGGTAAACACCACTTGCCCCTACCTGGTAACTCACTGAGAACCTACCTCATACAACTCGTACCCTGCCAGAGGCTCTTTTAATGACTGAGCTGAACAGGTAGCAGTAGCAGGCAGGCAGAGGTGAATCTCAGGTTTCCTTGGGTTTTTGCTGACCTGCCCTTGGGCATATGGTGGTTGTGACTCACAAGATGTGTCTGACATTGACCTATACCAGAAATTATCCCAAAAGGCCCCAGAAGCAACACCCCCAGTGGCCAGCCACAGACATTAGAGCAGGATCTAATTAACTCTACCAGTGTCACCAAAGGGATATTTTGGCAGATGCCAGACCCTGCTAAGGAGAATTCAGCTTTATGTAGTAAACATTTGCACAGAAACTTGTACATTGTAGTCAGGGTAGATTCTCTCAGTCAGTTAATCTAAATATTGACCCTTCTTAGGCTAACAGCAATCAATACTTAATTATGGGAACCAAAATGGTAGTAGAGTAGGTGGATATTACTTACACTCACCTTCTCCCAGGAACAAACTGGAATTAAACTAAAATATAAAGCAAGCAACCTGAAAAACCAACTGAAGACTAGCTGAAGAGAAGTCTTACAACCAAGGATTTACAGAAGAAACCACATCAAATCTGATAAGAAGAGCTCTCACAGGTGGTAGCTGAGGTTGCAAAGGAATATCTCAGTTTAAGAATTTACCCTAAGAAGCATGTGGCCTCGGCCTCAACCTCAAGCAGGGCTCCCAGCCCCACCCAAGCACCAGAACTGGGAAGAGGGACCTACATAATATCTGGCTGTGAAAGTCAGTGAGAATGCTATCTATCAGGGAGTAATGAGAGTCTGTTGGAGACACAGGTGTGCTCTTTTTTTTAATTTCTTTATTGATTAGGTTCTTACATATGTGTCCTCATCCCTCCATTACACAGGTGTGCTCTTAAAGGGCCAGCACATGAAACCTCAGTCTCAGCCACTCACCCTGTGCTCTGGCAGAGGGCGGCCAGAGTGGACTAGAGTCCAGAGAAGAGAGACTGGGGTTTGTGACTCTGAAGAGAGAGCTAAAGGAACAACTGCCAGAATCCCTGTGCTGAGTCATTCTCCCATACAGCAGATGCAATCTTTATTGGGTGGAGCACTCCCCTCCATAATTACATCACCCTGAGGGAATGCAATAGCCCTACCCTCTACACTCCCTCTCACCCTAACCTGCAGAGCTTGTGCCCTGCTGAGGACTCTGCTGACTGGTCCAAGGTGTAGAGGTCTGAGAAGACTCAGGGAGTATCAATGACTGAGTTCTATAGCTTTGGGCAAGAGCCACTCCACCCACCTTCCCCAATGCCTGACTGGCACATCCCCCTAACAGGATATCCACTATCCCCACTCTCCCAACTATCAGAAGCCCCTTCCTGCCAAGATCAGGCTCCTGGCAGACTCTGAGATAGACTGAGTTGTATGTCTAGGATGAGGGCGTTTTTCCCTTGCAAACACAACCAGTACAGAAATATCTCTTCACATGACCAAATTTTGGACTCTTTGTGCCTGATAAACTCTGCTTGCCTCATCCTGCTGACTCCCTGAGACTCTGACCCACCTCACAAAGGTATGTGAGCAACAAGCTAGTGACACCTAGACTTAGTTTGATCCCTGGTAGGGATACCGAGGGGAGGCAACTGATCATGCTTTCTTTCTCACATTAATGTTTCTCTCTGTTTCTTACTCCTTCTTTCTCTAAAAGAAATCAATAAAAATGTATCCTCAGATGAGGATTTTAAAAAAGATTTCACACAGAAAAGTAAACCATCTAAAAAATGAAAAGATAATCCACTGTATTAAAGAACATATTCACAAATGGTATATCTGATAAGAGGTTAATTTCAAAAGTGCATAAAGAATTAATACAGGAGGAAAATGGCGGCAGAGTAGACAGACGTGTCTGTAGCTTTGTCACTGGGCAGAGGGACAGAGAGCAGCTGAGAGTCGCACTGGGAATGTTTGTTGGCAAGTTAAGGTTCAGCTATCCTCCAGGATAAGGTGGGGGACTTCTGAATGGGGCTCTAATGGCCAGGCAGCCCCACTGCCATGGGGTTTTTCTCTGCCAGAACCACCAGTGCCGACAGGGAGATTGTGCCATCTTGCAGAGGGAGGTGGATGTCTGCTGCGGTCTGAAAGCTGCAGCTGAAGCACTCACTGAACAGCCAGCCGGGGACCCAGACCACCGCTTGCAATCGACGCAGACACGCGTTGGACTCAGAGGAGATCCACACGGCACACGGAAAGGTCAGATTTTGCCTAGGATAAGGTGAGGTCTCCTGTCCCGCAGAACAGAGACACACACACTGTGGGAAACAGGCTGTGGGAAAGCTGCCTCTGGAGAGGTCCGCAGAGGTGGGGCAGGGCGTGATCCCTAACTGTGGAGGCAAACTCTCGGAGCTGTTGACAGAGGGGAGCTCTGGAAAACGACTCGTTTTGATCTGAGGCAGAGGGACAGCCTGGGAGTTATTACAGTGTCCCGGCTGCAAAGTCCCCACAAACCGGATTTGAGAACCACAGAATAGCAGGATCTGAGCACAGCCTAGAGAGGCCCTGTGCTTTGTCTCAGAGGTCAATTCTGAAACACTGCCACCCAGTGGATGACCCACAAATTGACTCTTGCATAACCACAAAAGAATAAAGAGAAAAAAACACAACTCAGTAGTGGAACACAGGGAACTGCAATAGCCGCCCAACTGGGAAACGGAAGTGCCAAGCAGAACAATAGTGGAAGTCAATGACCATTATATATTTTTTCTTTTTCTTTTTTTAAATATTTATTTTATTTTATATTTTTTCATTTTTGCATATTTTAATTAAAAAATATTTTTTCTTTCCTCCTCAATTGATTTTACCTTTTTTAATATATTTTATTGATTTTCCACAGAGAGGGAGGGAGAGGGATAGAAAGTCAGAAACATCAATGAGAGAGAGACATTGATAAGCCGCCTCCTGCACACCCCAAACTGGACATGTGCCCACAAGCAAGGTACATATCCCTGACCGGAATCAAACCTGGGACCTTCCAGTCCATAGGCCTATGCTCTATCCACTGAGCCAAACTGGTCTCAGCTGATGTCACCTTTTTAATTATTACATTTTTGTTTTCAACTAGTATTATTACTGTAATTTTGTTTTCCCTTTATTTTATTTCGAGAATAGAGTTCTACATTCTATTTTCATCTTTCCTTTAGCATAATTTTACTCTATCTCAACTCTACCTTTATGCCAACACTTTTCTCCTAACTTTCCCCATTTTGTTGTCTTCTTTTCTCTTTCCCTTTTCAAACTATAGATTCTCCCTATTCTTTCTCTTTACCTACTTAAAATTTCACCACACTTATATATCTAATTTCAAATCCCCTAATCCAAGTCCATACAAACCTCTCTCTTCTTGACCTCACTATCCAAAAAGTTGTTTTTCTCTATGTCCTTTTGTTGCTGTTGCCTGAACGGTGATTATATCAATTTTTTGTACTTTTTTGGTGAGATTGTTTTAGCATATTCTACTTATTTTATTTTGCTTTTTGTTTGCTTTGTTTTGGTTTGTTTTTTACCTCTCTTTTCCCTCGCCTCCCTCCATACCAGTTGTTATTTATAGTTTGTATTAATCTCCAGATATGGGTTGCTGGCATTTGTTGGTATTAGTGACTGTTTTATTGGTGATTTCTCCTGAAAACTATATTTTGTTCCCTGTTTCTCTCTAATCTTCTTTCTTTTCTTTCTGACTTTTTTCTCTTTCTCTTTTCTTCTTTTTCTTCTCCTTATTATTTTTTTTATTTTATTTTATTGTTCATTTATTTTTTTTCACCCTCTCCCAATTTGATTTTGGCATTTCTTTCTTTTCTTTCTTCCTCATTTTCCTCTTCTTCTTTCTCTACATATCCCTAATTTGTCTTTCGTTGGTGGTCACCTTATTTGTGATTATTAACATCTTGAATACATTTCTACTCAGTGCCTTGTGTGCTACACCTGGTCGTGTGGTAGTTTATGACTTTCAATCAACATAGGAGAGAGAACTACATAACCAGACCTGGATAAGAAAGACCATGGGCAGAGAAAGAAACAGCCCATATAAGACAGAAAGGAAGGTTTCACCAGAAAAGGAAGTAAACAAAATAGAAGCAGAAATAAGCCTGCCAGAGAAAGAGTTCAGAGAAATGATCATAAGGTGGATGAAAAGAATGAAAAACAAAATTGGCAATGTGTATAAGAGGCAAGAGGAAATGAAGAAGACCCAAGAGGAAATAAAGAAGAAGCAAGAAGAAATGCAGAAGAAGAAGGAAGAAATGCAGAAGAACGTAGAAGAAATACAGAATAATCAAGAAGAAACGAAAAATAACATCACTGCTATAAAAAATTCAATAGAAAGCATTAAAAGTAGACTAGAAGAAGCAGAGGACCGCATCAGTGAGCTAGAAGACACGGTAGGAAAAAATATCCAAGAACAGCAGCTTCTAGAAAAAAAAAGTTAAAAATCAAGAGGAGAGCCAAAGGGAACTTTGGGATAACACGAAACAAAACAACATCTGCATAATTGGGGTCCAGAAAGACTGGAAATTGAGCAAGGATTAGAGAACCTGTTTGAAGAAATAATGACAGAATATTTCGCCAATATAGGAAAGAAAAAACCCACACAAATCCAAGAAGCTCATACAGTCTCAAGCAAAATGAACACCAACAAACTGACACCAAGACACATTATAATTAAATTGGCAAACACCAACGAAAAAATAAGCATCTTAAAGCAGCCAGAGAGAAACAGAAAGTTACCTACAAAGGAACCCCCATAAGACTGGCTACTGATTTCTCAACAGAAACTCATCAGGCCAGAAGGGAATGGAATGAAATATAAAAAGTCATGTAAAGGAAGGGTCTGAATCCAAGAATACTGTACCCTGCAAGACTTTCAACCAAAATTGAAGGTGAAATCAGAAGCTGCACAGAAAAAAAAGACTAAGGGAATATATTACCACCAAACCAGCAATGTAAGGAATGATAAAGGGTCTGCCGTAATAAAAAAAAAAGGGAAGCGAAATAGGAACTCGGGGCTAAAGACTAAAAATGGCGACAGATACATACTTACCAATAATAATTTTAAATGTAAACGGATTAAATGCTCCAATGAAAAGACATAGGGTAACCGATTGGATAAGAAAATATGATCCATATATCTGTTGTCTGCAAGAAACCCACCTCAAAAAACAGAGATGAAAGATGGTATTTCAGGCAAATGGAAATTAAAAAAAAAAGCTGGGATTGCAATACTTATATTTGAAAAATTGGATCTCAAAGTGAAGGACATTACAAGAGATAAAGAAGGCCACTTCATAATACTAAAGGGAACAATCAAATAAGAAGAAATAACTCTGGTAAACATATACGCACCCAAAAGAGGAGCACCTAAATACATTAAAAAAAAACACAAACTCCTGGAGGATATTAAGGGAGAGATTGACAACAATACAATCATAGTAGGAGACTTTAATACCCCACTATCACCACTGGATAAATCCTCTAAACAAAAAAAAATCAGCAAAAAAAGATAAATCCTAAATGACTCACTAGAGCAGATGGAATTAATTGACATCTTCAGAACATTTCACCCCAAAGCCACAGAATATGCATTCTTCTCCAGTGCACATGGGTCATTTTCAAAGATAGATCATATGTTGAGTCATAAAAAAAAGTCTCTTCAAATTCAAGAAGATAGAAATCATATAAAGCATTTTCTCAGACCACAGTGGCATAAAACTGGAAATGAACTATAATAAAAACATGGAGACAAAACAACATGGTATTAAACAACGACTGGGTAACCAGAGAGATCAAGGAAGAAATAAAAAACATCATGGCAACAAATGACAATGACAACACAACAATACAAAATTTATGGGACACAGTGAAGGCAGTCTTGAGAGGGAAGTTCATAGCCCTACAAGCCTACTGCAAAAAAACAGGAAACAATGGTAATAAATTACCTAACACTACAACTCAAAGAGCTAGAACGTGAGCAACAAGAAAAGCCCAGTGTAGTCAGAAGGAAGGAAATAGTGAAGATCAGAGCAGAGATAAACAACTAGGAGACCAAAGAAACAATTCAAAAGATCAACAAAACAAAGAGCTGGTTCTTTGAAAGGATAAACAAGATTGATGGACCTCTAGCCAGGCTCACCAAGAAGCAAAGAGGGAAGACCCAAATAAACAAAATCAGAAATGAAATAGGAGAAATAACTACAGCCCCTTGGAAATACAAAGGATTGTTAAAAAATACTATGAACAACTATATTCCAACAAATTGGACAACCTGCAAGAAATGGACATTTTCCTAGAAAAGTATAACCTTCCAAAACTCAATGAAGAGGAAGCCAAACATCTCAATAGTCCAATAACTATGGAAGAAATTGAAGCAGTCATCAAAAAGCTTCCAGCAAACAAAATCCCAGTCCCAGATGGCTACACAGGAGAGTTTTATCAAACATTCAAGGAAGAATTAAAACCTATCCTCCTCAGACTATTCAAAAACATTGAAGAAGAAGGAACACTTCCAAACACCTTCTATGAAGCCAGCATCACACTAATACCAAAACCAGATAAAGACAACACAATGAAAGAGAATTATAGGCCAATATCTGTCATGAACATAGATGCCAAAATCCTCAACAAAACTCTAGCAAATCGGATCCAGCAGTACATCAGAAAGATCATACAACATGACCAAGTAGGATTCATCCCAGGAATGCAGGGATGGTACAATATCCACAAATCAATAAACGTGATACATCACATAAACAAATTGAGAGATAAAAATCACATAGTCATATAACTGATGCAGATAAATCATTTCCCAAAATCCAAAACTCTTTCTGATAAAAACTCTCAGCAAAGTGGGAATAGAAGGAGCATACCTCAACATCATAAAAGCCATATATGATAAACCCACAGCTAACATCATACACAACTGGCAAAAACTAAAACCATTTCCCCTACGAACAGGAACAAGATAGGATTGCCCACTCTCACCTCTCATGTTCAACATAGTACTGGAAGTATTAGCCATTGCAATTAGACAAGAAGAAGAAATAAAAGGCATCCAAATTGGAAAAGGAGTAAAGCTGTCCTTATATGCAGATGACATGATACTGTACATAAAAAACCTGAAGGACTCCATCCCAAAACTAATTGACTTAATAAATGAATTCGGCAAAGTAGCAGGATACAAAATTAATGACAAGAAATCTGCGGCATTTCTATACACTAATAGTGAAATTACAGAAAGAGAGACAAAAAAAGCAATCCCGTTTACCATAGTACCAAAAAAGTTAAGATACCTAGGAATAAACCTAACTAAAGAGGTAAAAGACCTATATGTAGAAAACTACAGGATTCTTAAAAAAGAGATAGAGGAAGATATTAACAGATGGAAAAACATACCATGCTCCTGGATTGGGAGAATCAACATCATTAAAATGCCCATACAACCAAAGCAATCTATAGATTCAATGCACTACCCATTAAAATACCAACAACATATTTCACAGACCTAGAAAGAATTCTTCATAGATTCATCTGGAACAAAAAAAAAAAAACATGAATAGATCCAGCAATTCTGAGAAAGAACAATAAAGTAGGTGGGATCTCAATACCAGACTTCAATCTATACTACAAAGCAACTGTTCTGAAAACAGCCTGGTACTGGCACAAGAACAGACATATACACCAATGGAATAGAATAGAGAATCCAGATATCCACCCAAGCCACTATGCTCAACTAATATTTGACAAAGGAGGCATGAACATACAATGGAGTCAAGATAGCCTCTTCAACAAATGGTGCTGGGAAAATTGGACAGATACATGCAAAAAATGAAACTGGACCACCAAATACAAAAATAAACTCAAAATGGATACAGGACTTAAACATTAGAAGGGAACCATAAAAATATTAGAGGGATCCACAGGCAGCACAATCTCAGACATATGCCGAAAGAACTTCTTCACTGATACTGCTCCAAAGGCAATGGAAGCTAAAGAAAAAATAAACAAATGGGACTACATCAAAATAAAAAGCTTTTGCAAAGCAAAAGAAACCATCAGCAAAACAACAAGAAATCCCACTGTATGAGAGAACATATTTGCAAATGTTATCACTGATAAAGGTTTAATCTCCAACATCTATAGCCACCTTATACAACTTAATAAAAGGAAGATAAACGATACAATATAAAATTCGGCAATGGACCTAAATAGCACCTTTACAAAAGATGACAGAAGGAAGGCCAAGAGACACATGAAAACATGTCCAAAGTCACTAATTATCCGAGAGATGCAAATCAAAACGACAATGTGATACCATCTTACACCTGTCAGAATGGCAATCATCAACAAATCAACAATCGACAAATGTTGGCGAGGATGTGGAGAAAAAGGAACCCTTGTGCACTGTTGGTGGGAATGCAGACTGGTGCAGCCACTGTGGAGAAGAGTATGGATTTTTCTCAAAAAACTAAAAATGGATCTCCCATTTGACCCAGCAATCCCATTCTTAGGAATTCATCCTAAAAAATTAGAAACAGCAATCAGAAAGGATTTATGCACCCGTATGTTCATAGCAGCACAATTTACAATAGCTACAATTTGAAACAGCCTAGGTACCCATCAGCATATGAGTGGATCAGAATACTGTGTTACATCTACACAATGGAATTCTATGCTGCCATTAAAAAGAAGGAACTCTTACCATTTGCAGCAACCTGGATGGAACTGGAGAGCCTTATGCTTAGTGAAATAAGCCAGTCAATGAAGGAGAAGCACCACATGATTTCACTCATTTGTGGATAATAAAGAACATTGTAAACTGATGAACAAAAGGATAGATGCAGAGGCAGTAAATCATCAAACAGACTGTCAAATTATAGCAGGACGATTAAGGAGAGGTGGGGTAGATAAGATATCAATCAAAGGACTTGTATCTATACATATGAGCATAACCAATGAACATAGACACTGGGGGTTTGGGGTCTGCCTGGGAAGGAGGGGGGCAATGGGGAGATATGTATACATGTAACACAATAAAAAAAAGAAGTAATACAGACTCACTAATTTGTTGATTATAATGAACAACATAAACTGGTGAAGAAAAACTGATCCAGAGACAGAAAAGCATCATTCAGATGCTCAAACCTCCAAGGGAAGGTAGGGGATGGTGGGAATAAGGGGAAGAGATCAATCAGAAGACTTCTATACATGCATATAAGCATAACCAATGGATAGAGACAGCAGGGGGTGAGGGCATATGTGAGAGTGAGTTGGGGGTGGCAATGGAGGATCTGAACACATATGTAACACCTTAATAAAAAATAAAAAATAAATCTCTTTAAAAAAAGAACAAATACATTTCAACACCAAAGATTAATAACCCAGCTCAACATCAGAAACAATCCTATTTAAATAGGGGTAAAGAACTTGATACTTCTCCAAAGAGAACATACAGAAGGCCAATTGTCATGAAAAGATACTAATCATCAGAGACTTGCAAATTAAAACCACAAAATCCACAAATCACAAGTGTTGATGAGGATGTGAAGAAATGTAAATCTTCGTGCACTGTTGGTGGGGATCTAAATTGGTGAAGCCACTATGGAAAGCAGTATGAAGATCCCTCAAAAAATTTAAAATGGAACTGCTTTATGTCCCAGTGATTCCACTTCTTGATATATATTTAAAGAAAGCCAAAACACTAATTGGAACGAATATATGTTCCTTTGTTTTCATTGCAGTGCTATTTACATTAACTAAGATTTAGAAGCAGCACACATGTCACTAATAGATGAGTGGGGGATAAAAGTGGTGGTATGTATATAAAATGGAATATTACTAGGCCATAAAAGAGAATGAAATCCCACCACTTACAATGGTATGGATGAACTTAGAGCAAGCATGACTTGTTTGGCATGCTTCACCTAGAGGGTATTACGCTAAGTGAAATAAGTCAGTCATAGAAAGACAAATATCATGTGATTTCACTTATATGTGGAATCTAAAGAACAGGATAAATGAGGAAACAGACTCATAGATACAGAGAACAGATTGATGGTTGCCAGAGGAGAGGGGGTTTGGGGACTGTGTGAAAAATGTGAAGGGATCAAGAAGTACACATTGTTAGTTACAAAACAGTCATAGGGATATAAATAAAGCATAGGGAATACAATCAATAATATTGTAATAGCTCTATGGTATCAGGTGGGTACTGGAAATGTCATCGGGAACACTTCACAAAGTATGTGATTATCTAGCCAGTATGCTGTACACCTGAAACTAATACAAGATAATATTGAATGTAAACAGTTATTGAAAAAGATAAGATCTACACTAATAAAAGAGAAACATGCAAATTGACCATCCCTCTGCTACACCCACCAGCCAATCAGGAGTGAGTATGCAAATTAACCCAACAAAGATGGAGGTGGCGATGGAGCTAGAGCAAGCAGGAGGCTTGAGTTGCTCCCAGTGATGGAGGAAGCCAAGCTTCCCACCCTCCCTGTATGCTGCTGAAGGAGTGGCTGGGAGCCTGTGTCACTAGGAGCAACCCAGACTTCCAGCCGGCCCTGGCCTCTGATCAAGGAGGAGATGGAAAAAACAAAGGAGGGGCTTGGGAGCCCGGGTTACTAGGGGGCATGGCTAGCCTAAAAACAGTCCTCAGCCCCTTACCCAGGCTGGCCACACCCTAATGGAGTAAGAGTCCCCGTTGTGGGACCTGGCCAGCCTACAAACACCCCACAGCCTCTCACCCAGGCTGGCCATGCCCCCAAGGGGTGAAGGAAGGTGTGGACAGCCTGCAAACAGCCATCAGCCCCTCACCCAGGATGACCTGGCACCCCAGCGGGAACCCCCACCCTGAAGAGGGCGTGGCTGGCCTGCAAACCACCACAGGTTCCTTGCCCAGGCTGCCCCATGCCCCAAGGGAATCTCCACCCTGATCCAGGATATCCTCAAGGCAAACCAGTCAGCCTCATCCATGCACCAGAACTCTATACTGATAAAAGGGTAATATGCTAATTAGACTGGGAGACCTTCCAGGAGAACTTCTGGACGTTTTTCTGGACAAAGCCATGGTGGCAGGGCTGAGGTAGAGGCAGTTAGAGTCCAAGAGGGGAAGGCAGTTGTGGGTGATCAGGCCAGGATGGGATGGCAGTTGTGGGTGATCAGGCAGGTGGGGGGGGCTGTTAGGGGTAATCAGGCTGGCAGGGGGGGAGGAGTTGGGGGGAGCAGACCAGTAGGGGGTCCAGCTGGGGATGATCAGGCCATCAGTGGGGATCAGTTGGAGGTGATCAGGAGGGGGGGCAGTTTGGAGTGAGCAGGCCAACAGGGGGGGGAGCAGTTGGGGGTGAGTACACTAGCATGGGGGGGAGTTGAGGGTGATCAGGCTGGTAGGGGGCATTTGGGGGCAAGCAGGTCAGCGGCAGGGGGCAGTTGGGGGTGAGCAGGTAGAGTGGTTAGGGACAATTGGGCAAGTAGGCAGGTGAGTGGTTAGGATCCAGCAGTCCAGATTGGGGGAGGGATGTCCAATTGCCGGTTTAGACCCAATCCCTGTAAACCGGCAATAGGACATCTTTCAAGGGGTCCTAGATGGGAGAGGGTGCAGGCTGGGCTGAGGGACGCCACCCCCCCATGCACGAATTTTGTGCACTGGGCCACTAGTATTTAAATAAGTCCCTTCAAACCTTGTATCTATTAACCTCTATAGTAGCATTAAGAACCAAGTACAATCATATAGGTACTCCCTTGTAGGTAGCTAACTGTTTTTCTCTTGCTGCTTTTAAGATTCTCTCTTTTGGCTCAGTGGATAGAGTGTTGGCCTACAGACTGAAAGTTCCCAAGTTCAATTCTGGTCAAGGGCATGTACCTTGGTTGAGGGCACATGCCAATAGGAGCTGTGCAAGAAGATTCTCTCTTTGTCTTTTGGCCTTGGCATTTTAATTATGATATGTCTTGGTGTGGTCCTCTTTGGATTCCTTTTGTTTGGGGTTCTCTGTGCTTCCTGGACTTAAAAGTCTATTTCTTTCACCAGGTAGGGGAAGTTTTCAGTCATTATTTCTTCAAAATGTTTTGAAGCAGTATCTTGCTTTCTCTCTTTTTCTGGCACCCTCATAATTTGGATGTTGGTACACTTGAAGTTGTCCCAGAGGATCCTTACACTATCTTCATATTTTGGGGTTCCTTTTCCTTTTTGTTTTTCTGGTTGGGTGTTTTTTGCTTCATATTTTTTTATATATTTTATTGATTTTTCACAGAGAGGAAAGGAGAGAGATAGAAAGTCAGAAACATTGATGAGTGAGAGACACCGATCAGCCGCCTCCTGCACGCCCCACAGTGGAGATGCACCTGCAAGCAAGACACATGCCCCCTACCAGAATCGAATCCGGGACCCCTCAGGCCGACGCTCTATCCACTGAGTCAAACCGGTCTCGGCTGCTTCATATTTTAAGTCAATGACTTGATTATTGAGATCCTCTAGTTCAGTGGTCAGCAAACTGGCTCTGAGTTTGCCAACCACTGGGATAGGAGCTTAATCACTAGGAACAACAATAGCCTGTAATTATTGGAATCAAGAGTCTAGATCAGTGGTCGGCAAACTCATTAGTCAACAGAGCGACAAACCGTGACTCATAAGCCGCATGTAGCTTGTGAGCCGCATGTGGCTCTCAAGCCACAGTTTGCCAAACACTACTCTAGTCTACTGTTGGATCTCTGTATATTACACTGACAGAAATAAAGAATAATATACAGAGATTCAACAGCAGACTAGAGGATCCCAAGAATCAAGTCAAAGATATACATCAAATACAAAGTCAAATCAAATACAAAGAAGCAAAAACCACCCAACTGGAAAAGGGAAAACCAAAAAGAATCCAAAAATATGAAGATAGTGTAAGAAGCCTCTGGGACAACTTAAAGCATATAAACATCCAAATTATAGGCATGCCAGAAGAAGATATAAAGATATTGAAAATCTATTTGAAGAAATAATGACTGAAAAATTCCCCTACCTGGTGAAAGAAATAGACTTACACACAGAGATTCCCAAACAAAAGGAATCCAAAGAGGACCACACCAAGATACATCATAATTAAAATACCAAGGGCAAAAGACAAAGAGAGAATCTTAAAAGCAGCAAGAGAAAAACAGTTAATTACCTACAAGGGAGTGCCCATAAGACTATCAGCTGAGTTCTCAACAGAAACTATGCAGACCAGAAGGGAGTGGCAAGAAATATTCAAAGTGATAGTAGCAAGAACCTACAACCAAGATTATTCTACCCAGCAAAGCTATCATTCAGAATTTAAGGTCAAATAAAGAGCTTCACAAATAAAAAAACACTAAAGGAGTTCATCACCACCAAACCAGTATTATATGAAATCCTGAAGGGTATTCTTTAAGAAGAGAAAGAAGGAGAAAAGGGTAAAGATAAAAATGATGAACAACAAAGTGACAACAAATATGTACCTATCAACAAGTGGATCTAAAAATTAAATGAATAGAAAATCTGACGAACAGAATAAACTGATGAATAGAATAGAATCAGAGGCATAGAAAAGGAATGGATTGATGATTCTCGGGGGAAGGGGGTGTGGAGAGTGCAGGAAGAAAGTGGACAAAAATCATACACCCATGGATAAAGACAGTTGCAGCGGTAAGGGCAGGATGGGGTGTGAATTGGGTGGAGGGGAGCTATGGGGGGGGGAAGAGGAACAACTGTAATAAGCTGAACAATAAAGATTTATTTTAAAAATGCATAACAAAGGCCATGTGTATTAATAACAAAATATTTAATGAACAAAACAAGATGGAAAAGAACATAGATAGTGTCCTATTTATATAAAGTTTAAAGGCGTGCAAACCATATAGCATATTGTATATTGATAAATATGTACACTGCAGTAGTTTAAACTCATAAAAATTAATATTGTAACATTTAGGATAGTGGTTACTTCTGAAGAGGGTTTGGGAGGAATGAGATCTGGGAGGTGAACAAATAGTTTTTTTCCCTTCTAAATAAATATGAAGCAAATTTGGCAAAATATTGACAGTGGATTTGTTTTCTTATTCTCTGTATATTGCACAAAAATTAATAGATCGAAAATCATTTGTGTCAAGATGTTCATGCATCATCTCAATTCATCTCTCATAGCAGCAGTTGTTTATGTGGCACTTTTTGGACAACAATGCTATAGGGGATTAGTAAATAGACCATAAAAGTTGGGTTCAAATCTTGCCTTTACCCTGTACTAATTGTGTAGCCTTAAGAAGTTTCTTAAACTCTTAAAAGGGACAGTTCCCTTTGTGCTTGATTGGATTAATGTCTACCTCATAAAATAGTTGTCAGAATTAAATGATGGCTTGGGGATAGTCATGAAAAATAATGATTTCAACAAAGTACATTTTCTGTCTAATGGGAAGTGCTACAAAATGGGAATTGTTAGATTATTTATTATCTATGGGGAGAAGTCAAGGAAGACATTTTAGGAAAAAGTGACCATTTGAATCTCGAAGCATTTTGGAGAATTAACCAATTGTTCATGGAAATCAAGGGATGTTTTATACAAAAAGAATGGAATGGCATATGGCAGAAGCATAAATGTCCATAATTGAATTTGGGGAACATCCATGAACAAAGCCAAATATTTAATTTTTGTGTCTAGTCTCTGAAAATATTTTACCTCCCACTTTGGGTGTATCCTTTCAAAGTACCACATAAGTCAAAGATGACGATGAATGGCTTTGAGATGAGTGGAAAGAATGATGGTGACCTGTGGGAAGCAATCATTTATCTGGGATGCAGTCAAATGCTAAAAACAGAACTGGAGGCAAACATGTTGAACTCATCTAAAGATGATCTCCCTTTCCCCTACTTTTATTTCTCTATTTTCCATAATATCTCCATTTTCCAGACACACTTTCCAAAAATAGTCTGTTAAAAAAGTATTACTCAAACTATAAACCTTTAGACAAAATTACTATAACTGACAAAATGAGGCTTTTTGTTGGGGTTCAATGGCTGAGTGATGGACTGGATCTCTGCCTGGCTGGCTGAATTACATTAATAACCACACTAGAAACTTGTAGAACTGGCTATTATGTTCTCCCAAGGAGCAAAACAACTTGGAATGATTCATATCAGCGCATTAAAGCTTGGATTTTATGACAGTCAAAAGTTAAAATTGAATAAGAATTGTTAATGTTGTGCCGCCATATAGGTATAACTTTTTTAAAAATGGACTTGAGTAGAGAAAGTAATAGAATAGCAAAATGCCCTGTAGAATAAATCAAAATTCTGTGGCCACACTGCCACAACATCATATACCCAAGTGGTCTTATTATTCATACTAGAGGCCTGGTGCACAAAATTTGTGCACTGGCGGGGGAGGGGGATGTCCCTCAACCCAGCCTGCACCCTCTTCAATCTGGGACCCCAACTGACAGACATCCCTCTCACAATCCGGGACTGTTGGCTCCTAACCACTCGCCTGTCTGACTGCCTGATTGCCCCTAACCACTCTGCCTTCTGGCCTAATAACCCCCTAGTTGCTCTCCTGCCGGCCTGATTGACATTTAACCATTCCCTTGCTGGTATGATCACCCCCAACTGCCCCCCCCTACCAGCCATCTTGTGATAATGTGGAGGAGGCCACCTTTTGATGATGTGGGGGTGGCCATCTTGTGATGACATGGGGGCGGCCATCTTGTGATGTGAGGATGTGAGCATCAACTTGCATATTACCCTTCATTATATAGGATCATATTAGCAACTATATATCCCCTGGGTGAGACCAGTGAGACAAAATGGGAATTGTTGTATTATTGACAATGGATTTGTTTTCTTATTCTCTGTATATTGCACAAAAAAGGGAATTCATTTTTCAGTACCTATGTCCTCAGGGAGAAAAGGTGAACTAAGACTCTAGTTGTAATCACATGTTTAGTGTTATGAAGGGAACTGATATTGGAGCCAAGGCATTGTTTCCCTTTGTACAAAACTCTGAAAATGATAATTGTTTAAAAATATAAGAAATGACTGTGGAATATGAAGAGAGATGGTTACTCAAAAGCCAGTACTACCCAGCAGGTGTGGCTCAGTGATTGAGCATCAACCCATGAACCAGAAGGTCATGGTTTGATTCCTGGTCAGGGTACATGTCCAGATTACAGGCTAGATCTCCAGATCTCCATTAGGGGGTGGGCAGGAGGCAGCCAATTGATTATTTTCTCTCATCATTGATGTTTCTCTCTCTCTCTCTCTCTCTCTCTCTCTCTCTCTCTCTCTCTTTCTCTCTCTCTCCCCCTTCCCCTCCCTCTCCCTTCCTCTCTCTGAAATCAATAAAAACATATATATATTTGTAAAAAGCCAGTACAGTAGAGAGCTTAGCAAAAACACTTGTGCAGCTTGGTTTAGCAAGTCAGGCACACCAGCATCCCAAATGACACAGGGTATGATTTCATGGCTTGCCTTGCTCTGGTCCCTGAATGCTGCCATAGATGGGTCTGCTAAGTATGTTTGTTTGACAGTCCACACAAACCTTCATAGAGCTGTTTTTCAGGAGGCATAAAAGGAGATTGCTAGTTTTCAATGTGGGAAAAGTTTCACAAAATACATTTTTTGTTTAAAAAAAAGGTTGAGAAGCAAATTTTACAAAACTACATTTGTATCTAGCCTTAAAACATGCCTCCCTCCTGAATTAAATGAGCAGTTTCACATTGTAGGTGAAAAAGACTAGCACAGAGTCCCCTTGACTAGCCGAAGTCATAGAGCCAAGGTCTGGGGTCCAAGACAACCAGGTGGCCTGTGTCCAGGGTCAACCTTGGCCTACGGTGAGACCTCTGATATTCACAGCCGCTTCTGCAGTGCTGCACATGTGAGAATTCAGCTGTCTTATCCTCCAGGTCCAGTGAGCACTTAATTCAAAAAGTGAGTTAGAAAAAAAAAAGTCCCTGCTGGAACAGCAGGGAGGTGAGGTGGTGCAGAGCAGAGCTGTGTCTGGGTCCTTGTCTGGCAGTGACTGCTGTGGGTGTCTTCCAGTGGAAGTGAAGGAAGCCCTCCCCCTTCTGCAGATGCAGGAGCTGCTGGTTCTCCTCCATGGCTACTCCCAACCCCCAAAGATCCAGCTTTGCATAGATGATAAAGAGCAGCCGGGCTGCTCAGAAGTGCAGGATTGAAACTACAGGCTGGGGCCTTTTCTGAGAGTCCCCAGCAATAGAAGCCCCTCTAAATCTTGTTCTCATTGATGCTGCAAAACGCAACAACCTTGCACTGTTTGATGGCTGCCAGGCCACCAATCATATAGCCTTGGGCTTCTGCTTGACTGAAATCCAGATGGTGAAGCTTCCCCAGTGCTAGAGGGAGCTTTCTTCCAGAAAGTAGACCTGGTGGGTCTAGATGGTGACCTGGAGGACAGAGTGAGTGGTCACGTGCTGATGATGGTAGACAAAGAAGCTCCCTTAGACAACCCGACTGATCTTTCTGAGGGAGTGGAGGAGAGATCAGCAGAGGAGCTGACTCCTGACCCCTTCTGGCACATCCTACAAGAAGGAAAGAGAAGCAACAACCATAACTGGCATTTCCACTTCGTGGTTTGAATTTTTCATTCCTACCATTGAATTGAAAGGCAATCCATTTCAATATTAACTAGAGCCCCAGAACCTTCTAGCTGATTTGCAAAAAGAATATGTACAGATACAATGCTATAAGAACTTACACTCCATTGCCCATATCTTTAATGACTTCCTAAGAACTTTGTGTATATATATTCATTCATTTTCATATCTGATTCTGAAGTGGCCAGAAGAGAAAACAAAAACTGAAATAAACTTGTTTTTTTCCACTTCATATCACTTGAGCATTATCTATGACAATACATTTAGATGTATTTCCTTTTTAAATGATAGACTTCTCACTCTCTTTGGAGGCTAGAATGAGAGGGAAAGAAGAGAAGTTAAAGGAGCTGCATCCAGATTTCCTTGGGAGATTAGAAGAGCAGATAGAGAAGTCCTTGAGGCCTGGATTTTAGGAATCAGAATGTGGGAAAGACTTCGAAAATATCTTCAGACTTTTAGTTAAATAAACCATATAAATCAGAACTGTAAATAGAGCTGGCAAAAGAAGAATATGTAGCCTTAGATGGTTTGGCTAAGTCAGTGGTCGGCAAATTCATTTGTCAACAGAATAGCAAACTGCGGCTCGCGAGCTGCATGTGGCTCACGAGCTGCAGTTTGCCGACCACTGGGCTAAGTGGATAGAGCATTGGCCTGTGGACTTAAGGGTCTCTGGTTTCATTCCAGTCAAGAGCACATAACTGAGTTGTGAGCTCGATCCCCAGTGGATGGCGTGCAGGAGGAAGCTAATCAATGATTTTCTCTCATCATTGATGTTTCTATTTCCCTTTCCTTTTCTCTCTGAAATCAATAAAAACAAAATATTTTTAAAAAGAGAACATGAAGTATTGGGAGTTGTATTTTCTTGCCTTACAAAAGGAAAAAAAAATATAAAAGCTAATTTGGCAGAAATGCTAAAAGTTCAGTGACTTTTAGTTGAAATAGTTTTTCCAGAACCACCCCCAACAGTAGGTTTTATGCATAAAATGTTGCCCTATATTCTTTATATTTAAAACAGAGAAATTGGGAGGAAATCATTTTTGAAATCATGGTCCCATTTCCCCTTGTCATGAGCCATTTTCATACCATGGATTTTAAGACTGAAGTTGGCCCATCCGGCATGGCTCAGTGGTTGAGCATTGACCTACAAATCAGGAAGTCATGGTTTGATTACTGATCAGGGCACATGCCTGGGTTGTGGGCTCAATCCCCAGTGTGGGACGTGCAGGATTCTCTCTCATCATGGTTGTTTCCATCTCTCTCTCCTTTCCTCTCTGAAAAATATACTTTTAAAAAAATTTTAAAGACTACAGTTGTTTCTGAGGGCTAATCATGGGCCTTCTGATTGCAGAAAGAGAACAGGGACTATATATGTTGTGCTCCAAAATGTCATTTGTCACTATCTCCCAGGAAAGAAAAATTGCCTGTGAAAGGCTATAAATAGCTTGCAGAACCACAATAGGAGCTTTTTTGACAAATACGAGGTAAAGCAAATATTCATGTGATATCCACCAAGAACATCAAGGAAAAGGATCTGGCTGCTGCTTCCTGAAGGCTTGTCTTATGATGTTTAAAGCTTGGAATTGCCCTTTTTTAAAATTTCTTTATTGATTAAGGTATTACATATGTGTCCTTATCCTCCCATTGCCCCCACACACACCCATGCCCTCACCCCCTTATTGTTTGTGTGCATTGGTTAGGCTTATATGCATGTATACATGTCTTTTGGTTGATCTCTTCCCCTTACCCCCACCCTCCCCTAACTTCCCTCTGAGGTTTGCTGGTCTGATAAATGCTTCTCTGTTTCTGGATCTGTTTATGTTCATCAGTTTATGTTGTTCATTATATTCCATAAATAAGTGAGACCGTGTAATATTTATTTTTCTCTGACTGGTTTATTTTACTTAGCATAATGCTTTCCAGTTCCATCATGATGTTGCAAATGGTAAGAATGCCTTCTTTTTTTATAGCAGCAGAGTAATCCATTGTGTAGATGTACCACAGTTTTTTAATCCACTCATCTGTTGACGGGCACCTAGGCTGTTTCCAAATCTTAGCTATTGTAAATTTTGCTTCTATGAACATAGGGGTGCATATATCCTTTCTGATTGAAGTTTCTGGTTTCTTGGGATATATGTACTGAGTACTTTTTTCTAAACAGAACTTGTATGGTAATGAATTGGTTGAAATTAAGCAGAGTCTATGATACAATCTCTTTGCATTTGTAGACTCAGTGAGATGAGGGTATTGAGGGGCATCTGGATGAGCAAGTTGTTGCTACTGATTGGAGAGCTCTTTAGGTGGTTCATACTCATCTCTCAGGAGTAAGACCTTCCTGAAGCAAGCAACTCTATCCCAACATCCATTAACACGGGACAGAGAACTGCTGTCCAGTTCTCACTGATGTACCTATAAAAATTTTAAAAACACTTTCTCACTTACTCTATTGTAATCTCCCCCTTCAGATCCAGCAATCGCAAAACAAGGTTTTTTGTGTGAGTCGCAGGGATGGGGAGCCCTTGACCATGAGAGCAGGTTATGATAGGTGTCTATTGTTTCTTAAAATCCTATGAGTGGACACTTTTGAGATTGTATCTGCTGTTTTCTTTTTTTTTCTTTTTTTCTTTTTTTTTGAATTTTAGTCTTAGATTTTATTTATTTTTTATTATTTTTTAAATAAATCTTTATTGTTCAGTTTATTACAGATATTCCTCTTCCCTCCTCTCCATAACTGCCTCCACCTGATTCCTGGGCCCCAATCCCATGCCCTTAACTCCCCCCACTGTCCTCATCCATAGGTGTACGATTTTTCTCCAATTTCTTTCTGCACCCCTCACACCCTCTTCCCTCCTAAAAAAATCCATTCCCTGTCTATTCCCCAATTACATTATATTCACCAGATTAATCTGTTCATTGGATTTTTTTATTCAATTGGTTTTTATTTTTTTAATTACAACTTTATTATTCAGATTGTTACATTTGTTTCTCTTATTTCCCCTCCATAGCTCCCCTCTACCCATCTGCCAACCCTCCCTCTACCCTTACCTCCCCTCCATTTCCCTCATCCTTAGGTGTATGATTTTTGTCCAGTCTGTCACTGCATCCCCCTCACACCTTTCCCCGAGAATTATCAGTCCACTCCCTTTCCGTGCTCCTGATTCTATTATATTCACCAGTTTATTCTGTTCATCAAATTTTTAATTCACTTAATTTTTAGATTCACTTGTTGATAGATATGTATGTGTTATTCAAAATTTTTTATCTTTTACCTTTATCTTCTTCCTCTTCTAAAAGAGTACCTTTCAGCATCTCATATAATATTAGTTTGGAGTTGAACTCCTTTAGCTTTTTCTTATCTGTGAAGTTCTTTATCTCTCCTTCCATTCTGAATGATAGCTTTGCCGGATAGAGTATTCTTGGTTGTAGGTTCATGTTACTCATCATATTGAATATTTCTTGCCACTCCCGTCTGGCCTGCATCGTATCTGTTGAGAAATCAGCTGAGAGTCGTATGGGTACTCCCTTGTAGGTAATGAACTGTTTTTTCTCTTGCTACTTTTAATATTCTCTCTTTGTCTTTTGCTCTTTGTATTTTAATTATGATGTGTCTTGGTATAATCCTCTTTAGATTTCTTTTACTTAGGGTTCTGTGTGCTTCCTGTACTTTCATCAGATGTGGGAAGTTTTCAGTCATTATTTCTTCAAATAGGTTTTCAGTATCTTGCTCTCTCTCTTCTCCTGGCACCCCCACAATTCTGACGTTGGTACGTTTGAGGCTGTCCCAGAGGCTCCTTACATTATCTTCACATTTTTGGATTCTTCTCTCTTCTTGCTTTTCCAGTTGAGTGTTTTCTGATTCTTTATATTTCAAATTTTTTACTTGATTCTTGCCTTCTTCTAGTCTACTGTTAAGACTCTATATAATATTTTTTATTTTAGTCAGTGTATGTTTCATATCTAATTGTTCCCTTTTCATCTCTAGTTGGTCCTTTTTCATCTCCTCTTGGGTCTTACTAAATTTACCCATCTTTTCTAGGATATTCTTGAAAACCCGTATAAGTGTGGTTTTGAACTCCATATCCAGTCATTTGTTTTCCTTCATTTATTTTGTTTGTGATCTCTTCCTTTGTCTCCACATTTTCACTATGCAGGGAGAACTTCACTGTTGGATTCAGCTTTATGACACAAGACTTGCAAAACTGCAAAACCCTCTCTGTTGAGCTTGGGATGGGTGGAGTCTCAGGGCTTAAGGGACCGCCTTGCCTTCCAGTCAGCCTCACCCTCCACAGCCGCTGGGTCTCACATGACACTGGATAATCATTGGAGCGATACCTATGTGTGCGTGCAGTGCTCTAGACCACTGCCTTTCAGACTCTCCTGCACTCCAGGACCATAAGAGTCTGGGTCCCCAGGGTTTCGCCCAAAACTGGAGTTTAGTAGAGTTAGAAGTGGTGCAATTGAGAGGCTCTCTCTCCCTCCCACTTGTGAAAGCCAGTGGCACATTCAGCAGTCAGTCTTCTGCTCGCAGTGCTGTGCGTTCCACTAGACTTGTGCCCTTTCATGACTCCCCTAAATTTCCGTGCCCTTCTCCCTTTTGACAGTCCAAACTGCCCCCGTATGAGTCTCACCTGGACCTGGGGTTCAGTGTGGTAGGATAAGGATTTCAATGCCCTTGGGAGTCTCCCTCCTGCCAGAGGAAGCCAGCCAGGTACTCTGACACCCGCTCTCTCCATGCAAGGGTTTCTGTACCTCAGCTTTTTACCACTCTTCTGGGTCTCTGTGACCCCTCTATTTCCTTCTATTTGTAGAATTTCCACCCAGCCAGCTGAAGAGAAGGAGGAGGAGGAGGAGGAGAAAGAGGAGTAGGAAGAGAAGGGGAAGGGGGAGAGGAAGAAGAAAAGAGAAAGAAAACAGTAAGAGAAAAAAGAAAGAGAATAGGAAAGAAAAAGGGAACAAATTATATAATTGAGGAGAAAACTCCAATAGAACAGTCACTAATCCCCAAAAATGCCGACAACAAGTACCTGGAGATTAATACAAACTACAAATAATAACTAATATCAAAGGAGGCGAGGAAAAACAGAAGTAAAAAGCAAACAAAATCAAAGCAAACAAAAACAAAATAAAACAAGTCGAATAAACAAAAACAATCTCACACAAAAAAAAGTATAAAAAATTGATATAATCACCATTCACGCAAACAATAACAAAAGGACATGGAGAAAAACAATTTTTTGGATAGTGAAGATAGAGACGAGAGAGGTGTGTATGGACTTGGAGTAAGGGATTCAAAATTGGATATATAAGTGGGGTGAAATTTTAGCCAGGTAAAAAGAAAAATAGGGAAAATCTAAAGTTGGAAAAGGGAAAGAGAAAAAAGACACCAAAATGTGGAAAGTTAGGATGAGAGTGTTTGCATCAAGGTAGAGTTGAGATAGAGTAAAATGATGCTAAAGAAAGATGAAAATAGAATGTAGAATTCTAAACCCAAAGTAAAATAAAGAGAAAATAAAGAGATACTTCTTTTTTTCAAAAAGGTAAAATAGTAGTAGTAATAATACTAGTTGAAAATAAAAATGTAATAATTACAAAGGTAAAATAAATTGAGGAAAAAAGAAAAAAATTAGATTTTTAATTAAAATATTAAAAATTAGAAATAAAAATAAATAAATAAAAGAATAGGGAGAATCAAAGATGGCAGCATAGGTAAACACCTACACTGCTGTCTCACACAACAATTTCAAAATTGAAACTAAAAGACAGAACGGACATCATCCAGAACCACAGGAAAGCTGGTGGAGTGGAAATTCTACAACTAGAAGAAAATAGAGGGACTCATAGAGACCCAGAGGAGCTGCAAAAAGCTGAGGTACAGAGACGCGTGCCTGAGAACCTGGTTGGCTTTCTCTGGTGGAAGGGAGACGGAGACTCCCAAAGGCATTGAACCCCTTATGTTACGACACTAAATCCCAGATCCAGCAAAAACTCATACAGGGTGAGTTTGGACTGTGAAAAGGGAAAGGTGCACGGAAATTTAGGGAAGTCACAAAAGATGAGAAGTCTGGTTGCACACACGGCACTGCGCACAGAGGACCGACTGTTGATTGTGCCGCTGCCTTTCACGAGTGGGCAGGAGACAGACCCTCCCAACTGTGCCACTTCTAACTCCACTAAACCCCAGTTTCGGGAAAAACCCTGGGGACCCAGACTCATATGGTCCCTGAGTGCAGGGGAGCCGGAAAGGCAGCAGTCTAGAGGCGCTGTGAGGAAGAGCGTGAGCACGTGCACAGGGACTGCTTCAGCAATTACCCTGTCACGTGAGACTCTGGGACTGTGGAGGGCGGGGCAGAATGGAAGGCAAGGCAGTCCCGTAAGCCCTGAGACTCCACCCTTCCTAAGCTCAGCAGAGAGGCTTTTGCAGTTTTTCAAGTCTGGTATCATAGGCTGAATCCAACACAGAAGTTCTCCCAGCATAGTGAAAATGCCCAGACAAGGGAAGGGATCACACAAAAAAAGAAATGGAGGAAAACAAACGACTGGATATAGAGTTCAAAAGCATGCTTATGAGGTTTTTCAAAAATATCCTAGAAAAGTTGGATAAAGTTAGCGAGACACAGGAGGAGATGAAAAAGGAACAACTAGAGATGAAAAAGAACCAACTAGAGATGGAAAAGATCCAACTAGAGATGGAAAAGGACCAACCAGAAATTAAATATACACTGACTGAAATAAAAAATATTATAAAAAGACCTAATAGCAGACCAGAGGAAGGCAAGAATCAAGTCAAAAATATGAACTATAAAGAATCAGAAAACACTCAACTGGAAAAGCAAGAAAAAAAAAGAATCCAAAAATGTGAAGATAATGTAAGGAGCCTTTGGGACAGCTTCAAGCGTACAAACATCAGAATTGTGGGGGTGCCAGAAGAAGAGAGAGAGCAAGATACTGAAAACCTATTTAAAGACCTAATGACTGAAAACTTCCCACATCTGGTGAAAGAAATAGACTTACATGTCCAGGAAGTACACAGAACCCCATATAAAAGGAATCCAAAGAGGACCACACCAAGACACATCATAATTAAAATACCAAGAGCAAAAGACAAAGAGAGAATATTAAAAGCAGCAAGAGAAAAACAGTTCATTACCTACAAGGGAGTACCCATACGACTGTCAGCTGATTTCTCAACAGAAACGATGCAGGCCAGAAGGGAGTTGCAAGAAATATTCAACGTGATGAATAGCAAGAACCTACAACCAAGAATACTCTATCCACCAAAGCTATCATTCAGAATTGAAGAGCCTATAAAGAGCTTCACAGATAAGAAAAAGCTAAAGGAGTTCATCAACTCCAAACCAGTATTATATGAAATGCTGAAAGGTACTCTTTAAGAAGAAGAAGAAGGTAAAAGACAAAAAATTATGAACAACAAATACATATCTATCACCAAGTGAATCTAAAAATTAAGTGAATTAAAAATTTCATGGACAGAAAAAACTGGTGAATATAATAGAATCAGGAGCACAGAAAGGGAGTGAACTGATAATTCTCAGGGGGAAAGGGGTGAGGGGTGTACAGGGAGAGACTGGACAAAAATCATACTCCTATGGATGAGGTCAACGGGAGGGAGGTAAAGGTAGAGGGAGGGGTGGAAGCCAGGTGGAGGGGAGCTATGGAGGGAAAAAAAGAGAAACAAATGTAATAATATGAATAATAAAGATTTAATTAAAAAAATAAATAAATAAAAGAAAAAATCGACAGTAGTGGAGGTCATTCACTTCCTCTATTGTTCTCTTTGGCACTCCTGTTTCCCAGTGGGGAGGGTATTGCTGTTCCCTGCGTTCCACTTATTCTCAGTGTTGTTTTTAAGCTGGCAGTTTGTCTTTTTTTTTTTCATTGTGTTACATGTATACATATCTCCCCATTGCCTCCTTCCCTCCCAGGCATACCCCAACCCCCCAGTGTCTATGTTCATTGGTTATGCTTATATGCATAGATACAAGTCCTTTGGTTGATCTCTTATCTACCCCACCTCTCCTTAATCTTCCTGCTATAATATCACAGTCTGTTTGATCTCTTTCTTCTTTTGTGATTATGTGAGACTCAATTTGTGAGTCATCCACTGGGTGGCAGTGTTTTGGAATTGACCTTTGAGACTAATCACTGGTCCACTCTAGCATGTGCTTAGATCCTGCTTTCTCTGTGGTACTCAATACCAGTTTGTGGGGGTGGGTTGCCCCAGAACTGATTCTCTGTTGGTTATTCTGCGCTCTGATCCCCAGGTTCCAGAAAAACAAATTTCCCTTGCAGTCTCTTAGGATGTTTCTAATTGCGTGATCCTATGTATTTGGTTTAGCAATCAGAAGCCAGGGTCTGAAGTGGAAAGAGTACAGTCTGTGCACTCCCTGTTCCCGGCTCCTGTTCAAGCAGTCAGGACACTTTAATAACTCCCAGGCTGTCCTTTTGCCTCAGATCAAAATGGGTTGCTTTCTAGAGCTCCCCTCTGTTAATAGCTCTGTGGGCCCCCTCCACATTCAGGGATCACACCCTGCCCCACATTCACAGATTTCTTTAGGTGTACCTTTCCCCCAGTCCAGTTCCCACAGTGTGTGTATGTCTCTGTTCTGTGGAACTGGAGACCTCACCTTATCCCAAGTGAAATCTGACCTTTTCATGTGGTGTGTGGAGCTCCTCTGAATCTGAGTTTTTGTGCAGATTGGAGAGCAGTGTTCTGGTTCCCCTGGCTGTTCGGTGGGTGCTGCAGCTATAGATTTCAGGCCGCCATAGACATACACTCTCCCCTGCAAGATCGCCCCTCGACATTTTAATCTCTTCTTACCACATTATCTTATATAATAAAAGCATAATATGCTAAGTGTCCGGTAGACAGGTTGACCATTCAACCAATCAAAACATATACTGATAAGCTAAGGCCACTCAACAGTTCACTATAACTGTACACTGACCACCAGGGGGTAGATGCTCTGATCGAAGGGTTAGCTTGCTTCTGGCGTCCAGATGATTGGGACTGAGTGAGACAAATCGGACATGCCCTGGAGCCGTTCCATGGTTCCTCCTCCATTAGCGAACCTCCTGCATCCCTCCCTGGCCCCAACAGTGCGCCAGTGCGCTCCCTCAGCCTGGTCTGTGCCCTTTCGCAATATGGGATGACTTGGAGGATATTGGAGAGTCAGTTTTGGCCTGATTCCACAGGCCAGGCTGAGGGACCCTATTGTGCACGAATTTGTGTAGCAGGCCTCTTGTAAAGTATAAACATAGATATTATAATCATGTATTTTTTAAAAGAGGTATCTGAAGCACATTACAACTTTCAAACATACTACTATTAAATTTATTACACTGTCTAATAAACCCATGGTTTCCCTGGCTATTGAACAAGTGAGTAAGTGATTACCTCAGTTCCTAGGTAATTACAGGCTTTCTTTTAATGTCCAATAATGTTCACATACACATTTATCTTCTCTGAATATGTCACTGATATATTTCCCCAAAGTAATGATAATTTCATGACAACAACTAATATATAATAACCTACTAGTAGCCAAACACAATCCTAAGTGATTTACACATATTAATACATTCAAGTTTCATAACAACCCCCTGAGGTAGGTAAAATTATTATTCCATTTTAAAAATGAAGAAACTGAGGTAAGGATAAGAAAAGCAACAAGGCTAACAGTTTATAAGTGATAGAACTAGCTTAGGAACTCAGGCTGATAATTATGATACTGCACTGTCTTAACATTCAATGCTACCGTTTTATTAGCATTACCAAACAGCTAGTAAGACTTTTGCAATTTATTTGAATATCAACTCTGCATTTCAGCTGTCAAACAGTGGTGACTTTTCTTTTTTTCTTTTTTTCTTTTTTTTATTAATTTTTTATACATATCTCCCCATGGCCCCCCTCCTACCCGGCATACCCCAAACCCCCAGTGTCTATGTTCATTGGTTATGCTTATATGCATGCATACAAGTTCTTTGATTGATCTCTTATCTACCACACTTAACCTTAATCTTTCTGCTGTAACTTCACAGTCTGTTTAAAGGTTTACTGCCCCGGTATCTATCCTTTTGTGCATCAGTTTATAATGTTCTTTATTATCCACAAATAAGTGAGATCCTGTGATGATTCTCCTTCATTGACTGGTTTATTTCACTAAGAATAAGCCTCTCCAGTTCCAACCAGGTTGCTGCAAATGGTAAAAATTCCTTCTTTTTAATGGCAGCATAGAATTCCATTGTGTAGATGTACCACAGTTTTCTGATCCACTCATCTGCTGATGGGCATCTAGGCTGTTTCAAACTGTAGCTATTGTAAATTGTGCTGCTATGAACATAGGGGTGCATAAATCCTTTCCGATTGCTGTATGTGATTTCTTAGGATAAATTCCTAAGAGAGGGATTACAGGGTCAAATGGGAGATCCATTTTTAGTTTTTTGAGGAAACTCCATACTGTACTCCACAGTGGCTGCACCAGTCTGCATTCCCACCAACAGTGCACAAGGGTTCCTTTTTCTCCGCAACCTCGCCAACACTTGTTGTTTCTTGATTTGTTGATAATTGACATTCTGACCGGTGTAAGATGGTATTACATTGTCATTTTCATTTGCATCTCTTGGATAATTAGTGACTTTGAACATGTTTTCATGTGTCTCTTGGCCTTCTTTCTGTCATCTTTCGAAAAGGTTCTATTTCGGTCCGCTGCCCATTTTTTTATTGGATCATTTATCTTCCTTTTATTAAGTTGTATAAGTTGGCTGTAGATTTTGGAGATTGAACCTTTATCAGTTATAACATTTGCAAATATGTTCTCCCATACAGTGGTCTTTGTTGTTGTTTTGTTGATGGTTTCTTTTGCTGTGCAAACGCTTTTTATTTTGATGTAGTGCCATTTGTTTATTTTTTCTTTAGCTTCAATTGCCTTTGGAGAAGTATCTGTAAAGAAGTTCTTTCAGCATATGTCTGAGATTGTGCTGCCTGTTAATTCCTCTAGTATTTTTATGATTTTCACTCTGATGTTTAAGTCCTGTATAGATTTGGAGTTTGTTTTTGTATTTGGTGTAAGTTGGTGGTCCAGTTTCATTTTTTTGCATGTATCCGTCCAATTTCCCCAACACCATTTATTGAAGAGGCTATATTGGTTCCATTGAATGTTCATGCCTCCTTTGTCAAATATTAGTTGAGCATAGTGGTTTGGGTGGATATCTGGGTTCTCTATTCTATTCCATTGGTCTAAATGTCTTCTTGTGCCACTATCAGGCAGTATTGAAAATAGTTGCTTGTTAATATTGCTTGAAATCTGGTATTGAGATCCCACCAACTTTATTCTTCTTTCTCAGAATTGCTGTGGCTATTCGTGGTCTTTTTTGTTCCAAATGAATCTATGAAGAATTCTTTCTAGGTCTGAGAAGTATGTTGTTGGTATTTTCATAGGTAGTGCATTGAATCTGTAAATTACTTTAAGTAGTATGGACATTTTAATGATCTTGATTCTCCCAATCCATGACCATGGCATGCTATTCCATCTGATAACATCTTCCTCTATCTCTTTTTTCAGTGTCCTGTACTTTTCTACACATAGGTCTTTTACCTCTTTAGTTAGGTTTATTCCTAGGTATATTAATTTTATTGGTGCGATGGTAAATGAGATTGCTTTTTTTGTCTCTCTTCCTGTAATTTCACTATTAGTGTATAGAAATGTCTCAGACGTCTTAGCATTAATTTTGTATCCTGCTACATTGCAGAATTAATTAATTAAGGTAATTAGTTTTGGAATGGAGTCCTTTGGGGTTTTTATGTACAGTATCATCTCATCTGCAAATAAGGACAGCTTTACTTCTTCTTTGCCAATTTAGATGCCTTTTATTTCTTCTTCTTGTCTAATTGCTATGGCTAATACTTCCAGTACTATGTCAAACAGGAGAGGTGAGAGTGGACATCCCTGTCTTGTTTCTGTTCTTAGGGGAAATGATTTTAGTTTTTACCCATTGAGTATGATGTTAGCTGTGAGTTTATCATAATGCTTTTATGATGTTGAGGTATGATCCTTCTATTCCCACTTTGCTGAGAGTTTTTTTTTATCAATAAAGGGTATTGGATTTTGTCAAATGCTTTTTCTCCATCAATTGATATGACTATGTGACTTTTATCTCTCAATTTGTTTATGTAATGTATCATGTTTATTGATTTGCAGATATTGTACCATCCCTGCATTCCTGGGATGAATCCTACTTGGTCATGGTGTATGATCTTTCTGATGTACTGCTGGATCCGATTTGCTAGAATTTTGTTGAGGATTTTGGCATCTATGTTCATGAGAGATATTGGCCTATAATTCTCTTTCATTGTGTTGTCTTTATCTGTTTTTGGTATTAGGGTGATGCTGGCTTTATAGAAGGTGTTTGGAAGTGTTCCTTCTTCTTCAATGTTTTTGAATAGTCTGAGGAGGATAGGTTTTAATTCTTCCTTTAATGTTTGGTAAAACTCTCCTGTGTAGCCATCTGGTCCAGGGCTTTCATTTGCTGGAAACTTTTTGATGACTGCTTCAATTTTGTCCATAGTTATTGGACTACTGAGATGTTTACCTTCCTCCTCGTTGAGTTTTGAAAGGTTATATTTTTCTAGGAAAATGTCCATTTCTTGCAGGTTGTCCAATTTGTTGGAATAGAGTTGTTCATAGTATTTTTTAACAATCCTTTGTATTTCCACAGGGTGTAGTTATTTCTCCTCCTTCATTTCTGATTTTGTTTATTTGGATGTTCTATCTTTTCTTCTTGGAGAGCCTGGCTAGAGGTCCATTAGTCTTGTTTATCCTTTCAAAGAACCAGCTCTGGGTTTTGTTGATCTTTTGAATTGTTTCTTTGCTCTCCATGTTATTTATCTCTGCTGTGATCTTCACTATTGCCTTCCTTCTGCTTACACTGGGCTTTTCTTGTTGCTCTCGTTCCACCTCTTTGAGTTCTAGGGTTAGGTAATTTATTACCATTGTTTCCTGTTTTTTGCAGTAGGCTTGTAGGGCTATGAACTTCCCTCTCAAGACTGCTTTCACTGTGTCCCATAAATTTTGTATTGTTGTGTTGTCACTGTCATTTGTTGTCATGATGTTTCTTATTTCTTCCTTGATCTCTCTGCTTACCCAGTCGTTCTTTAATTGCATGCTGTTTAGTCTCCATGTGTTTGATTTCTTTCTATTGTTTTTATTTTGGTTGATTTCCAGTTTTATGCCACTGTGGTCTGAGAAAATGCTTGATATCATTTCTATCCTCTTGAATTTGAAGAGACTTTTCTTATAACCCAACATATGATCTATCTTTGAAAATAACCCATGTGCATTGGAGAAGAATGTATATTCTGTGGCTTTGGGGTAAAATGTTCTGAAGATGTCAATTAATTCCACCTGGTCTAGTTAGTCATTTAGGATTGATGTTTTTTTGCTGATTTTCTGATTAAAGGATTTGTCCTGTGGTGACAGTGGGGTATTAAAGTCTCCTAGTATGATTGTATTGCTGTCAATCTCTCCCTTAATACCCTCCAGGAGATTTTTAATGTATTTAGGTGCTCTTATATTGGGTGCGCATATGTTTACCAAAGTCATTTCTTCTTGTTGGATTATTCCCTTTAGTATTATGAAGGGCCTTCTTTATCTCTTGTTATGTCCATCACTTTGACATCTAATTTGTCAGATATAAGTATTGCAACCCCAGCTTTTTTTACATTTCCATTTGCCTGAAATGCCAACTTCCATCCCTTCACCCTCAATCTGTGTGCATCTCTTTTCCTGAGGTGGGTTTCTTGTAGACAGCAGATATGTGGATCATGTTTTCTTATCCAATCAATTACCCTAGGTCTCTTTATTGGAGCATTTAATCTGTTTATATTTAAAGTTATTCTTCATACGTATTTTTCTGTTGCCATTTTTAGTCTTTAGCCCAGAGTTCCTTCTTCACTTCCTATTTCTTTTTATTACAGCAGGCCCTTTAACATTTCTTGCATTGCTGCTTTGGTGGTAATATATTCCCTTGGTCAATTTTTGTCTATGAAGCTTCTGATTTCACCTTCAATTTTTATTGAAAGCCTTGCAGGGTACAGTATTTTTGGATTCAGACCCTTCCTTTGCATAACCTTGTATATTTCATTCCATTCCCTTCTGGCCTGATGAGTTTCTGTTGAAAAACAGTAGCTAGTCTCATGGGGGTTCCTTTGTAGGTAACTTTCTGTTTCTCTCTGGCTGATTTTAAGATTCTTACTTCATCTTTGGTGTTTGCCAATTTTATTGTAATGTGCCTTGGTTTCGGTTTTGTGGGGTTCAATTTCCTTGGGACTCTGTGAGCTTCTTGGATTTGTGTGGGTTTTTTTTTCCTATACAGTGGTACCTCGAGATACGAGTGCCCTAACATACGAGATTTTTGAGATATGAGCCGTTGAGCGAGCAATTTTTGCTTTGAAATACAAGCAATATTTGAGATAGGAGTAATCGCGTGGAACAGCTGGCTGCACACGACCCACCAGTTTACCGCGACTCGAGCGTCTCATAGTTTCCAACGCCTCAAGGTTATGGAAGGAATTAAACTCATACCTCAAGGTACCAATGTATTGGGGAAATTTTCGGTCATTATTTCTTCAAACAGGTTCTCTAATCCTTGTTCAGTTTCCACTCTTTCTGGAACCCCAATTATGATGATGATGTTTTTTTTTTTTTCGTGTTATCCCAAAGATCCCTTAAGCTCTCCTCTTGCTTTTTAATTTTTTTTTTCTAGAAGCTGCTGTACTTGGGTATTTTTCCTACCCTGTCTCCTAGCTCACTGATGCGGTCCTCTGCTTCTTCTAGTCTACTTTTGATGCTTTCTATTGAGTTCTTTAAAGCAGTGATGTCATTTTTTATTTCTTCTTGCTTCTTCTTCATTTCCTCTTGGGTCTTCTTCATTTCCTCTTGGCTCTTACTCATATTGTTGAATTTGTCTTCCATTCTTTTCATCCACCTTATGATCATTTCTCTGAACTCTTTCTCTGGCAGGCTGATTTCTGCTTCTATTTCATTTACTTCCTTTTCTGGTGATACCTGCCTATCTGTCATATGCGGGCTGTTTTTTCTTCTTCCCATGGTCTTTCTTCTCCGGGTGTCTGGTTATGTAGTTCTCTCTCCTACGTTGATTCAAAGGCACAAAAGACAAAATGACCCGGTACACCACACAAGGCACTTATCCCAGGCGAAAGCTGACCTTTCCGTGTGCTGTGTGGATCTCTGAATCTGCCGCTTGTCTGCGCCTATTGGAGAGCGGTGTTCTGGGTCCCCGGCTGTTTTGTGGGTGCTTCAGCCACAGCTTTCAGACTGCCGCAGACATCCACCTCCCTCTGCAAGATGGCGTGGTCTCCACGTTCACGCTGGTGGCTCCGGCCGACAAAAACCCTGTGGCAGTGGGACTGCCTGGTCAGGAGAGCCTCGTCCAGCAGTTCCCCAACTTCTCCTGGAGGATAACTGACTCTTAACTTGCCAACAAACACTCCTAGTGTGACTCTCACCTGCTCTGTCTCCCACTGCCCAGCGACAAAGGTCCACACGCGTCCATCTGTTCCGCCGATATTTTTCCCTCTTTTTCTTTTATTATTGTTTTTAATTCTTTATTGTTGAAAGTATTACACATGTCCCATTTTTTCCCCACTGACCTCTCCTAGCCTGCATTCATCTTACCCCTCCCCTTATTGTCTGTGTCCATTGATTATGCTTATATGCATGCATGCAAGTCCTTTGGTTGATCTCTTACCCATCACTTCACCCTCCCTTACCTTCCCTCTGAGGTTAATAGCCTGTTAAATGCTTCTAAGTCTCTGGTTATATTTTCTTTCATCAGTTTATGTTGTTCATTAAATTCTACAAATGCGTAAGTTCATGTGATACTTATCTTTCTCTGGCATGTTTCACTCTTTTTTTTATTGTGTTCCATGTATACATATCAGCCCATTGCCCGCCCCTCCCAGGCATATCCCAACCCCCCAGTGTCTTGTGTTCATGGTTTATGCATATATGCATGCATACAAGTCCTTTGGTTGATCTCTTATCTACCCCACCTCTCCTTAACCTTCCCACTGTACTTTGACAGTCTCTTTGATGCTTTACTGCTTCTGTGTCTATACTTTTGTTCATCAGTTTATAATATTCTTTATTATCCACAAATGAGTGAGATCATGTGGTGTTTCTCCTTCATTGACTGGCTTATTTTACTTAGCATAAGGCTCTCCAGTTCCAACCAGGTTGCTGCAAATGGTAAGAATTCCTTCTTTTTAATGGCACCATAGAATTCCATTGTGTAGATGGACCACAGTTTTCTGATCCACTCATCTGCTGACGGGCACCTAGGCTGTTTCCAAATTGAAGCTATTGTAAATTATGCTGCTATGAACATAGGGGTGCATAAATCCTTTCTGACTGGTGTTTGTAATTTCTTAAGTTATATTCCTAAGAGTGGGATTGCTGGGTCAAATGGGAGATCCATTTTTAGTTTTTTGAGGAAACTCCATACTGTTCTCCACAGTGGCTGCACCAGTCTGCATTCCCACCAACAGTACACAAGGGTTCCTTTTTCTCCGGATAATCGCCAAGAGTTGTGGTTTGTTGATTTGTTGATGATTGCCATTCTGACAGGTGTGAGATGGAATCGCATTGTCGTTTTGATTTGCATCTCTCGGATAATTAGTGACTTTGAGAGTGTTTCCATTTGTCTCTTGGCCTTCTTTCTGTCATCTTTCAAAAAGGTTCTATTTAGCTCCCATACTCATTTTTTTTATTGGATCATTTATCTTCCTTTTATTAAGTTGTATAAGATAGCTGTAGATGTTGGAGATTAAACCTTTATCAGTGATAACATTTGCAAATATGTTCTCCCATACAGTGGGCTTTCTTATTGTTTTGTTGATGATTTCTTTTGCTCTGCAAAAGCTTTTTATTTTCATGTAGTCCCGTTTCTTTATTTTTTCTTTAGCTTCCATTGCCCTTGGAGCAGTATCAGTGAAGAAGTTCATTCAGCATATGTCTGAGATTGTGCTGCCTGTGGATTCCTATAGTATTTTTCTGGATTCCCATCTAATATTTAAGTCCTGTATCCATTTTGAGTTTATTTTTGTATTTGGTGTAAGTTGGTGGTCCAGTTTCATTTTTTTGCATGGATCTGTCCAATTTCCCAACACCATTTATTGAAGAGTCTATCTTGGCTCCATTGTATGTTCATGCCTCCTTTGTCAAATTGAGCATAGTGGTTTAGGTGGATATCTGGATTCTCTATTTTAATCCATTGGTCTATGTCTGTTCTTGTGCCACTAACACGCAGTATTGAAAACAGTTGCTTGTTAATATTGCTTGAAATCTGGTATTGAGATCCCATCTACTTTATTCTATTTTCTCAGGATTGCTGTGGCTACTTGCAGTCTTTTTTTTGTTCCACATGAATCTATGAAGAATTCTTTCTAGGTCTGTGAAATACGTCGGTGGTATTTTAATGGGTAGTGCATTGAATCTATAGATTACTTTGGGTAGTATGGACATTTTAATGATGTTGATTCTCCCAATCCATGAGTATGGTATGCTTTTCCGTATGTTTACACCTTCCTCTGTCTAATTTTTCAGTGTCCTGTAGTTTTATACATATTGGTCTTTTACCTCCTTAGTTAGGTTTATTCCTAGATATCTTAATTTTTTTGGCGCGATGGTAAATGGGATTGCTTTTTTAGTCTCTCTTTCTGTAATTTCACTATTAGTGTATAGAAATGCCACAGATTTCTTGTCATTAATTTTGTATTCTGCTACATTGCCGAATTCATTTATTAAGTCAATTATTTTTGGGATAGAGTCCTTCGGGTTTTTTATGTACAGTATCATGTCATCTGCAAATAAGGACAGCTTTACTTCTTCTTTTCCAATTTGCATGCCTTTTATTTCTTCTTGTTGTTTAATTGCAATGGCTAATACTTCCAGTACTATGTCGAACAGGAGAGGTGAGAGTGGGCATCCCTTTCTTTTTCTTGTTCTTAGGGGAAATGGTTTTACTTTTGCCCATTGAATATGATGTTCACTGTGGATATATCATATATGGTTTTTATGATGTTGAGGTATGATCCTTCTATATCCACCTTGCTGAGAGTTTTTATTAATAAAGGGTTTTGGATATTGTCAAATGTTTTTTCTGCATCAACCTATAAGACTATGTGATTTCTATCTCTCAATTTTTTTATGTGAAATATCATGTTTATTGATTTGCAGATATTGTTCCATCCTTGCATTACTAGGATGAATCCTATTTGGTCACGGTGTGTGATCGTTCTGATGTATTGCTGGATCCTATTTGCTAGAATCTTGTTGAGAATTTTGGGATCAATGTTTATGAAAGATATTGGCCTATAATTCTCTTTCCTTTTGTTGTTTTTATCTTTTTTTGGTATTAGGGTGATGCTGGCTTCATAGAAGGTTTTTGGAAGTGTTTCTTCTTCTTGAATATTTTTTAATAGACAGAACAGGATAAGTTTTAATTCTTCCTTGATTGTTTGGTAAAAGTCTTTTGTGTATCCATCTGGTCCTGGACTTTTGTTTGCTGGAAGCTTTTTGATGACTGCTTCAATTTCTTCCATATTTGCTGGACTATTGAGCTGTTTAAATTCTTCCTGATTGAGTTTTAGAAGGTTATATTTTTCCAAAAAAAATGTCCATTTCTTTCAGGTTTTCCAATTTGTTGGAATAGAGTTGTTTATAGTATTTTTCAACAATCCTTTGTATTTCTGCAGTGTTTGTTGTTAGTTTTCCCTTTTCATTTCTGATTTTGTTTATTTGGGTCTTCTCTCTTTGCTTCTTGGTGAGCCTGGCAAGAGGTCCATCAATCTTGTTTATCCTTTCAAAGAACCAGCTCTTCGTTTTGTTGATCTTTTGAATTGTTTCTTTGGTCTCCATGTTGCTTATCTCTGCTCTGACCTTTACTATTTCATTCCTTCATTATACAGTTTGATTTTCTTGTTGCTCTCTTTCTAGCTCTTTGATTTGTGTTGTTAAGAAATTTATTACCATGGTTTCCTGTTTTGTTTTGGTTTTTTTTGTTTTTTGCGTGTTTTTTTTTTTTTTGCAGTAGGCTTGTAGGGCTATGAACTTCCCTCTCAAGACTGCTTTCATTGTGTCCCATAATTTTTGTATTGTTGTGTTGTCATTGTCATTTGTTGCCATGATGTTTGTTATTTGTTCCTTAATACTTTGGTTTCCCAGTCGCTGTTTAATAGCATGCTGTTTAGTCTCCATGTGTTTGATTTCTTTCTATTGCTTTTATTATAGTTGAATTCCAGTTTTATGCCACTGTGGTCTAAAAAAATGCTTGATATGATTTCTATCTTCTTGAATTTGAAGAGACTTTTCATATGACCCATCATATAATCTATCTTTGAAAATGACCCATGTGCACTGGAGAAGAATGCATATTCTGTGCCTTTGGGGTGAAATGCTCCAAAGATGTCAATTAATTCCATCTGGTCTAGTGTACTTGGGTATTTTTCCTAACCTGTCTTCCAGCTCACTAATGCGGTCCTCTGTTTCTTCTAGTCTACTTTTGATGCTTTCTATTGAGTTCTTTATAGCAGTGATGTCATTTTTCATTTCTTCTTGATTATTCTGCATTTCTTCTTGCTGCTTCTTTTTTTCCTCTTGGCTCTTCTTCATTTCCTCTTGGCTCTTACTCACATTGTCTATTTTGTCTTCCATTCTTTTCAGCCACCTTATGATTATTTCTCTGAAGTCTTTCTCTGCCAGGTCTATTTCTTCTTCTATTTAGTTTACTTCCTTTTCTGGTGATACCTGCCTTTCTGTAATATGTGGGCAGTTTCTTCATCTGCCCATGGTCTTTCTTCTCCAGGTCTCTGGTAAATGTAGTTCTCTCTCCTTATCCCAGGTGAAATCTGACCTTTCCGTGTGGCATGTGGAGCTCCTCTGAGTCCATTTGTCTGTGCTGATTGGAGAGCAGTGTTTTGGGTCCCCCAGCTGTTTGGTGGGTGCTGCAGCTGTAGCTTTCAGACTGCCACAGACATCCACCTCCCTCTGCAAGATGTATGGTCTCCACGTTGGCACTGGTGACTCCGGGAGACAAATACCCCATGGCAGTGGGGTTGCCTTGTCAGGGGAGCCCCGTCCAACAGTCCTCCACCTTCTGCTGGAGGATAACTGACTATTAACTTGCCAACTAACACTCCCAGTGAGAGTCTCAGTTGCTCTCTCTCCATCAGCCCAGCGACAAGGCTCCAGACATGTCCGTCTATTCTGCCGCCATGTTTTCTGCCCCCTTGTTTCACTCCTCAGGTCCATCAATGATGTTGCAAATAATAAGAATTCTTTTTTGTATGGCAAAATAATATTCCTTTTTGTAGATGTACCACAGTTTTTTAATCCACTCATATGCTGAGGGGTACTTGGGCTGTTTCCAGATCTTAACTATTGTAAATTATACTGCTATTAACATAAGGGTACATATATTCTTTATGATTAGTGTTCTTGATTTCTTGGGATATATTTCTTGAAGTGGGATCACTATATCAAATGGGAGTTCCATTCTTAATTTTTTGAGAAAACTCTATACTGTTTTCACAGAGGTTCCACCAGTCTGCATTCCCATCAGCAATGCATGAGGGTTTCCTTTTTTCTGCATCCTCACCAGCACTTGTCATTTGTTGAATTGTTAATGATAGCCATTCTGACAGGTGTGAGATTGAATCGCATTGTCATTTTGATTTGCATCTCTCAGATGATTAGTGACTTTGAGTATGTTTTCATATGTCTCTTGGCCTTCTGAATGTCATCTTTATTTAAGAGGCTGTCTTGACCCCATTGCATGTTCATGTCTCCTTTGTCAAATATTAACTGAGAACAGTGGTTCTCTATTCTATCCCATTGATCTATATATCTGTTCTTGTGCCAGTACCAGGCTATTTTGAGAACTATCAAGCTTTGTAATATAGCTTGAAATCTACTATTGATATCCCACCTACTTTGTTCTTCTTCCTTAAGATTTCTGTGGCTAATCGGGATCTTTTTTTGTTCCAGGTGAATTTTTGGAAAGTTAGTTCTAGGTCTGTGAAATAATCCATTGGTATTTTAATGGGGATTGCATTGAATCTATAGATTGTTTTGGGTAGAATGGACATTTTAATGATGTTGGTCTACCAATCCATGAACATGGTATATTCTTCCACTTCTTTATATTTCCCTCTATTTCTTATTTTCAACATCTTGTAGTTTTCCAAGTATTGGTCTTTTCCCCCCTTAGTTAAGTTTTTTCCTAGATATCTTAATTTTTTTTTGTTGCCATGGTAAATGGGATTTTTTTTAGTTTTTTCTTTCTGTGTGTTCATTATTGGTTTATAAAAATGACATAGATTTTCTGGATGTTAATTTTATATCCTGCTACATTGCTGAATTCGTTTATTAAATCTAGTAGTTTTTTATGGAGTCTTTTATATTTTCTATGTATTATATCATGTCATCTACAAATAATGACAGTTTTACTTCTTGGTTTCCAATTTGAATGCCTTTCATTTCTTCTTCTTGTCTAATTACTATGGCTAGCACTTCTAATACTCTGTAGAACAGGAGTGGTAAAAGTGGATATCCCTGTCTTGTTCCTGTTCTTAGAGGAAAATGGTTTTAGTATTTGCCCATTGAGTATGATGTTGACTTTAGGTTTCTCATATAAGACTTTTATTATGTTGGAGTATGATCTCTCAATTCCAACTTTGCTAAGAATTTTTATCAAAAAAGAGTGTTGTGTTTTGTCACATGCTTTTTCTGCATCAAGTGTTATTATCATGTGGTTAATGTCTCAGAGGTGACTTTTAATTACATTCTTCTATCATAAACTTTTTATATAAAATGAGACAAGCTGTTTTAACTCCTTGATCTGTTTCTGAGCCACATTCTTTCCAGTATAGGACATCTGACTGTATTACTGATTTTGTGTCTGAAAATTACTACTTTGTTGCAGCCCAATTAACTGCTCTGTAATCAGTATCAATGATAATTAGAACACTGTAAATCCATCTGAAAATGATTGTTCCTGTAGATCTTTATAGACATGTTCCTTAGTCTCCCTTGAGACTTCAACCAATCAGCTACCTCAGGAGGTTTGTTTGTTCCCTAGAGCTGAAGAATTGTAAGAAGGAGGCAATTGGAAGGGGGACTTTGAGGAGAGCTAAGGGAGAGGAGAGCCCAGCTGCTGAGGTTGGTAAGCAAGGCAGCTTCCATGAAGTTGTTTTATGATGAGAAAAACAAGTGAAACTCTTCATAAGAGCATCCTTTTCTTCAGCATCATGGCCCCACTTTTCATTGTCGGGCTTTTAGGAACTTGGATTTTACAGAGTTAAACTGTTTTTAATGAAAGTCATTATACCACAGTTCTTTCTGGACTTCAAATCAAAGTTCATTAAGTCATAAAAAATTACAGAAACGCAATTTACTGGTTCTAATGAATAATGTGAGGATAATAATTTGAAGTTTCAACTAATTTTTCTCAGTATATTTACCCTTTTTTCTTCCCTCCATTCAAGTAGGTACCTGATTCTGTTATCATTGCTGGGTAGTGGGGGGGGGGTGCGGACAGTAAAGAACCTTAGCAAAAACAGAAGTAGCTTGAAAATTAAATGATTCCAAAAGCCTAAGCTCATAGACAAGACATTCCACAAGGATAAAGGACTATTAAAATATAGAGAGGTAGAATGCTTTTTCTTACAGTAGAAATATGCCAGAACTGACCAGGAGACACTGAACAATGGATGAATGGATTACTCTGGCACATGTTTCTGTGAAAAAGAGGCTAAGGGACTACTTGGTTATCGCCACCAAGTAGCCTACTTCACCTGCCTTTTTAGGTTTTTATTGTAACAACCGCTTGAACTAAAATTAACTATTAGATACTATCAGCAGAGTAAGCATCCTTGAGAAAACACATGCATCCTTTAAGCAAGAACATTTTGAAGTCTCAACTTAAAGATTCTGTAAAACACCCTGAGGGATCAGACTTGTCTGGAAAAGTCAAGGTAGAGGCTGCCACCTTCAGCAAGGTCCCCCCAGAGGCCCCCGAACTTTCAAAGAATCCTCCTTATAGACATTCCAACCAAGTCCAGTGCTTCCCCACAGAAATGGATTCTTCCAAATTTGGGGAAAGGAAAACATAAGAGATTTTTGAAGAGCATCAAGGACCTTTTACTTTATTTCATAGAAATTCTACCAAGAAAACATTAAGACCCCTGAAAGCAATATTTGTGAGGTGTTCCTTGGAAGACAGGTATGTATGCAGAGGGTGGCAAAAATTCCTGAGTCCCAACAGCAGTGGGAAAGCATCCTGGTACCTCTGACTTGAAGGGATTATGTTGGCCAGGAGAGTAGACCTCTCAGCAGTCATCTATATAGAGACCTCCAATTAATAACTATATGTCTGTCATCTCATCACTGCTATCACCCCTCCCAATGGGTTGACATCACATAAAATATCAGTATAATGTTACAGCCTTGAGGTGAAGAGTCTAAAAAGGAAAGAGCTTAGTGTTTTCACCACCAGTCTCCCATCATAGAGCTCTTGGGGCTCAAAGTCTGAAATATAGATGTTATAGCAAATAGTTATATTTTTAACAACAGTGATTGAAGTCTGAGAGTGATACATGTTATATATATTTTAAGGGTCCCTTAATCTGTTCAACATACCAGAGGAAAGGGGAGTTGGGGGGAGGTAGTGGAGAGTATAGGGGGCATAAATGGTGATGAAAGGAAACTTGATTTGAGATGGTGAGGACACAATACAATATACAGATGATGTATTATAGAATTGTACACCTGAAAACTATATAATTTTATTAACCAGTGTCACCCCAATGAATTAAACCTAAAGGTCAGTTCACCTAAACCCACTTATCATACAATGATAAAGTGATATGTTTTTGTTTGGGTCAAGAAAAAAAACAACATATTCTGACACAAAGGAATTTGTCTCATACTTATGAAAAGGCTGAAATGTCTGTGTCTTAAAATTTAGGCATTAGCTTTCACTCCTAAATCATATCCACATTCATGGCTACAAAAAGCTATATCCAAACAAAAGTAAATCTTAAAATGTTGAACTTATCAGCTGGCTTCACCACAAATTGACCTTATGAGGCCAGGAAACCTAGCCATTTCAAATCTGAAAAAAATATTACTAGGCCACACCTTTCAAAAAATGTTACTAACATATGATTCTTTACTAAACAAGGAAGATGGGAAATGTAGCTGAATTCACAAAGAATGTATGGAGACTGCCAAAAAAGCAAATAATTTTTGGAAAGACACCCTTATTTGGAAATACTCTAGTCATAGAACATTGGTTGTTTAAACAAAAACATAATTTCTTTTGAAAATACTACTTCCAAAATATATAGAAAGAATTGAATATATTCAGTCCTTCTATAATGAATTTATTTGGAAACAGCTTATGTTTTGTTTTTTTTAAAGACAAAGCTCTCCAAGAACTTAAAGTAGTTTCCTGTAGGCATTGTGAGGTAGTGGGAAAAGCATAGCCTCTGGAGTTACACAGACTTGTTTTTGAAGCTTGGCTGTACCTTTAATTAGTTGGTTAATCTTGGGCAATTAATTTTATCTTCTCTATGATTCATTTGTAAAAACAATAAAGTATATAAATGGATCCAGCTGGTGTGGCTAGGTGGATTGAGCATTATCCATGCACTAAGAGGTCACCAGTTTGATCACTAGTAGGGGCACATGCCCAGGTTGCTGGCTTGATCCCCAGAAGAGGACAATGCAGAAGGCAGCCTTTCCATGTTTCTCTCTCATTGATGTTTCTGACTCTCTCCTTTTCCCTCCCTCTCTCTCTCTAAAATCAATAAAAACATATTATAAATAAATATATAAAATGGGAAAACATATGTAAAAGTATTCATTGAAGGATATTCCCCCTTCAGACCTCAATAGAAAAGAATAGTTGTACATGATTTTTATGATATAAAGTAATAAATAAGTATATGTCTTACTATATGCACAAAGCTATTTAGTTTCTAAAAGGCCTTGAACAGAGCAAAACAATGTAAAGTGATGTATATTATGAACTAGAGTGATATACATTTGAAATTAATTCTACTCATTCTACTTTACATTGCTCTTAGCTCCCATTGTCCTTTTGTTGAGTTGTCCTCCCTCAAAGCCAAATCTGATTCTGTATTAGCCTGGTGAATTCCACTGGCTCCACCCTGATGACTCCCTGGGACCCCACCCTATCCAACTTGCACATGGTCCAAGGCTCTCTTGGCACCAAACATCCCAGGCCTGAGTTGCAGTCTTTAAACATTCCGGGGTCGGGGGGCCGGGGCTGGCAGCTGTGTGAGCGGCTGAGGTGCGGGGCCTAGTCCTGCAGGCACCATGGCAAAAACCGTGGCCTAATTCTACAACCCCAATGTGGGCAAATTTCACTATGGGGCTGGGCACCCTATGAAGCCTCACCACTTGTCACTGACCCAGATTCTGGTCCTGCACTATGGGCTTTGTAAGAAGATAATCATCTTCAAGCCATACTAAGCATCCCAACATGACATGTACTGCTTCCACTCTGAGGACTACATTGACTTCCTACAGAGAGTCAGCCCTATCAATATGCAAAACGTTGCCAAGAGTCTGAATAACTTCAATGTGGGCAATGACTGCCCAGTGTTTCCCAGACTTTTTGAGTTTTGTTCCCATTACACAGACGCATCTCTGCAAGAAGCAACACAGCTGAAGAACAAAATTTATGATATTGCCATTAACTGGGCTGGAGGTCTGTGCCATTCCAAGAAGTTTGAGGTCTCTGGCTTCTTCTATGTCAATGAAATTGTGATTGGCATCCTGGAGCTGCTCAAGTACCACCCTCAGGTGCTCTACATTAATATTGACCATGGATGGAGTTCAGTTCAGGAAGCCTTCTATGTCACTGACCAGGTCATGAAAGTGTCCTTCCACAAGTATGGAAATTACTTCTTCCTGAGTACAGGTGACATGTATGAAGTTGGAGCAGAAGGAAGCCACTACTACTGTCTCAATGTGCCCCTGTGGGATGGCATTGATGACCAGAGTTATAAGCATCTTTTCCAGCTGGTTATCAACCAGGTGGTGGACTTCTACCCACCTATGTGGATTGTTTTCCAGCATGGAGCTGACTCTCTGGGCTGTGATGAATTGGCCTGCTTCAACCTCAGCATTTAAGGACATGGAGAATGCATTGAACATGTTAAGAGCATGAATATTTCTTTACTGGTGCTAGGTGGTGATAGCTATACTGTCCAAAATGTTGCCCAGAGCTGGAGACATTGCTGCTGGTAGAAGAGGCCATTAGTGAGGAGTTTCCTAAGAGTGAATACTTTGAGTACTTTGCCCCAAACTTCATGCTCCATCCAGATGTCAGCATCTGCATCAAGAATCAGAACTCATGCCAGTATCTGGACCAGATCCGGTAGACAATCTTTGAAAATCTGAAGATGCTGAACTATGGACCTAGTGTCCAGATTCATTGTATGCCCGCAGACCTCCTGATCTATGACAAGACTGATGAGGCTGATACACAGGAGAGGTGTCCTGAAAAGAACTACAGAAGGCCAGAGGCACCCAGTGAGTTCTATTGCAGAGACCATGAAAGTGATGTGGAGATTTAAGAGCAACTAGGCTTGCTCTGTACCCAAGAAATTCCTTTTTACCTCTTTATTGGGTGGGAGGAAAAATGTGGGGGTCCCCCAGTCCTGGACTGGTTGCCTTCATTGGTTTTACCAATGCTAGGGGACGGTTTGGAAGCCACAACTGGTTCTCAAACCAACTATCTCCTTTCTTCTCCATCCTAAGTTTTGACAATGGTACTTATTTGGGATTAGATGAGACAAAGATAGCTATCTCTAGAACGTCTTGGACAGTGGGCCCTAGATTCCAGTCCCAGTCTTTCTGGCTTCCTTATTCCTTCCCTGCTTCCCTCCGCCTCAGAGAATTTTAAGGTTAAAGGAGTAATCAAGACTGAGATTGCCTCTAGCATCTTCATCCCATGGGTTCCACTGCAAGCCTTGCTTCCAGTGTAGATGAACAGTGAGGAGTTTTAGGGAACTAGAGCTTAACACATTAACCCCAGATTATGGGAAATACATTTTTGAATTGGGGGATAATGTGAAAATGTCCTGTTCTAACTTTTGGCTTTATGTCCATTTTACCACTGTTTTATCCAATAAACCAAGTTGGTGTATTTTTGTAAAAATTATTTTTAAAAACCTCTCAAGGATGCTTATATGTCAACTGCAATTAAAAAATAAATTTAATTTGGAAACAGCCTAAGTGCCCATCATCAGATGAATGGATTAAAAAGCTGTGGTACATCTACACAATGGAATACTATACTGCAGTAAAGAAGGAGTTCTTACCATTTGCAACACATGGATGGAACTAGAGAGCATTATGCTAAGTGAAATAAACCAGGCAGAGAAAGATAAATATCACATGATTTCACTCATTTATGGAATATAATGAACAACATAAACTGATAAACAAAAATAAATCCAGAGACAGAGAAACATTGATCAGACCATTAAACCTCAGAGGGAAAGTAAGGGAGGGTGGGGGTAAGTGGGAGAGATCAACCAAAGGACTTGAATGCATGCACATAAGCTTAACCAATGGACACAGACAACAGGAGAGTGAGGGCATGAGGGGGCGGGGGTTAAGGAGGATAATAGAGGGAATAAAGACACATAGGTAACACTGTAATCAATAAAGAAATTTTTAAAAAGAAAAAGAAATTTAAAAATTATTTTTTAACTCTTAAGGCATTCCTGTCAAGCTCAGGGGTTTCCATAGACATGCAGGGAGAGACTGAGTTGTGTGACTCCAAGGGGAGGCCTAGAGGGACATTCACTACTGTTACTGTATGAAGCACTCTCCTCATACAGTCAAACATGATTCAGTATGAGCCTGGTAAACTCCACTAGCTCCACTATAACAATTCCCTGAAATACCATAATAGCCAACATTTGGACAGCCCAGGGCTCTTTTGGCAGCAAGCAGCCTAGGCCAGCATGGAAGTCATTCTTTAAAATCTTGTGAGGGCCTGGCTGCTATGGCTCAGTGGTTGACCATTGACCAATGAACAGGGAGGTCATAGATTGATTCCAGTCAGGGCACATTCCTGGGTTATGGGCTTGATCCCCAGCAGCCAATCAATGATTTTCTCTCATCATTGATGTTTCTTCCTCTCCCTCTCCCTTCCTCTCTGATATCAATAAAAAAAATATTTTTAAAGCAAACAAAACTTGTGAGAAATTCCATCAAGCTTGGTGAGTGCCAGAAACATACAGGGAGAAACTGAGTTGTGTAGATTCAGAGAGAGGCCTAGAGAAACAACTACCATTGTTCCTGTGCTGAGCCCTCTCATCACACAACCAAATCTGAATCTGCATTAGCCTAGTGAACCCAAGAACTTCCATCTTGAAAACTCCCTGAGACTCCTGTCTTACCATACATATCCACAGGCACCTGTTGGGTGGTGGGTGGTGGTGGTATACCCTAAGACATTTGCTGAGTGGCCTCAGGCCCAGAACTGGCACCAAATATGAATCTGTATTAACATGGTAAACACCATTTGCCCCACACTGTTGATACTCTGAGACCCTGGTTCAGCCAACTCACATTCTTCCTTATGCTCTTTTAGCAGCTAAGTCTATGGGTAGCTAACAGGAGTGGCAGGTCTCAGGGTGACTTGGGCCTTTATCTGTCATTCCCCAAGCCCAGTACTAGTGGAAAGTGTTCTCAGTTCATAGAGGGACTATTTCCATGAGCATCCAAGCCAAAAACAGGCAGCTACCATTGATGGATCATATTGGAGCTCCCAAAAAGTGGTCCTGGGTCAGTCAAAGGCAGTGTCTGATATGGATTTTCACCAGAGTATTTCCCAAGAGAACCCAGAACCAACACACCCAGTGGCTGGCCTCAGAACACAACAGAACACCACTCAATTAGCTTTAAATGCAGCACACCCAAAGGGAGGCTCAGAAGATAGCAGGTCCTGTTGAATCCTGCTCTGTAGGGTCAGTCAAAGTACATAAGCTCATACACTATAGTTGTATACAATCATGATAACCAGTCATCCTGAGGGTCAGTTTCACCCACTGATATGCCAACAGTAATCAAGGCTCAACTACAACAGGAGGGAACAGACAACACACAGTGAAAATTCCTGCAGAAGCTGGCATACATGACTAGGCAGACTTCACCACTGGGTATCAGACAACACCTACAGCATAAGGCCAATCTATCAGGACTGAGGGACATAGCAGAGTTACCTAATACATATAAACATCTACAGGGAAGCAGCAAGAAGTAGGAAGACAAAGAAACATACCTCAAATTAAAGAATACAAGAAATCTTCAGGGGGAAAAACTTAAATGAAATGAATGCAAGCAAGCTACCAGATACAGAGTTCAAAACAATGGTTATAAGGATGCTCAATGAACATGAGGAGTGGGGGAGAAATAGATGAGCTCAGCGAGAAATAAAATAAACAGTAAGCATAAAAGAGGACACAGAAAACATAAAAAGTCAGAAATGAAGAATTCAATATCTGAAATGAAGACTAAAATAGAAGGAATCAAGAGTAGGTTAGATGAAGCACAGGACTGAATCAGTAATATGGGATAAAAGGTAGAAAAAAAACAATAAGAGGAACAAAAAGAAAAACTAATTTTAAAAAATGATGACAATTTAAAGGACCTTTGGGAAAATATGAAACATAACAATATTCACATTATAGGCATACCAGAGGGAAAAGAGAAAGAAAGGTATTCAAAAGGTATTTGAAGAAATAATAACTGAAAACTTCCTTAGCCTAATGTACAAAAAGGACACACAAGCCGAGAAATCACAGAAAGTACACAACAACATCAACCAAAGAGTCCATACCAAGACACATCATAATTAGAATGTCAAAGTTTAAAGACAAAGAGAATCTTTTTTCTTATATTATTGAATTTTTTACAGAGAGGAAAAGAGAGGGATACAGAGCCAGAAACACCCAGAGAGAGACATCTATAAGCCACCACCTGTACGCCCCCTACTGCAGATGTGCCCACAACCAAGATACGTGCCCTTGACCGGAATTGAACCTGGGACCTTTCAGTCCCCAGGCAGATGTTCTATCAACTGAGCCAAACCAGTTTCAGGGACAAAGAGAATCTTAAAAGCAGTAGGAAAATGACAATTATCTACAAGGATGATTCCATAAGACTGTCCGTTGGTTGGTTTCTCAACAAAAACATTTTAAGACAAAAGGAATTGGCACAAAATATGTAAAATGCTGAAAAGCAAGAATCTACAACCAACAATACTCTACACAGTAAGGCTAAAATTTAAAATTGAAGGAGAAATAAAAATTCTCAGACAAGAAAAGCTAAAAACTTTATTAGCACTAAACAAATATTACAAAAAAATTTAAAGGGTTTTATTTAGGATGAAAAAAAGAGGGACATAGTTATAATGAATAAAATTGCAATAAATATATACCAATAAATAATCACTTTAAATGTAATGGCTTAAATGTTTCAATCACTAAAACATAGGGTGGTTGAATTAATAATAAAATGAAACCCATATATATGTTCTCTACAAGAGAGCCACCTAAGATTGAAAGATCAAAAGTAAAAGGATGGAAAAGATTTTTCATGCTAAAGGAAATGCAAAAAAAATTAAAAAGCTGGAAGCAATACATATATCAGACAAAATAAACTTTAAAATGAATGCTATAGGCAGAGAAAAAATGGTGGTAGAATAGACAGATGTATCTGGAGCCTTGTCGCTAAGCAGAAAGAGAGAGCTGAGGGTCGAACTGGGAGTGTTTGTTGGCGAGTTAAGGGACAGCTATCCTACAGGAGAAGGTGGGTACTGCTGGACAAGGCTCCCCTGACCAGGCAGCCCCACTGTCATGTTTTTTTTTCTCCTGGAGCCACCAGCGCAAACGCAAAGACCAAGCCATCTTGAAGGGGAAAGTGGATGTTTGTGGAAGTCTGAAAAGCTACAGCTGTGGCACCCAATGAACAGCCTGCAAAGGCACAGTTGCGGCACCAACCAAAGAGCTGCAGAACTCAGAACACCACTCCCCAATTGGCGCAAATACTCAGATTCAGAAGAGCTCTACACTCGACATATAAAGGTCACATTTTGCCTGGGAAAAAGAGAGAGAACTATATAACCAGACACCAGAGAGAGACCATGGACAGACAAAGAAAAAGCCCACATATGAAAGAAAAGCAGGCATCACCAGAAAAGGAAGTAACGAAAATGGAGGCAAGCAACCTGCCAGAGGAAGAATTCAGAGAAATGGTCATAAAATGGCTGAAAAGAATGAAAGACAAATTCAACTATATAAGTAAGTACCAAGAGGAAATGAAGAAGAACCAAAAAGATAATAAAAATGACTTTGCAACTGTAAAAAACTCAATAGAAAGCATCAAAACTAGACTAAAAGAAGCAGAGGACCGCATCATTGAGATAGAAAACATGGAAGGAAAAACTACTCAAGTAGACCACCTTCTAGAAAAAAAATAAAAATAAAAAGCAGGAGGAGAGCCTAAGGGATCTTTGGGAAACAAAAAATAAACATCCACATAATAAGGGTTTCAGAAGTAGAGGAAACTGAACAAAAAATATAAACCTGTTAAAAGAAATAATGGCAGAAAACTTCCCTAATAAAGGGAAGAAAAAAAACAACAACACATATCCAAGAAGCTCACAGAGTGCCAAGAAAAATGAACACAAAGAGACTGACACAGAGGTACATTATTATTATATTGACAAACACCAATGACAAAGTAAGAATCTTAAAAGCAGTCAGAGAGAGATAGAAAGTTACCTACAAAGGAGCCCCCATCAGACTAGAGGCTGATTTATCAACAAAAAGTCATCAGGGCAAAAAGGAATGGAATGAAATATACAAAGTCATGCAATGGAAGGGTCTGAACACAAGAACACTGAACCCAGCAAGGCTTTCAATCAAAATTGAAGGTGAAATCACTAGCTCACAGACAAAAAAAGGAGAAAAGAAATTTATTACCACCAAACCAGCAATGTAAGAAATGCTAAAAGGTTTGCTGGAAAGGAAAGAAAGAAAGAAAGAAAGAAAGAAAGAAAGAAAGAAAGAAAGAA
>JAAGEH010000031.1:1159293-1202026 GCA_011751065.1 Lasiurus cinereus | reverse complement strand
AAGGAAGGAAGGAAGGAAGGAAGGAAGGAAGGAAGGAAGGAAGGAAGAAGGAAACAAAGAGAAGAGATAAGACAGAACAAGAAATAGGAAGCGAAGAAGATCCACAGGAGTAAAGAATAAAAATGGCGATGAATAAGAACCTATCAATAATAACTATAAGTGTAAATGGACTAAATGCTCCATTCAAAAGACATAATGGATTGGATTTAAAAATATGACCCATATTTCTGCTATCTACAGAAACCCACCTCAGAAAAAAGAAGCACACTGACTGAGTGTGAAGGGATGCAAAATGGTTTTTCAGGTGAATGGAAATGAAAAAAAAAAGTTGGAGTAGCAATACTTATATCTGAAAAATAGATCTCAAAATGAAGGACATAACAAGAGAAAAGAAAAGCCATTTCATAATACTAAAGGGAGCAATCCAACAAGAAGAAATAACTCTGGTAAACATATATGCACCGAATACAGGAGCAACCAAATACATAAAAAAGCTCCTGAAGGATATCAGGAGAGAAATTCACAGCAATACAATCATAACAGGAGACTTTAATAACCCACTGTCACCAATGCACAAATCCTCTAAACAAAAAATCAGCAAAGAAACATCAATCCTAAATGACTCACTAGACCAGATGGAATTAATTGACATCTTCAGAACATTTCACCACAAAGCCACAGAATATATAGTCTTCTAAAGTGCACATGGGTCATTTTCAAAGATACACCATATGTTGGGTAAAAGACAAAGTCTCTTCAAATTCAAGAAGATAGAAATCATATCAAGCATTTTCTCAGATCCCAGTGGCATAAAGCTCGAAATCAACTACAATAAAAACAAACCAAAGAAATGGAAACAAACAGCATGCTATTAAACAATGAATAGATAACTAGAGAGATCAAAGAAGAAATTAAAAATATCATGGCAACGAATGACAATAACAACACAAGAATACAAAATCTATGGGAAACAGTGAAAGCAGTCTTCAGAGGGAACTTCATATCTCTACAAGTCTACTGAAAAAAAATAGGAAACAATGGGAATAAATTACCTAACTCTACAACTCAAAGAGCTAGAAAGAGAGCAACAAGAAAAGCCCAGTGTAAGCAAAAGGAAGGAAATAATAAAGGTCAGAGGAGAGATAAAGAACATGGAGACCAAAGAAACAATTAAGAAGATCAACAAAAGCAAGAGCTGGTTCTTTGAAAGGATAAACCAGATTGATGGACCTCTAGCCAGGCTCACCAAGAAGCAAAGAGAGAAGACCCAATTAAACAAAATCAGAAATAAAAGAGGAGAAATAACAACAGACCCCTCCAACATACAATGGACTGTTAAAAAACACACACACACACTATAAAGGACTCTATTCCAGGAAAATGGACAACCCACAGGAAATAGAAATATTCCTAGAAAAATATAACCTTCCAAAACTCAATCAGGAAGAATCTAAACATCTCAATAAGCCAATAACTGTGAAAGAAATTGAAGCAGTTATCAAGAAGCTTTCCGCAAACAAAAGACCGGGACCAGATGGCTACACAGGAGAGTTTAACCAAACATTCAAGGAAGAATTAACACCTATCCTCCTCAGACTATTACAAAATATTCAAAAAAAAGAACACTTCCAAACACCTTCTATGAAGCCAGCATCACCCTAACATCAAAACCAGATAAAGACAACACAATGAAAGAGAATTACAGGCCAATATCCCTCAAGAACATAGATGCCAAAATCCTCAACAAAATTCTAGCAAATCAGATCCAGCAGTACATCAGAAAGATTACACACCATGGCCAAGTAGTATTTATCCCATAAATACAAGGATGGTACAATATCCACAAATCAATAAACATGATACATCACATAAGCAAATTGAGAGATAAAAACCACATAGTCATATCAATTGATTCAGAAAAAGAATTTGACAAAATCCAACACCCTTTCTTTATAAAAACTCTCAACAACTTGGGAATAGAATATTCATACCTGATCGTCATAAAAGCCATATTTGATAAACCCACAGCTAACGTCATACTCAGTGGGCAAAACTAAAACAATTTCCCTAGGAACAAGAACAACACAGGATGCCCACTTTCACCACTCTTGTTTAACATAGTACTGGAAATATTAGCAATTGTAATTAGACAAGAAAAACTATGAAAGGCATCCAAATTGGAAAAAAAGAGGTAAAGCTGTCCTTTTTTAGCAGATGACATGATAGTGTACATAAAAAACACAAAGGACTCCATCAAAAAAATTAATTACCTAAATAAATGAATTTGACAATGTAGTAGAATACCAAATTAATGACCAGAAATCTATGGAATTTCTATTCACTAATATCAAACTTCCAGAAAGAGAGATTAAAAAAGCAATCCCATTTATCATCACACCAAAAAAAATAAGACACCTAGAAAGAAACTTAACTAAGGAAGTAAAAGACCTATACACAGAAAACAACAGGACACTGAAAATAGAGATAGAGGAAGATGTAAACAGATAGAAGAGCATACCATGCTCATGGATTGGGTGAATCAACAGCATTAAAATATCCATACTACCCAAGGCACTCTATAGATTCAATGCACTACCCATTAAAATACAAACGGCATATTTCTCAGACCTAGAAAGAATTCTTCATAGATTCATCTGGAACAAAAAAAGGCCCCGAAAAGCCACAGGAAAACTGAGAAAGAAGAATAAAGTAGGTGGGGATCTCAATACCAGATTTCCAGGTGTATTACAAAGCAACTGTTTTCGGTCATAAGAAAAGTCTCTTCAAATTCAAGAAGAGAGAAATCATATCAAGCATCCTCTCAGACGACAGTGGCATAAAACTGGTAATCAACTATAATAAAAACAATACAAAGAAATCAAACACATAGAGACTAAACACCATGCTATTAAACAATGACTGGGCAACCAGAGAGATCAAGGAAGAAATAAAAAATATCGTGACAACAAATGACAATGACAACACAACAATACAAAATTTATGGGACACAGTGAAAGCAGTCGTGAGAGGGAAGTTCATAGCCCTACAAGCCTACTGCAAAAAAACAGGAAACAATGGTAATAAATTACCTAACCGTAGAACTCAAAGAGCTAGAAGGAGAACAGCAAGAAAAGCCCAGTGTAAGCAGAAGGAAGGAAATAGTGAAAATCAGAGCAGAGATAAACAACTTGGAGACCAAAGAAACAATTCAAAAGATCAACATAACCCATAGCTGGTTCTTTCAAAGGATAAACAAGATTGATGGACCCCTAGCCAGGCTCAGCAAGAAGCAAAGAGAGAAGACCCAAATAAACAAAATAAGAAATGAAAGAGGAGAAATAACAACAGACCCTGTGGAAATACAAAGGATTGTTAAAAAATACTATGAACAACTCTATTACAACAAATTGGACAACCTGCAAGAAATGGACATTTTCCTAGAAAAATATAACCTTCCAAAACTCAATGATGAGGAATCGAAACAGCTCAATAGTCCAGCAAATATGGAAGAAATTGAAGCAGTCATCAAAAAGCTTCCAGCAAACAAAAGTCCAGGACCAGATGGATACAAAAAAGATTTTTACCAAACATTCAAGGAGGAATTAAAACTTATCCTCTTCAGTCTACTCAAAAACATTCAAGAAGAAGGAACACTTCCAAACACCTTCTATGAAGCCAGCATCACCCTAATACCAAAACCAGATAAAGACAAAACAATGAAAGAGAATAATAGGCCAATATCTCTCATTAACAGAGATGCCAAAATCCTCATCAACATTCTAGCAAATCGGATTAAGCAGTACATCAGAAAAATCATACACCATGACCAAGTAGGATTCATCCCAGGAATGCAAGGATGGTACACTATCCGCAAATCAATAAACGTTATACATCACATAAGCAAATTGAGAGATAAAAATCACATAGTCATATCAATTCACGCAGAAAAAGCATTTGACAAAATCCAACACCCTTTCTTGATAAAAACTCTTAGCAAAGTGGGAATAGAAGGAGCATACCTCAACATCATAAAAGCCATATATGATAAACACATAGCTAACATCATACACAATGGGCAAAAACTAAAACCATTTCCCCTAAGAACAGGAACAAGACAGGGATGCCCACTCTCACCTCTCCTGTTTGACATAGTTCTGGAAGTATTAGCCATTGCAATTAGACAAGAAGAAGAAATAAAAGGCATGCAAATTGGAAAAGAAGAAGTAAAGCTGTCCTTATTTGCAGATGACATGATATTGTACATAAAAAACCGAAAGGACTCCATTCCAAAACTAATTGACTTAATTAATGAATTTGGCAAGATAGCAGGATACAAAATTAATGCTAAGAAGTCTGTGGCATTTCTATTCACTAATAGTGAAATTACAGGAAGAGAGACTGAAAAAGCAATCCCATTTACCATCGCGCCAAAAAAATTAAGATAGCTAGGAATAAACCTAACTAAAGAAATAAAGGCCTACATGTAGAAAACTACAGGACACTGAAAAAAGAGATAGAGGAAGATGTTAACAGATGGAAGAGCATACCATGCTCCTGGATTGGGAGAATCAACATCATTAAAACGTCCATATTACCCAAAGCAATCTATAGATTCAATGCACTACGCATTAAAACATCAACGACATATTTCACAGACCTAGAAAGAATTCTTCATAGATTCATCTGGAACAAAAAAAGACCACAAATAGCTACAGCAATTCTGAGGAAGAAGAATAAAGTAGGTGGGATCTCAATACCAGATTTCAAGCTATACTCCAAAGCAACTGTTCTGAAAACAGCCTGGTACTGGCACAAGAACAGACATATACACCAATGGAATAGAATAGAGAACCCAGATATCCACCCAAACCATTATGCTCAACTAATATTTGACAAAGGAGGCATGAAGATTCAATGGAGCCAAGATAGCCTCTTCAATAAATGGTGTTGGAAAAATTGGACAGATACATGCCAAAAAATGAAACTGGACTACCAACTTACACCAAATACAAAAAATAAACTCTAAATGGATACAGGACTTAAACATTAGAAGGGAAACCATAAAAATACTAGAGGAATCCATAGGCAGCACAATCTCAGATATATGCCAAAAGAACTTCTTCACTGATACTGCTCCAAAGGCAATTGGAGCTAAAGAAAAAATAAACAAATGGGACTACATCAAAATAAAAAGCTTTTGCACAGCAAAAGAAACCATCAACACAACAACAAGAAAGATCACTGTATGGGAGAACATATTTTCAAATGCTATCACTGATAAAGGTTTAATCTCCAAAATCTACAGCCAACTTATACAACTTAATAAAAGGAAGATAAATGATCCAATAAAAAAAAATGGGCAACGGACCTAAATAGAACCTTTTCGAAAGATGACAGAAAGAAGGCCAAGAGACACATGAAAACATGTTCAAAGTCACTAATCATCTGAGAGATGCCAATCAAAAGGACAATGCGATACCATCTTACACCGGTCAGAATGGGAATCATCAACAAATCAAGAAATGACAAGTGTTGACGAGGATGCAGAGAAAAAGGAACCCTTGTGCACTGTTGGTGGGAATGCAGACTGGTGCAGCCACTGTGGAGAACAGTATGGAGTTTCCTGAAAAAACTAAAAATGGATCTCCCATTTGACCCTGTAATCCCACTCTTAGGAATTTATTCTAAGAAATCACAAAGACCAATCAGAAAGGATTTATGCACCCCTATGTTCATAGCAGCACAATTTACAATAGCTACAATTTGGAAATAGCCTAGGTGCCCGTCAGCAGATGAGTGGATCAGAAAACTGTGGTATATCTACACAATGGAATTCTATGCTGCCATTAAAAAGAAGGAATTCTTACCATTTGCAGCAACATGGTTGGAACTGGAGAGCCTTGTGCTTAGTGAAATAAGCCAGTCAATGAAGGACAAGCATCACATGATCGCACTCATTGGGGGATAATAAAGAACATTATAAACTGATGTACAAAAGGATAGATACAGAGGCAGTAAACCTTCAAACACACTGTGAAATTACAGCAGGAAGATTAAACTCAGGTGAGGTAGATAAGAGATCAATCAAAGGACTTGTATGCATGCATATAAACATAACCAATGAACACAGACACTGGAGGGTTCTGTTATGCCTGGGAGGTAGGGGGGGACAATGGGGAGATATGTATAAAAAATTAATTAATAAAAATGCGACTGTTCTCAAAACAGCCTGGTACTGTCACAAGAGCAGACACATAGACCAATGGAATAGAATAGAGAATCCAGATATGGACCCAAACCACTATGCTCAGTTAATATTTGACAAAGGAGCTATGAACATACAATGGAGTCAAGACAGTCTCTCCAATAAATGGTGTTGGAAAAATTAGACCAATGCATGCAAAAAAATATAACCAGACCACTAACTTACATCATTTTCAAAAATAAACTACAAATGGATACAGGATTTAAACATAAGATGGGAAACCATAAAAATAGTAGAGAGATCCCCTGGCAGCATAATCTCAGACATATGCTAAAAGTAACTTCTTTACTGATAATGCTCCAAGGGCAAGGGAAGCTAAAGAGAAAATAAACAAGTGGGACTACATCAAAATAAAAAGCTTTTGCACAGCAAAAGAAACTGTCAACTAAACAAGAAAGCCCACTGTATGGGAGAACATATTTGCAAATGTTATCACTGATAAAGACTTAATCTCCAACATCTACAGCCAACTTATACAACTTAATAAAAGAAAGATAAATGATCCAATATAAAAAATGGCAACAAACCTAAATAGAATCTTTTCAAAAGTAGACAGAAGAAAGGCCTAGAGACATATTGAAACATGCTGAAAATCACTAATTTTCTAAGAGACGCATATAAATTGACCATGCGGTACCATCTCACACCTGTCAGAATGGCAATCATCAACAAACCATAAGTTTTGGCAAGGATGCAGAGAAAAAGGAATCCTTGTGTACTGCTGGTGGGAATGCAGACTGGTGCAACCACTGTGGAGAACAGTATGGAGTTTCCTCAAAACTCTAAAAAGAGAACTCTCATTTGACCCAGGAACCCCCCTTTTAGAAATATATCCTAAGAAACTAGAAACACCAATCAGACAGGATTTATGCACCCCTATGTTCATAGCAGCACACTTTACAATATGTACAATTTGGAAACAGCCTATGTGCCCATCACCTGATGAGTGTATCAAAAATTGTGGTACATCTACACAATGGAATATTATGCTGCCATAAAAAAGAAGGAATTTTTACCATTTGCAGCAACCTGGATGGAAATGGAGAGCCTTATGCTAAGTGAAATAAGCCAGTCAATGTCGGAGAAACACAACATGATCTCACTCATTTATGGATAATAAAGAACATTATAAACTGATGAACAAAAAGATAGATATAGAGGCAGTAAAGTATCAAACAGACTGTCAAATTGCAGTGGGAATGTTAGGGAGAGTGTTAGAAATTGGGAATTTTTGAGCATGCCCCATTCCAGATAGGCCGTGGACTATCCCTCAGATAGAGTTGTCAGGGCTGACATCAAGTCTCTCCTTAAGATATGGTCTCATGGCCCCTTTGTAGACACTGTCAGCTTTCTGCAGAACAAGATGACCCCAAGCCATATAAAATTGCTGTACTTCTGAGACTTGAAGCTCTTTGCATCCTGCCACTGCGTACGTGGAGGCAGAGAGACTGAGCTCGAGCTTGAATAAAGGCTCTTTGCTTTTGCATCGGACTCAGCTCCCTGGTAGTCTGAGGCATGGTTATGCATTTTTGAAGTACATAAAAAGAAAGTTTTAAGGCTAATTTGGAAATATAAAATTTATAAAAGATATGTATGTAATAAAAAGGAGAAGAGAAATGTTGTAAGGAAATCAAATAATACAGGCCAGTAAGCCAGGAAGAGTAACAGAGGGTAAGTAGTTATGCCAAAGTACTTATAGAGGGACTGATAAAAGAAATCTAACAGTTATTCTTTGTTATAATACATTCAGAAAAATTCTATTTAAAGTTGGAAAGTCCATAACAAGGACTGTCAAGGAAAATTTTATCTTAAAGCAGGTCAGTATATTTTTCTCCTTATACGATTCCTCCAAAATTTGGCAATACTTAATAAATAAATCATGGCAATACATTTCTTTGAATAAATTCAATAAGACCGGTTTCCAATAGTGGTTTTATGAATGAGAAACTTTGACCGGAGTATCATGTTTTAAAGAGCCCTGCCTGAACTCTGAAGACTTGAAGCCAATCAGAGAAATTCTGGTATCCAGCTTGGCAGCCCTGAAAATACCTGGTGCTGGGGTGTCAGGCCCATACCCTACCATCACTGGCAGTTGATCAGAGTACAAGGGGAGCAATAAGGGTGCTTCTGTGTCCCCGTGGGAACCCCACGCACTCTCAGTCTCCACGGGTACAAGGACTGAGATAAAGCCACAACAGGTGAGGACTTCACCTAACTCAGCAGATACTACAGACAGGCCTGACAGCAGCTGAATAGCTTAGATTCCTGGCCCTCTAGGGCACATTAATATTCAATCATGAAATTCCAGTAAAGGTAGTTACCATTCTTGTTATGTTTATGCAAACAATCTGGCCAAATTAAATACAATAGATAAATTAGTCTTGATTTGGCTCTTTTGATAAACATGGGGGTAATTTTGAGGAGAAAAAATTCTATTTCAATAGAAGTTATTAAAACTGAAAGGTTTTCTTTCCCTTCCACTAGACCATTCGTTACAGTTTTCCTCCTCTAGGTCACAAGTCCATCTCCTTCTGTGCCCACGAATCATTGTCCCTCTGACAGACAGCAAGGATCTCTTAACTCTGAGAGAAACTTCTGACCCGTCTCAGCAGGAAGTAGCTAAAAGAGCCCACCGACGTCCATTTTCCCTAAAAGAATTCAGAGCCATGATCCTTGAGGTAATATATTAGGCAGTTAGACAGATATGAGCAGAGCAAGGACGATGGGCCAACTAGCACTACAGATGTAATTAAGTCTTTCCATCTCTACCTATGTGAGACAAGGAGACTCCCCAGAAGCTAGAGAGAACAAGACTGCAGATAAAGCAGCCCAGGAGGTGCCCTAAAAAACAGTGGGGCTTCTACAGATTTTAGTGACTCTTCCAAACCCTAACCTACCCACCTCACTAGCTTACGTGGAAACCCAATCTAGCAAAGCTGAAATCCATAACCAATGTTTATTCAAGTTCTTATAGGCTTTATAGTCCACCCAGAAAGCAGTCCAGAAACATGTCTGATCTGGTCCATCCTTCCACCCTGGTGACTCTGACTAACTCCTATCTGGAAAGGACCACCCACACAGCAGTCAAGGTCGACGGAATCCCAACGTGGCTTCATTCCAACAATGACCCAAAAGAGTCAATGATTTGACTCATATACATAAAACCAGTGGGGAATGTTAGAGAGTGGGAATTTCTGAGCATGCCCCATTCCAGAGAGGCTATGGACTATCCCCCAGATAGAGTTGTCAGTGCTGACATCAGGCCAGGCCTTGAGATACTGTCTCATGGCCCCTTCCCAGACACTGTCAGCTTTCTGAAGAACAAGATGACCCTGTAACATGTAAGCCTTCTTTCATAGAATAACATGGTCATCAAGGCCTGACTCTGATGTTGCTTGTGAATGTAAAAATTAAGTGAATTAAAAATTTGATCAACAGAATAAACTGGTGAATATAATAAAATAAGGAGCATAGAAAGGAAGTGGACTGATAATTCTCAGGGGGAAAGGGGTGAAGGGTGTACAGGGAGAGACTAGAAAAAAACAAACACCTATGAATGAGGTCAATGGGAGGGAGGGAAGGGTAGGGGGAAGGGTGGGAGCTGGGTGGAGGGGAGCTATGGAGGGGAAAAAAGAGAAAAAATGTAATAATCTGAATAATAAAGATTTAATTTAAAAAAATCTGATGAACAGAATAAACTGGTGAATATAATAGAAGCAGGGGTATAGAAAGGGAGTGGACTGCCAATTCTCAGGAGAAACAGCGTAAAGGGGGTGTGGGAAGAGACTGGACAAACATCGTGCACCTATGAATTAGGACAATGGGGGTGAGGTAAGGACAGAGGGTAGGGTCAGAACCGGGTGGACAGGAGCTATGGGGTGAAAAAAAAAGGGGGGGGGGAGAATTGTAATAACTGAACAATAAATATTTATTAATTTAAAAAAATAAAAAGAGGAAGGAGAGGGAGAGAGGGATAGAAACAGCAATGATGAGACAGAATCATTGATATGCTACGTCCTGCATTTCCCCTATGTTTTATTGAGACCACAAACCAAGCATATGCATGACTCTCAATCGAACTGTGACTTCCTGCTTTATAGGTTGATGCTCATCCACTGAGCTACACTAGCCTGGCTTAAGTGGGAATTCTTATGGGGATTCAAGATGGTTCAATATTAACAATTTATTAATATGATGTACCACATAAACAAAGTAAAGAATAATAGTCACATGATTAAGTAATAATGCATAAAAAGCATTTGAGAAAACCCAGCATCCATTATCATAAAAACTCTCAGCAGGAGAAAAACCAAGATGGAGGCATAGGTGAACACCTAAACTGCTGACTCACACAACAATTTAAAAACTACAACTGAAAGACAGAACGAGCCACATCCAGAACCACAGGAAAGCTGGCTGAGTGGAAATTCTACAACTAGAAAGAAAGAGAGGGGCTCATGGACACTCTGAGGAGTTGTCAAAAGCTGAGGTATGGAAACATGCACATGGAGAGGATGGGTGGCAAAGTGAAGGCTGGCTTCCTCCAGTGGGAGGGAGATGGAAATTCCTTATTGCACTGAACCTCAGTTCCAGGCGAGACTCATAAGGGAGGAGTCTGGAAAAAGTGAGGAGTGGGAGGAAAAAAGGCAGCGGTATACACGGATGCATCTGGAGCTTTGTCACTGGGCAGAGGGAGAGAGAACAGCTGACAGTCCCACTGAGAGTGTTTGTTGGCAAGTTAAGAGTCAGTTATCCTCCGGGAGAAGGTGGGGGACTGCTGGACGGGGCTCTCCTGACCAGGCAGCCCCACTGCCATGGGGTTTTTCTCTGACAGAGCCACCAGCGCGAACGCGGAGATCGCACCATCTTTGAGAGGAAGGTGGATGTCTGCGGCAGTCTGAAAGCTGCAGTTGAGGCACCCATTGAAAAGCCGAGGGATCCAGAAAACCACTCTCCAATCGGCTCAGACACGCGGACTCAGAGGAGCTCCACAACGCACATGTAAAGGTCAGATTTCGTCTGGGATAAGGTGAGGTCTTCTGTCCCTCACAGCAGACATGCACACACTGTGGGAACCAGGCTGCGGAAAAGCTGCTTCTAGAGAGGTCCGCGGATGTGGAGCAGGGCGTGATCCCTAAGTGTGGAAGCAGACTCTTGGAGCTGGTGACAGAGGGGAGTTCTAGAAAACAACTCATTTTGATCTGAGGCAGAAGGACAGCCTGGGAGTTATTACAGTGTCCCGGCTGCAAAATGCCCACAAATCAGTTTTGAGAACCACAGAGTAGCAGGATCTGAGCACAGCCTAGAGAGGTCCTGTGCATAGTCTCAGAGGTCAATTCTGAAACACTGCTACCCAGTGATGGCACACAAATTGACTCTCACAAAATCACAAAAGAATAAAGAGATTAAAACACAACACAGCAATGGAACACAGGGAAGAGCAATACCCTCCTGACTGGGAAACAGGAGTGCCAAGCAGAACAATAGTGGCAGTGAATGACCATACTATTTTTTTTTCTTTTTCTCTTTTTCTTTTTTAAATTTGTTTTATTTTATTTATATTTATTTTTCATTTTTGCATATGTTAATTAAAAAACTATTTTTCTTTCCTCCTCAGTTGATTTAACCTTTTTAATTATTACGATTTTTTTTCAACTAGTATTATTACTACTACTATTTTACTTTTTTGGAAAAAAAACAAGTGTCAATTTGTTTTCTCTTTATTTTACTTAGGGATTAGAGTTCTACATTATATTTTCATTTTCCCTTTACCATAATTTTACCCTATCTCAACTCTACATTATGGCAACACTCTCCTCCTAACTTTCCCCATTTTGTTGTCCTGTTTCTTTTTTCATTTTCCAACTTTAGATTCTCCTATTCTTTCTCTTTACCTGGTTAAAATTTCACCCCATTTATATATCTAATTTTAAATCCCCTACTACAAGTCCATACAAACCTCTCTCTTCTTGTCTTCATTATCCAAAAAGGTGTTTTTCTCTATGTCCTTTTGTTGCTATTTGCCTGAACCATGATTATATCGATTTTTTTTGTATTTTTTGTGAGATTGTTTTAGCTTATCATACTTGTTTTATTTTGCTTTTTGTTTGCTTTGTTTTGGTTTGTTTTTTACCTCTCTTTTCCCTCAACTCCTTGGATACCAGTTGTTACTTGTAGTTTGTATTAATCTCCAGGTACTGGTTGTCGGCATTTGTTGGGATTAGTGACAGTTCTATTGGGGTTTTCTCCTCACATCTACATTTTGTTCCCCTTTTCTCTCTTATCCTCTTTCTTTTCTCTCTGACCTTTTTTTCTCTTTCTCTTTTCTTCTTCTTCTCCTTTTTATTTTTTTATTTTAATTTGTTTTTGTTCATTTATTTTATAATTTTTTTCTCCCTCTCCCAATTTGATTTTTGCACTTTTTTCTTTCCATTTTTCCTCATTTTCCTCTTCTTCTTTCTCTACATATGCCTAATTTGTCTTTCATTGGTGGTCAACTTATTTGTGATTATTAACATCCTGAATACATTTCTACTCAGTGCCTTGTGTGCTGTACCTGGTCGTGTTGTAGTTTGTGACTTTCAATCAACGTAGGAGAGAGAACTACATAACCAGACATGCGGAGAAGAAAGACCATAAGCAGAAGAAGAAACAGCCTGCATACAACAGAAAGGCAGGTATCACCAGAAAAGGAGGTAAACGAAACAGAAACAGAAATAAGCCTGCCTGAGAAAGAGTTCAGAGAAATAACCATGAGGTGGATGAAAAGAATGGAAGACAAAATCGACAATGTGAGTAAGAGCAAAGAGAAAATGAAGAATACCCAAGAGGAAATGAAGAAGAGCCAGGAGGAAATGAAGAAAAACAAGAAGAAATGAAGAATAATCAAGAAGTAATGAAAATGACATCAGTGCTACAAAGAACTCAATAGAAACCATCAAAAATAGACTGGAAGAAGCAGAGGACCCCATCAGTGAGCTAGAAGACATGGTAGGAAAAAATACCCAAGTACAGCAGCTTCTAGAAAAATAAATTAAAAAGCAAGAGGAGAGCCTAAGGGAACTTTCGGATAACAATAAACAAAACAACATCCGCATAATTGGGGTCACAGAAAAACTGGAAACTGAGCAAGGATTAGAAAACCTGTTTCCAAAAATAATGACAGAAAATTTCCCCAATGTAGGAAAGAAAAAACACACACAAATCCAAGAAGCTCACAGAGTACCAAGCAAAATGAACCCCAACAAACTGACAGCAAGGCACATTATAATAAAATTGGCAAACACCAATAACAAAGTAAGAATCTTAAAAGCGGCCAGAGAGAAACAGAAAGTTACCTACAAAGGAACCCCCATAAGACTAACTACTGATTTCTCAATAGAAACTCATCAGGCCAGAAGGGAATGGAATGAAATATGCAAATTCATGCAAAGGAAGGGTCTGAATCCAAGAATACTATACCCTGCAAGGCTTTCAATCAAAATTAAAGGTGAAATCAGAAGCTTCAAAGAAAAAACGACTAAAGGAATATATTACCACCAAACCAGCAATGCAAGAAATGGTAAATGGTCTGCTGTAATAAAAAGAAATAGGAAGCAAAGAAGGAACTTTAGAATAAAGACTAAAAATGGAGACAGATAAGTACCTATCAATATTAACTTTAAATGTAAAGGGACTAAATGCTCCAATGAAAAGACATAGGGTAACCAATTGGATAAGAAAACATGATCCATATATCTGCTGTCTACAAGAAACACACATCAGGAAAAGAGATGCACACAGATTGAGGAAGAAAGGATGGAAGATGGTATTTCAGACGAATGAAAATGAAAAAAAAGCTGGAGTTGCAATACTTATATTTGACAAATTAGATCTCAAAGTGAAGGACAAAACAAGAGATAAAGAAGGCTATTTCATAATACTAAAGGAAACAATCCAACAAGAAGAAATAACTTTGGAAAACATAAGCACACCCAATACAGGAGCACATAAATATATTTAAAAAAAAAAACAACTGGAGGATATTAAGGGCGAGATTGACAGCAATACAATCATAGTAGGAGACTTTAATACCTCACTGTCACCACTGGACAAATCCTCTAAACAAAAAATCAGGAAAGAAACATCAATCCTAAATGACTCAATAGACCAGATGGAATTAATTGACATCATCAGAACATTTCACCACAAAGCCACAGAATATACATTCTTCTCTAGTGCAAATGGGTCATTTTCAAAGATCATATGTTGGATCATAAGAACAGTCTCTTCAAGTTCAAAAAGATAGAAATCATATCAAGCATTTTCTCAGACTACAGTGGCATAAAACTGGAAATCAACCATAATAAAAACAATAGAAAGAAAACACATGGAGACTAAACAGCATGCTATTAAACAATGATTGAGTAACCAAAGAGATCAAGGAAGAAATAAAAAACATCATGTCAACAAATGACAATGACAACACAACAATACAAAATTTATGGGACACAGTGAAAGCAGTCTTCAGAAGTTCATAGCCCTACAAGCCTACTGCAAAAAAACAAGAGACAATGTTAATAAATTTCCTAACCCTATAAGTCAAAGAGCTATAAAGAGAGCAAAAATAAAAGCCAAGTGTAACCAGAAGGAAGGAAATAGAAAAGATCAGAGCAGAGATAAACAACATGGAGACCAAAGAAACAATTAAAAAGATCAACAAAACCCAGAGCTGGTTCTTTGAAAGGATAAACAAGATTGATGGACCTCTAGCCAGGCTCACCAAGAAGCAAAGAGAGAAGACCCAAATAAACAAAATCAGAAATGAAAGAGGAGAAATAACAACTGACCTCGCCTAAATACAAAAGATTGTTAAAAAAAATACTATGAACAACACTATTCCAACAAATTGGACAACCTGCAGTAAATGGATATATTCCTAGAAAAATATAACCTTCCAAAACTCAATCAGGAAGAATCGAAACAGCTCAATAGTCCAATAACTATGGAAGGATTTGAAGCAGTCATCAAAAAGCTTCCAGCAAACAAAAGCCCAGGACCAGATGGCTACACAGGAGTGTTTTACCAAACATTAAAGGAAGAATTAAAACCTATCCTACTCAGACTATTCAAAAATATTCAAGAAGAAGGAACACTTCCAAAAACTTTCTGTGAAGCCAGTATCACCCTAATACCAAAACCAGATAAAGATAACACAATGAAAGAGAATTAGAGGCCAATATCTCTCATGAACATAGATGCCAAAATACTCAACAAAATTCTAGCAAATCGGATCCAGCAGTACATCAGAAAGATCATACACTATGACCAAGTAGGATTCATCCCAGGAATGTAAGGAAGATACAATATCTGCAAATCAATAAACGTGATACATCACATAAACAAATCGAGAGATAAAAATCATATATTCATATAATTGATGCAGAAAAATTATTTGACAAAATCCAACACCCTTTCTTGATAAAAACTCTCAGCAAAGTGGGAATAGAAGGATCATACCTCAACATCATAAAACCCATATATGATAGACCCACAGCTAACATCATACTCAATGGGCAAAAACTAAATCCATTTCCCCTAAGAATAGGAACAAGACAGGGATGCCCACTCTCACCTCTCCTGTTTGAATAGTACTGGAAGTATTAGCCATTGTAATTAGATGAGAAGAAGAAATAAAAAGCATCCAAATTGGAAAAGAAGTAAAGCTGTCCTTATTTGCAGATGACATGATACTGTACATGAAATCCTGAAGGACTCCATCCTAAATCTAATTGACTTAATAAATGAATTCAGGAATGTAGCAGTATACAAAATTTATGCCAAGAAATCTGTGGCATTTCTATACACTAATAGTGAGATAACAGAGTGACTAAAAAAGCAATCCCATTTACCATCGCACCAAAAAAATCAAGATATCTAGAAATAAACCTAACTAAAGAGATAAAAGAATTACATGTAGAAAACTACTGGACACTAAAAAAAGAGATAGAGGAAGATGTTAACAGATGGAAGTGCATTCCATGCTCATGGATTGGGAGAATCAACATCATTAAAATGTCCATAACACCCAAAGCCATCTATAGATTCAATGCACTACCCATTAAAATACCAACAACATATTTCACAGACCTAAAAAGCATTCTTCAAAGATTCATCTGGAACAAAAAAAGATCACGAATAGCCACAGCAATTCTGAGAAAGAACAATAAAGTGGTGGGATCTCAATACCAGATTTCAAGCTATATTACAAAGCAACTCTTCTCAAAACAGCCTGGTACTGGCAAAAGAACAGACATATAGACCAATTGAATAGAATAGAAAACCCAGATATCCACCCAAACCACTATGCTCAACGAATATTTGACAAAGGAGGCATGAACATACAATGGATCCAAGATAGCCTCTTCAATAAATGGTGGTGGTAATATTGGACAGATACATGCAAAAAAATGATATTGGACCACCAACTTATACCAAATATAAAAATAAACTAAAAATGAATACAGGACTTAAACATCAGAAGGGAAACCATAAAAATACTAGAGGAATCCAGAGGCAGCACAATCTCAGACATATTCCAAAAGAACTTCCTCACTGATACTGTTCCAGAGGCAATGGAAGCTAAAGAAAAAATAAAAAAATGGGACTACGTCAAAACAAAAAGCTTTTGCACAGCAAAAGATATCATCAACAAAACAACAAGAAAGATCACTGTATGGGAGAACATTATTGCAAATGTTATCATTGATAAAGGTTTAATCTCCAAAATCTACAGCCAACTTATACAACTTAATAAAAGGAAGATAAACGATCCAATAAAGAAATGGGCAACGGACCTAAATAGAGCCTTTTCAAAAGATGACTGAAGGAAGGCCAAGAGACACAAGAAAACATGTTCAAAGTCACTGATTATCTGAGAGATGCAAATCAAAATGACAATGTGATACTATCTTACACCTGTCAGAATGCAATCATCAACAAATCACCAAACGACAAGTGTTGGCGAGGATGCGGAGAAAAAGGAACCCTCGTGCACTGTTGGTGGGAATGCAGACTAGTGCAGCCACTGTGGAGAACAGTATGGAGTTTCCTCAAAAAACTAAAAATGGATCTCCCATTTAACCCAGCCATCCCACTTATAGGAGTATATCCTAAGGAATTACAAACACCAATCAGAAAGGATTTATGCACCCCTATGTTCATAGCAGCACAATTTACAATAACTACAATTTGGAAACAGCCTAGGTGCCCGTCAGCAGATGTGTGGATCAGAAAACTGTGGTACATCTATAGAATGGAATTATATGCTGCCATAAAAAAGAAGTAATTCTTACCATTTGCAGCAACCTGGATGAAACTGGAGAGCCTTGTGCTTAGTGAAATAAGCCAGTCAATGAAGGAGAAGCACCACATGATCTCACTCATTTGTGGAAAATAAAGAACATTGTAAACTGATGAACAAAAGGATAGATACAGAGGCAGTAAAGCATCAAACAGACTGTCAAATTATAGCAGGAAGATTAAGGAGAGGTGTGGTAGATAAGATGTCAATCAAAGGACTTGTGTGCATGCATATAAGCATAACACATTAACATAGACACTGAGGGGTTGGAGTATGCCTGGGATGGAGTGGGGGTAATGGGGATACGTGTAACACAATAAAAAAATTAAAAATGAAAGAAAAGAAAAAGCAAGGAGTGCATGGAAACTCAGTGGAGCCATGAAAGGCAGAGGTCTGGAGGACCTTGCACTGGGTTGTGCAAAGAGGACTGCTGATTTTGCTGCTGTCTTTTTCTAGCGGGATTAAGACAGAACCATCCAACTGCACTGAACTCCACTTCCAACTGCACTGAACCCCAGTTTCAGGAAAGACCCTGGTGACTCAGCCTCGTATAGGTCCTGGGAGTGCACAGAACTTCAGGGGAGCCATGAAAGGAAGAGGTATGGAGGTACATCAGCATGAGTGTGCTCAGAGAGGGCTGCAGTGATTACCGAGGGACACTTAGACCCAGGTGCCTCACGGGAAATGGATGATGGGAAGCCAAGACTGTCTGCTCAGCCCTGAGACTCCACCTCATCCATGCTGAGCAGAGTCTTTTGCAGTTTTGCATGTCTTGTATCATAAGGTGGACTCCCAGCGTAAACACAGCTGATCCTCACAACCATTTGGCTTGGAGGTCAATTCCACCCAGTCATACCAACAACAATCAAGACTTAACTACAATAAGGCTATGCAAACAGTCCACAAAGGGATGCACCAAGACAGTCCACCTCAGGTAACTGGGGAGGCAGAGCTACTGAGCCATACAGGACAACTAGCACACAAAGCTACTCTACCAACACAGGGAAGCAGCTAAAATGTGGAGACAAAGAAACAGATCACAAATGAAAGAAATTAAGAAAAAAATTACTGGATATAGAGTTCAAAACCACAGTTATAAGGTTTTTCAAGGTTTTTCAAGATTTTTCTAAAAAAGATGAATAAATTTAGCAAAACCCAAGTGGAGATGAAAGAAAAACAACTAGAAATTAAACATACACTGACTGAAATAAAAAACATACAGAGACCTAACAATATACTAGAGGAACACAAAAATTAAGTCAAAGATTTGAAATACAAAGAAGCGGAAAACATTATGTGACAAAGATTTTTAAATGAAACTCTGTAGCATGAAAATCATTTTGAAAGGAAATAAAGAGAAATTTCCTTCAAATGTCATAAGGATTGTAATTGAAACTCAATATATTTGGCCTCTTGAGCTAAAGTAAGTAATCAGTGTTTTTACCTCCCTGAAAAAGTTTATATAAAGTTACAAAAAGAAATTGACAGCTAGTTTGAAATTGAATTGCCATGGCCTAGAGCAAAGAATATCCTTACATGATATTATTTTACAATGTCATTAATTTTTGAAATTTCACAACAGCATATTATACAATTATCCCAAACAAAATTACAAACTAATTCTTTGAATGTTTAGCAGCAATTTAAAAATGATATGTAAGGATTTAATCCCTTTCAGAAGGAATTAAGGCACTAGGAAGGCACTTGAGCATTCTATACTGGCCCCTCTTTCCTCTTTTGCCAAGAGGGACCCTCTTCTCACAATCCAATGGCCCTCAACTGTAACCTAAGCTCTCTATTCACCCTGAGGTTGAAGCCTCAATGTGGCTGGTATAATGGATCTGTCTCTCTCCAAAGGGTGTGAGCTGAGCCCTCCCTGGAGAAGGAACCTGAATTCCCCAAGATATGTGATCGGTGCTGGGGCCTCCACCAGCAGTCGAGGAGATCCCCAAGGCAGGTGCTGGGCATGGAGTCCAGAGAGGCATAGTCTACCATGGAGACAGAACTGAACAACACCCTGCTTGGCTCCGGAGGATGACTGGTTAGCCAGAGATGGGTAAGATTCCTCAGGGAAGGAACAACCTAATACAGGCACAGTCCAGAGGGGCCATCAGGAAAGAACTTGGGGGTCAACAGAGGTAGGGCACAGACCCTCATCCCCTCTCAAACTTGCAGGGGTCTGAACACTCACCCCTTTTGAGGGAGGTCTCCTGCCCCTCATGGCTACTTTGCTTCGCACGCCCACCACAGTTCTGGATCCAGGTAACAGACAGAGACGTGGCCCAGCTCAGACCCAGATAACAGACAGAAACTTGGCCAACAGAAGCTGCCCTATATCTAAATTCTGCCTACCACCAGAAATTCTCAGGGCCTACTCAAGAATGCAAATAAACTTTTCCACTAATATTTACAGGGTAATCTAAGATTGTTTGTAGAGTATTTAATTTGACAGTAAAAGAGTGATCAAGCTTTCAGATTAATTTAAATTGGCGAATTGAAATAAGTGAACACCCGGAGAGAGAATCCAAGATGGCGGCATAGGTAAACACCTATACTGCTGCCTCGCACAACAATTTCAAAACTACAACTAAAAGACAGAACGGACATCATCCAGAACCACAGGAAAGCTGGCTGAGTGGAAGTTCTACAACTAGAGGGAAAGAGAGGGGCTCACGGAGACCCAGAGGAGCTGCAAAAAGCTGAGGTACGGAGACGAGCGCGCTGAGAGAGCGGTGCCGGAGTACCTGGCTGGCTTTCTCTGGCGGGAGGGAAACGGAGACTCTCAAAGGCATTTGAACCCCTTATGCTACGACACTAAACCCCAGATCCAGCCGAAACTCATACGGGGGGAGTTTGGACTGTGAAAAGGGAGAAGTGCACGGAAATTTAGGGGAGTTGCAAAGGATCGGAGGTCTGGTCGCGCACGGCACCACGCGGAGGACAGATTGCTGATTGTTCCGCTGGCTTTCGCGAGTGGGCGGGAGACAGACCCTCCGATCTGTGCCACTTCTGAGTCCACTGGGCCCCTGTTTTGGGCGAAACCCTGGGGACCTAGACTCGTGTGGTCCTGGTTCGCAGGGGAGCCGGAAAGGCAGCGGTTGGAGGCGCTGCGGGTGCGCGCGCACAAGGACCGCTCCAGCCATTACCCAGTCACGTGAGACTCAGGGGCCGTGGAGGGCGGGGCCGACTGGAAGGCAAGGCGGTCCCTTAAGCCCTGAGACTCCACCCCTCCCAAGCTCAGCAGAGGCTTCTGCAGCTGAATCCAGCACAGAAGTTTCCCCGGCACAGTGAAAATGCCGAGACAAGGGAAGGGATTACAAGCAAAAGAAATGGAGGAAAAAAAACGACTGGATATAGAGTTCAAAACCACGCTTATAAGGTTTTGCAAGAATATGCTAGAAAAGATGGATAAATTTAGTGAGACCCAAGAGAAGATAATAAATACACTGACTGAAATGAATACTATTACACAGAGTACTAACAGCAGACTAGAGAAAGGCAAGGATCAAGTCAAAAATTTGAAATATAAAGAAGCAGAAAACATTCAACTGGAAAAGCAAGAAGAGAAAAGAATCCAAAAATGTGAAGATAATGTAAGGAGCCTCTGGGACAGCTTCAAGCGTACCAACATCAGAATTGTGGGGGTGCCAGAAGAAGAGAGAGAGCAAGATACTGAAAACCTGTTTAAAGAAATAATGACTGAAAACTTCCCACATCTGGTAAAAGAAATAGACTTACAAGTCGAGGAAGCACACAGAACCCCAAAGAAAAGGAACCCAAAGAGGACTACACCAAGACACATCATAATTAAAATGCCAAGAGCAAAAGACAAAGAGAGAATATTAAAAACAGCAAGAGAAAAACAGTTCATTACCTACAAGGGAGCACCCATACGACTGTCAGCTGATTTCTCAACAGAAACGATGCAGGCCAGACGGGAGTGGCAAGAAATATTCAACGTGATGAACAACAAGAACCTACAACCAAGAACAATCTATCCAGCAAAGCTATCATTCAGAATTGAAGGGCAGATAAAGAGTTTCACAGAGAAGAAAAAGCTAAAGGAGTTCATCAACTCCAAACCAGTATTATATGAAATGCTGGAAGTTACTTTTTAACAAGAGGAAGAAGAAGAAAAAGTTAAAGATGAACAACAATACATATCTGTCAACAAGTGAATCTAAAAATCAAGTTAATAAAAAATCTGATGAACAGAATAAACTGGTAAATATAATAGAATCAGAGGCATAGAAGGGAAGTAGACTGACAACTCTCAGGGAGAAAGGGGTGAGGTGGGTAAGGGTAGAGACTGGACAAAAATCATACACCTATGGATGAGGACAATGGGGGGAGGTAAGGGCAGAGGGTGGGATGGGAGCCAGGTAGAGAGGAGCTATGGGGTAAAAAAGAGGAACTATTGTAATAATCTGAACAATAAAGATTTCTTAAATTAAAAAAAAAACCTCTCAGCAAAGAGAGAAAGGAGGGAACATACCTCAAAATAATAAAGTACACATTCAAGAAACTCACAGCTAACATCATACTCAATGGGGAAACTAAAAGCTTCTTCCTTAAGATAAAGAATGAAATGAGTTTGTCCATTTTAAACAATTTTATTTAAAACTAGAGACCCAATGGATAGATTCATACACCAGCGGAGTCCTTCAGTCTGGCATGCAGGGATCAGGCTGAAACTGAGTCTCTGACTTTCCCCAAGGGGTCCTAGATTGCAAAAGTGTGGTTTTCAGGGGACAGACCCCAGAATCGGACTCCCTCCTGTCTGGTTCCGGGTGCATCACCCGAGAGCTGCTGCTACCAAGTGACCACAGCCCAGCGACTCCTGTATTGAATTCTCCTGATGGTCATTGTGAGTCATTGCTACTGGCTGGTCAGCCAGTTGGCCAGTTGCTTAGGCTTTAATATATATATACATAGTTTTGCAACTCCAGCCATAGCAATCAGATAAAAAGAAGGAATAAAGACATCCAGATAAGAAAGTAAAAAGTAAAATTGCAATTATTTGCAGAAGATACAATACTGTATATAGAAAACGTTAAAGATGTCACCAAAAGCTATTAGAACTGGTAAATAAATTCAGTACAATAGCAGTGTACAAAACAAATATCCAGAAGTCAATTGCACCCTCTCCATTCGAGGACCCCTTGGGAGATGTCGAACATCCCTCTTGTAATATGGGACTGCTGGCTCCTAAACACTCACCTGCCTGATCAGCCCTAACCTCTCTGCCTGCCTGCCTGATTGCTCCTAACTGTCTCTGCCTGCCTGCCTGATCACCCCTAACTGACTTCCCCTGCCAGCCTGATCTCTTCCCCAACTGGCCTCCCATGCTAGCCTGATCTTACCCACAATGGCCCTCCCCTGCCAGCCTGATCTCATTCCCAACTGCCTTAAAACTCCTTTTCAGACCCATCTTTGCCATTCAACCAGATTAGGTTCCAATTCGTCAGTTTCTATGGCAGTCAGCATCAAAAGTGCCACTTCCTGGCAGACATTGGCTCCTTACGGTTTACCCAGATTTGGTTCTTATTGGTTGGTTTCTATGCCAGTCAGTGTCTCTGGGTGTGATCAGAGAGGTGGGGCTGATCAACAGCGCCCACAGAGGCCCAGAGAGAAAGAGAGGAGAGCTGCTGGCCATGCCCAGAGTGAGAAAGAGAAAGGCAAGGGTTGGTTAACAGTTTCCAGGGATGCTATGGATCAGACACTGCTTCTCTCTCCAGGCCTCTCTATGGGCCTGATCTGCAGCCCCCTCAGCAGTCAGTGTTTGGTTCTCTTGGCAACCCAGCACTGACTGCAGGACTGACTTCCAGTGTTCAGTTAAGACTTTAGTCTTTACAGTCACTGTCTTTTTATAAGTATAGATAATAAACTATCAAAGAAAAATTTAGAAAGCAATATTATTTATAATTGCATTATAACAATTAAAATACCTAGGAGTGAATTTTTAAATTTTTATTGCTTAAAGTATTATGTATACTAGTACATATATCTCCTTTTTGCCCTCTAATTGACCTTCCCCCAGCCTCCCCTATCTCCTGTCATATGCCATCATCACAACACCCCAGTGTCTTGTGTCCATTGTTGTGCTTATATGAATGCATACAAGTCCTTTGGTTGACATATTTCCCTCCCTCCCCAACACTCCCCAGGCTTCTCGCTGTAATTTAACAGTTTGTTCGGTGCTTTAATGCTTCTGTATCTCTCTTTTTATTAATCAGGTTATAGTGTTCATTAGTCTCCATAAGTGAATGAGATCATGTAGTATTTTCCTTTCATGGCCTGGCTTATTTCACTTAACATAATGCCCTTCTGGTCCATCCATACTGCTGCAAATGGTGAGAATTCCTTCATTTTTATAGCAGGCTAGTATTCCTTTGTGTAGATGTACAATAGTTTTTGAACCCACTTATCCTCTAATTGCCATTAAGGCTGTTTCCAAATCTCACCTATGGTGAATTGTGCTGCTATGAACACAGGGGTGCATATATCCTTGCTTATTGGTGTTTCTAGTTTCTTGGGATATATTCCTAGAAGTGGGATTACTGGGTCAAATGGGAGTTCCATTTTAGTTTTTTGAGGAAACTTCGTAGTGTTCTCCACAGTGGCTTCACCAGTCTGCACTCCCACCAGCAGTGTACGAGGGTCCCTTTTTCTCCACATCCTTGCCAGCACTTATCATTTGTTGATTTGTTGACGATTGCCATTCTGACAGATGTGAGATGATACCTCACTGTCGATTTGATTTGCATCTCTTGGAAAATTAGTGACTTCGAGCATGTTTTCTTTTGTCTCATGGCTTTCCGTCTGTCTTCTTTTGAAAAGATGTTATTTAGGTCCATACCTCATTTTTTTATTGGATCGTTTAACTTCCTTTTATTAAGTTGTATAAGTTGGCTATAGGTGTTGGAGATTAAACTTTTATCAGTGATAACATTTACAAATATGTTCTCCCATACAGTGTTCTTTCATGTTGATTTGAGGGTTTTGTTTGTTTTCACTTTGATGGTTTTTTAAATATATTTATTATTGTTTTTTACAGAGAGGAAAGGAGAGGGACAGAGAGCTAGAAACATCAATGAGAGAGAAACATCTTTCACGTGCCTCCTACACACCCCCTACTGGGGATATGCCCACAACGAAGGTACATGCCCTTGACCAGAATCAAACCTGGGACCCTTCAGTCTGCAGGCCAATGCTCTATCCATTGAGGCAAAATAGTTTGGGCTTTTTATGATTTTGTTGATGATTTCCTTTGCTGTGCAAAAGTTATTATTTTTATCTAGTCCCATTTGTTTATTTTCTCTTTAGCTTCCTTTACCCTAGCAGCAGTATCTGTGAAGAAATTGCTTTGGCATATGTCTGAGATTTCTCTGCCTGTAGATTCTTCTAGTATTTCTTTGTTTCCCTGTCTTATGTTTCCTGTATCCATTTTGAGTTTATTTTTGTGTATGGTGTAAGTTGGTGGTTTACTTTCATTTTTTTTCATGAATCTGTCCAATTTTCCCAACACCATATATTGAAGAGACTGTCTTGACTTGATAGTATGTTCATGCATTCTTTGTCAAATATTAATTGAGCATAATGGTTTGGATGGATATCTGGAGTCTTTATTCTATTCCATTGGTCTATACATCTGTTCTTATGCCAGTAACAGGCTGTTTTGAGAAAAGTTGCTTTGTAATACAGCTTGAAATCTGGTATTGAGATCCCAACTACATTGTCCTTCTTTCTCAGGATTACTGGGGCCATTCTGGGTCTTTTATATTCCAGATGAATTTTTGGAGAGTTCTTTCTAGGTCTCTGAAATATACAATTGGTGCTTTAATGGGGAGTGCATTCAATCTATAGATAGATTTGAGTAGAATGGACATTTCAATGATGTTGATTCTACCAATCCATGAACACAGTATGTTCTTCCATCTGTTTACATCTTCCTCTATCTCTTTTTTCAGTGCCCTGTAGTTTTCTGCATATAGTTCTTTTACCTCCTTAGTTAAGTTTATTCCTAGGTATCTTAATTTTTTGTTGTGTTGGTAAGTGGGATTGCTTTTTTACTTGCTCTTTCTGTTAAGTTCACTATTGATATATAGAAATGCCATAGATTTCTGAGCATGAATTTTATATCCTTCTACATTGCCAAATTCATTTATTAAGTCTACTAGTTTTTTGCTGGAGTCTTTTGAGTTATTTATGTACAATATCATGTCATCTGAAACTAAGGACAGCTTTACTTATTCTATTCCAATTTGGATGCCTTTCTATTTAATTTATTTTTTTATTTTAAATTTTATATTAATGTATTACATGAATACATATCTTCTCATTACCCACCCCACTCCCATAAACACCATAACCCCCAGTGTCTTATGTTCATTCGTTATACATATATACATGCATACAAGTCCTTTGGTTGATCTTTTATCTACCCCACCTCTCCCTAAACTTCCTGCTGTAATTTGACAGACTGTATGATGCCTTATTGCCTCTGTATCTATCTTTCTGATCAACAGTTCATAATGTTCTTTATTATCCATAAATGAGTGAGATAATGTGGTATTTTTCTTTCATTGATTAGTTTATTTCACTTAGCAAAGTGCTCTTCAGTTCCATCCAGGTTGCTGCAAATGGTAAGAATTCCTTCTTTTTTATGGCAGCATAGTATTCCATGGTGTAGATGTACCACAGTTTTCTGATCCACTCATCAGCTGATGGGCACATAGGCTGTTTCCAAATTGTACATATTGTAAAGTGTGCTGCTATGAACATAGGGATGCATAAATCCTTTCTGATTGGTGTTTCTAGTTTCTTAGGATATATTCCTAAAAGTGGGATTGCTGGGTCAAATGAGATTTCCATTTTTAGTTTTTGAGGAAACTCCATACTGTTCTTCACAGTGGCTGCACCTGTCTGCATTCCCACCAGCAGTGCACGAGGGTTCCTTTTTCTCCACATCCTCACCAACATTTGTCATTTGCTTATTTGTTGATGATTGCCATTCTGACAAGTGTGAGATGGTATCGCATTGTCGTTTTGTTTTGCATCTCTCAGATAATTAGCGACATTGAGCATGTTTTCATGTGTCTCCTGGCCTTTCTTCTGTCATCTTTTGAAAAGGTTCTATTTAGCTTCATTGTCCATTTTCTTATTCGATCGTATATCTTCTTTTTATTAAGCTCTATAAATTGGCTGTACATGTTGGAGATTAAGCCTTTATCAGTGATAACATTTGCAAATATGTTCTCCCATACAGTGGGCTTTCTTGTTGTTTGGTTGGTGGTTTCTTTTGCCCTGCAAAAGCTTTTTATTTTGATGTAGTCCCATTTGTTTATTTTCTATTTAGCTCTCATTGACCTTGGAGCAGTATCAGTGAAGAAGGTCCTTTGGCATATGTCTGAGATTGTGCTGCCTATGGATACCTCTAGTATTTTTATGGTTTCCCATCTTGTGTTTAAATCCTGTATCCATTTGGATTTTATTATTGTGTATGGTGTAAGTTGGTGGTCTAGTTTCATTTTTATGCATGTATTTGTCCAATTTTCTCAACACCATTTATTGAAAAGACTGTCTTAACTCCATTGTATGTTCATGCTACCTTTATCAAATATAAATTGAGCATAGTGATTTGGGTAGATATCTGGATTCTCTATTCTATTCCATTGCTCTATATGTCTGTTCTTGTGTCAGTGCCATGATGTTTGGGAACTATGGCTTTGTAATATAGCTTGAACTCCAGTACTGAGATCCCACATACTTTATTCTTCCTTCTCAGGATTGCTGTGGTTATTCAGGGTCTTTTTGTTGTTGTTGTTCCAGATAAATCTTTCAAGAGTTCTTTTTAGGTCTGTGAAATATGTCGTTGGTATTTTAATGGGTAGTGCATTGAATCTATAGATTGCTTTGGGAGATATGGACATTTTAATATTAATTCTCCCAATCCATGAGCATGGTATGCTCTTCTATCTGTTTATATCTTCCTCCTTCTCTTTTATCAATACCCTGTAGATTTTTGCATATAGGTCTTTTACCTCCTTAGTTAGGTTTATTCCTAGGTATCTTTTTTTTTTTTTGGTGTGATGGTAAATGGGAATGCTTTTTCAGTCTCTCTTTCTGTAATTTTTCTATTAGTGTATAAAAATGCCATAGAATTCTTGGCATTAGTGTTGTATCCTGCTACATTGCCGAATTCATTTATTAAGTCCATTAGCTTTTTCATGGATTCTTTCAGGTTTATAATGTATAGTATAATGTTATCTGCAAATAAGGACAGCTTTACTTCTTCTTTTCCAATTTAGATGCCTTTTATTTCTCCTTCTTGTCTAATTTCAATGGCTAATACTTCCAGTACGATGTCAAACAGGAGTGGTGAAATGGGACATCCCTGTCTGGTTCTTGTTCTTAGGGAAAATGGATTTAGTTTTTGCCCATTGAGTATAATGTTAGATGTGGATTTATCAAATATGGCTTTAATGACAGTGAGGTATGAACATTTTATTCTAACCTTACTGATAGTTTTTATTAAGAAAGGGTGTTGGATTTTGTCAAATGCTTTTTCTGCATCAATTGATATGACTATGTGATTTTTATATCTCAATTCGTTTATGTGAAGTATCACATTTATAGATTTGCGGATATTGTACCATCCTTGCATTTATGGGAAAAATACTACTTGGTCATGGTGTATGATCTTTCTGATGTACTGCTGAATCTGATTTGCTAGAATTTTGTTGAGGATTTTGGCATCTACGTTCATGAGAGATATTTTCCTCTAATTCTCTTTCATTGTATTGTCTTTACCTGATTTTAACATTAGAGTGATGCTGGATTATGGAAGGTGTTGGGAAGTGTTCCTTTTCTTGAATATTTTGGAATTGTCTCAGGGGGTTGTTTTAATTCTTCCTTGAATGTTTGCTAAAACTCTTATGTAGCAATATGGTCACATGCTATTGTTTAAAGGAAGCTTTTTGATGACTGCTTCAATTTTTTCCATAGTTATTGGCCTATTGAGATGTTTGGATTCTTCCTGATTGAGTTTTAGAAAGTTATACTTTTATAGGAATATGTACATTTCCTGCATGTTGTACAGTTTGTTGGAAGAGAGTTGTTCATAGTATTTTTTAACAATCCTTTGTATTTCAGAGAGGTCTTTTGTTATTTCTCCTCTTCTGTTTCTGATTTTGTTTATTAGAGTCTTCTCTTTTTGCTTCTTGGTGAGCCTGGCTAGAGATCCATCAATCTTGTTTATCCTTTCAAAGAACCAGCTCTTGGTTTTGTTGATCTTTTGAATTGTTTCTTTGGTCTCTATGTGGTTTATCTCCACTCTGATCTTTACTCTTGCCTTCTTTCTGCTTAAATGGGGCTTTTCTTGTTGCCTCTTTCTAGCTCTTTAAGTTGTAGAGTTAAGTAATTTATTACCATTGTTTCTTGTTTTTTTTTCAGTAGAGCTAAGAACTTCCCTCTCAAAACTGTTTTCCCTGTGTCCCATATATTTTGTACTGTTGTGTTATCATTGTCATCTGTTGCCATGATGTTTTTAATTTCTTCCTTGATCTCCCTGGTTACCCAGTCATTGTTTAATAGCATGCTGTTTAGTCTCCATGTCTTTGATTCTTTTATTGTTTTTTTTGTGTTGATTTGCAGTTTTATGCCACTGTGAACAGAGAAAATGCCTGATATGATTTCTATCTTCTTGAAATTGAAGAGACTTTTCTTATGAGCCAACATATGATCTATCTTTGAAAATGACCCATGTGCACTGGAGAAGAATGTATATTCTGTGGCTTTGGGGTGAAATGTTCTGAAGATGTCAATTAATTCCATCTGGTCTAGTGAGTCATTTAGGATTGATGTTTCTTTGCTGATTTTTTGTTTAGAGGATTTTTCCAATGGTGACAGTGGGGTATTAAAGTCTCCTACTATGATTTTATTGCTGTCAATCTCTCCCTTAATGTCCTCCAAGAGTTTTTTTATGTATTTAGGTGCTCCTATATTGGGTGCATATATGTTTACCAGAGTTATTTCTTCTTGTTGGATTGTTCCCTTTAGTATTATGAAGTGGCCTTCTTTATCTCTTGTTATATCCTTCACTTTGAGATCTAATTTGTCAGATATAAGTATTGCAACCCCAGCTTTTTTTTTCATTTCCATTTGCCTGAAATGCCATGTTCCATCCCTTCACCCTCAATCTGTGTGCATCTCTTTTCCTAAGGTGGGTTTCTTTCAGAAAGCAGATATATGGATCATGTTTTCTTATCCAATCAGTTACCCTATGTCTTTTGATTGGAGCATTTAAACCGTTTACATTTAAAGTTATTATTGATAAGTACTTATCTGTTGCCATTTTTAGTCCTTACCCCCAAGTTCCTTCTTCGCTTCCTCTTTCTTTTTATTACAGCAGACCTTTTAACATTTCTTGCATTGCTGGTTTGGTGCTAATATATTCCCTTAGTCCTTTTTTGTCTGTGAAGCTTTTGATTTCACCTTCAATTTTGATTGAGAGTCTTGCAGGGTACAGTATTCTTGGATTCAGACCCTTCCTTTGCATGACTTTGTATATTTCATTCCATTCCCTTCTGGCCTGACGAGTTTCTGTTGAGAAGTCAGTAGCTAGTCTTATGGGGGTTCCTTTGTAGGTAACTTTCTGTTTCTCTCTAGCTGCTTTTAAGATTCTTACTTTGTCGTCCATGTTTGCCAATTTAATTATAATGTGCCTCGGTGTCGGTTTGTTTGGGTTCATTTTGCTTGGGACTCTGTGAGCTTCTTGGATTTGTGTGGGTTTTTTCTTTTCTATATTGGGGAAATTTTCTGTCATTATTTCTTCTAACCCGTTCTCTAATCCTTGTTCAGTTTCCACTCTTTCTGGAACCCCCATTATGCGGATGTTACTTTGTTTCATGTTATCCCAAAGTTCCCTTAGACTCTCCTCTTGCTTTTCAACTTTTTTTTTCTAGAAGCTGCTGTACTTGGGTATTTTTTCCTACCTTGTCTTCTAGCTCACTGATGTGGTCCCCTCCTTCTTCTAGTCTACTTTTGATGCTTTCTATTGAGTTCTTTATAGCAGTGATGTCATTATTCATTTCTTCTTGTTTATTCTGCACCTCCTCTAGCTTCTTCTGCATTTCTTCTTGCGTCTGCTTTATTTCCTCTTGGCTCTTACTCATATTGTCAAATATGTCTTCCATTCTTTTCAACCACATTACCATAATTTCTCTGAACTCTTTCTCTGGTAGGCTTATTTGTGGTTCTATTTCGTTTACTTCCTTTTCTGGTGAAACCTGCCTTTCTGTCTTTTGTGGGCTGTTTCTTTTTCTGCCCATGGTCTTTCTTCTCTGGGTGTCTGGTTATGTAGTTCTCTCTCCTACGTTGATTGAAAGGCACAAACTACAACACGACCAGGTACAGCACACAAGGCACTTTCCGTGTGCTCTGTGGATCTCTGTTTCCGCCGCGTGTCTGCGCCGATTGGAAAGTTCTGGGTCCCTGGTTTCCTGGCTGCTTGATGGGTGCCCAGCCAAAGGCTTTAGGCCGCCGCAGACATCCACCTCCCACTGCAAGATGGCTCAGGCTCCGCGTTCACGCTGGTGGCTCTGGCCAACAAAAACCTTGTGGCAGTGGGGCTGCCTGGCCGGGAGAGCCCCCTCCAGCAGTTCCCTGCCTTCCCCTGGAGGACAACTGACTCCTAGCTTGCCAACAAACACTCCCAGTGCGACTCTCAGCCGCTCTCTCTCCCTCTGCCCAGCGACAAAGCTCCAGACGCGTCTGTCTACTCCGCTGCCATTTTCTCCTCCGTTTTCTGCTGCTTGTAGTCTACTTTTGATGTTTTCTATTGAGTTCTTTACAGCAGCGATATCATTTTTCATTTCTTCTTGGTTCTTCTTCATTTCATCTTGGTTCTTACTCATATTGTTGAATTTGTCTTCTATTCTTTTCAACCACCTTATGACCCTTTCTTTGAATTATTTCTCTGGCAGATTGCTTGACCCCATTTCTTTTACTTCCTTTACTGGTGATGCCTGCTTTTCTTTCATATGCCGGCTATTTCTTTTTCTGCCTATCGTCTCTCTTCACTTGTCGGGTTTTGTAGTTCTCTCTCTCCTGCATTAATTTAATGGGAAAGAAACAACATAAGCAGGTACAAAGTACAATGCACTGAACAGAAATGTATTCACAATATTAATAGCCACAAATAAAGATGACCAGCAGAGGGAGACAAATTAGCTGATAGGATAGAAAGAAGAAGAAAGAAAAGAAGCAGAAAAAGAAAATAAAGGTAAAAAGAATGAGTGACAAAATGAAATTGGGATAAGGGAGAAAAATGAAAAAAATAAAAGAGAAAAAGTAAGAGAGGAAAGTAAGAGAGTAAGAAGGAGAAGGGAAACAAATTATATATACAGGGAGAAAATTACAATAGAATAGCACTAATCCCAATAAATGCCAGCAACAACTACCTGGAGATTAATTCAATCTACAAACAACAACTAATATCAAGGGGGTTGAGGGAAAACTGAAGTAAAAAACAAACAAAAAACAAAGCAAACAAAATACAAAAAAAAAATAAGAAGAATAAGCAAAACAATCTCACAATAATGTATAAAACATTGATATAATCCACATTCAAGCAAACAACAAAAGGACATAGAGAAAAACAATTTTTTGGATAGTGAAGACAGAGAAGAGAGAGATGTGTATGGACTTGGAGTAGGGGATTGGAAATTAGATATATAAGTAGAGTAAAATTCTAACAGGGGGTAAAAAGAAAGAATAGGAAAAATTTAAAGTGGGAAAAGGGTAAGAGAAATAGGACAGCAATAGGGGAATAGTTAGGAAGAGAGTGAAGGCATAAAGGTAGAGTTGAGATAGAATAAAATAATGCTAAAGGAAAGATGCAATTAAATTGTAGATCTCTAATACCAAAGTAAAATAAAGAGAAAATAAAATAATAGTAGTAATAATAGTGATTGAATATAAAAATGTAATAATTAAAAAGGTAAAATTAGGAAAGGAAAAATGAAAAAAAAGAGTTTCTTAAATAAAATATGAAAAAATAAAAAATTTAAAAATAAGAAATAAAAAATTAGAGTTTGCAGTAGTGAAGTTCATTCACTTCCTCTATTGATCTGTTTGGCATGCCTGTCCCCAGTCAGGACAATATTGCAGTTCCCTGCTTTCGACTAGTTTTTAATCTGGAAATGTGTCTTAATCTCTTTATTCTTTGGTGATTACACAAGACTAAATTTGTGAATCATCCCCTGGGTGGCAGTGTTTTGGAATTGACCTCTGAGACTATAGGTCCTTTCTAGCCTGTGCTTAGATCCTGCTTTCCCTTTGGCACTCAATACCAGTTTGTGGGAGTGGGCTGCACCAGAGTTGGTTCTCTGATGGTTACTCCCCGCTCTGATCCCCAGTCTCCAGAGACACACCTTTCCCCTGTGGTCTCCCAGGGTGTCCCTAACTGGGTGATCCTTTGTATTGGGCTTAGCAATCAGAAGCAAGGATCTGAAGATAAAAGAGCACAACTCTGCCCACTCTCCTTTCCCTGCTCCTGTCCAAGCTGCCTGCACACTTTAATAACTTCCAGGCTGTCCTTCTGCATCAGACCAGAATGGGTTGCTTTCTAGAGATCCCCTCTGTTAACAGCTCTGAAGGCCACCTTCCACATTCAGGGATCAGGCCCTGGCCAGCAGCATCCATGGATTTCTCTAGGTGCAGATTTCCCCCAGTCCAGTTCCCAGAGCACGCACCTTTCTATTCTGCAGGACCAGAGACCTCACCTTATCCCAGGTAAAATCTGACCTTTCCGAGTGTCATGTGGAGATCCTCTGAATCTGAGTGTTTGTGCTGATGGGGAAGTGTTGTTCTGGGGCTCGGAGTTGTTTGATGGGTGCTGTAGCTGTAGATTTTCAGGCTTCCATAAACATCCAATTTTCCCCTCAAGATGGCACAGTCTCCACCTCCCAACTGGCGGCTGAGGCAAAGAATCTGGCAGCAGAGGAGGCTTCCTAGTCAGGGGAACCCCGTCCAGCAGTCTCCCACCTTCTCCTGGAATATAGTATCCCTGTGCGACTCTCATCTGTTCTCTCTGTCTATTCAGGGAGAAGGCTCCAGACATGACTGTATATTCCATCACCATTTTTCTCTCTTAGTTTCCATTCTTTTTCTAGAGTGGAAATCAAACGTTTTACTCCACGTTTTTCTAGCAGGTAGCAAAAGCCCATTTAGAACAATAAATCCAAGGCAGAATTAAAACATAATTTAAAAAAATACAAATGGGAAATTTCAGAAAGAAAGGTTTATAAATCAATCCCATTTACCATCCATCATTAAAATATCCATACTACCCAAAGCAATCTACAGATTCGATGCACTCTCCATTAAAATACCAACTACATATTTCACATACCGAGAAAAAACTCTCCAAAGATTTATCTGGAATAAAAAAAGACTCAGAATAACCACAGCAATCCTGAGAAAGAATAAAAAACTAGGTGGGATCTCAATACCAGATTTCAAGCTGTATTACAAAGCCACTGTTCTCAAAACAGCCTGGTACTGGCACAAGAATAGACATATAGACCAATGGAATAGAATAGAGAATCCGGATGTACACCCAAACCACTATGCTCAATTAATATTTGACAAATGAGGCATGAGCATACAATGGAGTCAAGACAGCCTCTTCAATACATGATGTTGGGAAAATTCAACAGATACATGCAAAAAAATGAAACTAGACCACCAATATACCATAAACAAAAATAAAATCCAAATGGATACAGAATTTAAACATAAGATGGGAAAATATAAAAATACTAGAGGGATCCACAGGCAGCACAATCTCAAACATATGCCAAAAGAACTTCTAAACTGACACTGCTCCAAGGGCAATGGACACTAAAGAGAAAATAAACAAATGGCACTACATCAAAATAAAAACCTTTTGCACAGCAAAGGAAACCATCAACAAAACAACAAGAAAGCCCACTCTATGGGAGAACATATTTGTCAATATTATCACTGGGGTAGATAAGAGATCACCCAAAGGATTTGTATGCATGCATATAAGCATAACCAATGAACACAAGACATTGGGGTGTTAGGGTATTCCTGGGGGTGGGGGCAATAGAAAGATATGTATACATGTAATACATTAATTAAAAAATTTTTAAAAACATGGTTTTTATATTTTACTAGTTGTTTGGTACAAGAATTCATGCACATTGAGAGGAAATTAATTAGAAGCGATATTTTAATAACACTATTTGCCTTTCTCTCTTTTTTTTCAGTTGGAGGGACTGTTCTAGATATTTTTAATTAAAATTTTATTATTCAGATTATTACATTTGTTTCTCATAACTGTAATTTTGCAACTGTTATGAATCGTATCTGTGTTTTCCAATGGTCTTAGGTGACCCCTGTGAAAGTGTTGTTTGACCCCCAAAGGGGTCGTGACCCACAGGTTGAGAAACGCTGCTCTAGTGGAAAGGGTTACTGCCTTCCTTTGTCCTTGCCATCCCTTTTATTTAGGTTTTTAGGATATGCCCTTTGCCCTGAAAGCAGGCAATTCCAGTAACAAGTAGATTATCTTTATCAGTAAGGTTTTATATAATTATTCGATGGGGAAGTTCATTGTCTCAATTAGATAGGGAGTGGCTGGCTTTGACCTTTCAGAGCTTCAAGGTTTGATCAGCTTTCCAGGTTCCTCCTCCACTTTCTGTTAATGAGATAATTATTGGTTTTTGCCAGATGAGCATTTAGTTTGTTTCCATATTTTGGCTATTTTAAATAATGCTGCAATGATCATAGGGGTGATTATGTGTTTTTGAATTACAGTTTTAGATTTTTTCAAATATGTATCCAGAAGTAGAATTTTTGGGTCATAAGACAATTCCATTTTTAATTTTTTTAGGAACCTTCATGGTATTTTTGTTGTGGGGCAACCCAGGTAGGACTCAAACTCACCCGCCAAAGACGACCACCAGACAGCCAATTGGAAAATTTAGGAAGCCTTTATTACGAACTCGAGTCCGGGCTCACGGTTCCACTGACACAGCAGGGAAGCACGAGAGCCCTGAACTTCTGCAGCAAATGCCTTTTATCCTCAGCGCAGGAGGACTCGGCTAACTTTAAATGGCTAAGCATTACTCTTTATCTAAACTCTGATTAAACAAGCAGCTTGGAATGCAGATGTCCTTCTTAGGGTTGGTTTGTACGACCCTGTGGTTTCTCAGAGCTGGGCGTGCCTCAGGTGCCTGCTGTTTGTGTACGAAAACCACCAGTTCCTGGTTTTACTGCCTCCAGGCCTGAGGTCACCCTGACCTTAATTCGACTCCTCATGGGGGGAACGCAGTCTGGTCCTTGCCCCTCCACATTTTCCAAAGTGGCTACACCAATTTGCAATACCACAAACAGTGCACAAGTGTTCCTTTGCTCTATATCCTCACCAACACTTATTGATTTATTGATGATAGCCAACTGACAGCTGTGAGGTGAAATTACATTGTGGTTTTAATTTGCATTTCTCTGATGCTTCATGACATTGAGCATCTTTTCATATATCTATTGGTTATTTACATGTCTTCTTTAAAGAAGTGTCTATTCAGATCCTCTGTCCACTTTTTAATTGCATTGTTTCCTTTTTGGTGTGTTGTATGAGTTCTTTATAAATTTTGGCTATTAACCCCTAATCAGATGTAGCATTAGTGAATATCGTCTTCCATTCAGTATGTTGTCTTTTCATTTTGTTGATGCTTTCCTTTCCTTTGCAAAAAAAAATTTTGGTTTGATGTAGTCCTTATTTGTTTATTTTTTCTTTCTTTTCCCTTGCCTGAGGGGAAATGTCAGAAAATATATTGCCTATGTTTTCTTCTAGGAGTTTTTTGGTTTTGAGATTTACATTTAAGTTTTTTATCCATTGTGAGTTCATTCTTATGTACGGTTTAGGAAAGGGGTCCACTTTCTTTCTTTCTCTCTTTTTGCAGGTATCTAGCCAATTTTCCTAATATTTATTGAGTAGACTGTTTTTATTGCATTATATGTTCTTTTTTCTTTTGTCATTTATTAATTGACCATATAGGTATAGGTTTATTTCTAAAGTCTTTATTTTGTCCCATTGTTCTGTGTCTTTTTTATGCCAGTATTATGCTGTTTTGATTAATTTAGCTTTTTAGTATAGTTTGATATTTGGTAGTGTGATACCTTCAACTTTGTTATTCTTCCTCAAGATTTCTGTGGCTATTCAGGGTCTTTTGTGTTTTCATATACTTATTTTGATTACTTGTTCTAGTTCTGTCAAAAATGTCATTGGCATTTTGACAAGAATTACATTAACTCTACAGAAATTTAAAATTTTATTTATTTACTTACTTAAATCTTTATTGATGAAAGTATTACTTATGTTCACCTTTCCCCCCACTGACCTCTCCTACCCTGCCACTAACCCTTCCCAGGCCTTCACCACTCTACTCTCTGTGTCCATTGGTTATACATATATGCAGATAAGTTCATTGGTTGATCTCTTCCCACCCACCCATTTTCCCCTGCCTCCCCTCTGAGGTTCAATAGTCTATTTGATACTTCTTTGTCTCTAGATCAATTTTCGATCACCAGTTTATGTTGTTCATTAGATTCCACATATGAGTGAGATCATCTGATACTTGTAATTCTCTTACTGGCTTATTTCACTTAACACAATGCTCCCCATGTCCACCCATGCTGTTACAAATGTAAGAGTTCTTTCTTTCTTTCTCTCTCTCTCTCTCTCTCTCTCTCTCTCTTTCTTTCTTTCTTTGCTTCCTTCCTTCCTTTGGTTAAAATACAACTAATTTTAAAGAGGCAGGGAGAGGCAAAGATAGATAGGAACATCAATGATGACCAAGAACCATTGATTGGCAGCCTCCTGTATGCCCCTTAATTGGGATTGAGCCTGCAATCAGGGCATGTGCCCTTGATCAGAATTGAACCTGGTACCCTTCAGTCCATAGGCCAAAGACCTTAGCCACTGAGTCAAACCGGCTAGGCCAAAAGTTCCTGTTTTAAAGTTGCATAGTATTCCAGTGTGTATATGTATCTTTGTTTTTTAATTCACTCATCTGCTGGAGAGATTTTAGGCTGTTTCCAAATCTTAACTATTATAAATTGTGCTGCTGTGAACATAAGGGTACATATATTCTCTCTGACTCATGTTTCAGGTTTCTTAGGTTACATTCCTAGACGTGGGATCACTGGAGCAAATGAGGGTTCGATTTTTAATTTTTTGAGGAAATTACATACTGTTTTCTACAGTGGCTGCTCCAGTCTGCATTCCCACCAGCAAGGTACTAGGGTATTAGAGGCTGATGCATGAATTCATGCATAGGTGGGGTCCAGCCAGCCTGCCCAGGGGGAGGGGACATGGGCAGTTGGCCAGCCTGCCTGCTGGTCAAACTTCTGGTTGAGGTGACAATTTGTATATTAGCCTTCTATGATTTGGATATGCATTGAGTGGCCAGATTATTATGCGTTCAGAGACCATAATAATCTGGTCACTCAGTGTGGTTGCTTTGGGTTTTATGGACATTTAATTATGTTAATTCTTCTTATCCATGAACACAGTATGTGTTTCCACTTATTTGTATCTTCTTCAATGTCTTATAATTTTCTGAGTACAAGTCTTTTACATTCTTGGTTAAATTTATTCCTAGGAGGAGAGAAGAAAAAATGGTGGTGGAATAGATAGATGTGTCCCAAGCCTTGCCCCAGAGCAGATAGAACAGCTGAGGGTCGCACGGGGACTGTTTTTTGGTGAGGTAAGGGACAGCTATACTCCAGGAGAAGGTGGGGGAGTGCTGGACAGGAATCCCCTGACCGGGTAGCTCCCACTGCTGCTGGTTCCCTTCTGGAGCCACTGGCTCAGATGCGGAGACCATGCCATCTTGAAGAATAAAGTGGATTTTATTAGAAGCCTGAAAATCTATAACTATGGCACCCACCAAACAGCTGCGAACCCCAGAACACAGGCCCCCCCATTGGCGCAAACATATGGATTCAGAGGAGATCTACACTGCAACAAGGAAAGGTCAGATTTCACCTGAGATAAGATGAGGTCTCTGGTCCCAGCAGGATAGAGAAATGTGCACACTGCGGGAGCTGGAGACTGAGGGCGGTCTGCACTTAGAAAAATGTGTGGCTGTTGAGGCTGGAGTGACCCGTGAATGTGGAAGGGGGACCTCAGAGCTTCTAACAGAAAGGAACCCTAAAAAGCAACCAATTTTGATCTGACACAAAAGGACAGACTAAAGACTTTAAAAGTGTGCCAGCTGCTTGGACACAAAGGGGAAAAAAGGACTGCTCAGACTTGTGCACAGTCCCAAAGATTTCACACTTATGCTAATTCTCTTTAAATCCTTGCTTCTGATTACTAAGCCTAATACACAGGATCACCAAATTGGGGACACCCTGAGATACAGCAGGGGAAAGTTGTTTTTCTGGAACCTGGGGATCAGAGCGGGGAATAACCATCAGAGAACCAACTCTGGGGCAACCCACTCCCACAAACCAGTATTGCATGCCACAGGGAAAGCAAGATATAAGCACAGGCTAGAGAGGACCTATAGACCCGGAGGTCAATCCAGAAACACTGCCACCCAGGGATTGAACCACAAAATGACCCTTATGTAATCACAAATAAAGGAATACAAGAAATTAAGACACACTGCCTGCTTAAAAATCAGGATTGGCTTAGAACATTGAGGACCAGTGGAATGCAGGAGACTGCAATACTATCCTGACTTCGAAAAAGGTGTGCCAAACAGAACAATAGAGAAAGAGAATGACCTTCATTACTTCAAACATTTTTATTTATTTTTATTTTTTCATCTTTTACTTAAGAAACTAATGTTTTTGTTTTTTCCTCACTTGATGTTACCTTTTAATTATTACATTTTTATTTTAAATCAGTATTATTACTACTACTATTTTACATTTATTTTTTAAAAGTGTCATTTTAGTTTCTCTTTATTTTACTTTGGGATTAGTGTTCTAGATTCTATTTTTATCTACCCTTCAGCATAATTTTAATCTATGTCAACTCTACCTTTATGCCATCACTCTCTTCCTAATTTTCCCCTTTTGTTATCCTGTTTCTCTTACCCTTTTCCTGCTTTAGATTTTTCATATTCTTTCTTTTTACCCCGTTAAAATTCCACCCTACTTACATATCTACTTTCCAATCCTCTGCTCCAAGTTCATAGACACCTCTCTCTTCCCTGTCTTCACTATCCAAAAATTTGTTTTTCTCTCTGTCCTTTTGTTGTCATTTGCTTGAATGTTGATTATATCCATTTTTAAAGCTTGTCTTGCTCATTCTTTTTTGTGTATGTTTATTTTTTTTGCTTCTATTTTTCCTCACCTCAATTGATATTAGGTATTGTTTGTAGTTTGTATTCATCTCCAGGTACATGTTGCTGACATTTGTGTGGGTTAGTGGCTATTCTATTGTAGTTTTCTCCCGATATATATAGTTTGTTCCTCTTTGTTTTCTTATTCTCTTTCTTCTCATTCTTACTTTTTTTTCCTTTTCCCAACTTTATTTTGTCACTCATTTCATTTACTTTCTCTTTTTCTTTTTCTCCTATCCTCCAATTGGCCTTTTCTGGTGGTCACCTTTATTTGGGGTTATTAATATCATTAATATATTTCTGTTCAGTGCCTTGTGCATTGTACCTGGTTGTGTTGTTACTTTTTTAGATTTGTAAATTATGCTATTGCTATTTTATTTTATTTATTTTTATTTATTTTTTTCAAATATAGAATAAAAACTTTATTTTATTGTTTAAAATATAACAAATAGGGAGAATCCACGATGTCGGCATAGGTAAACACACTGCTGCCTTGCACAACAATTTCAAAACTACAACTAAAAGACAGAACGGACATCATCCAGAACCACAGGAAAGCTGGCTGAGTGTAAGTTCCACAGCTAGAAGGAAATAGAGGGGCTCACAGAAACCCAGAGGAGCTGCAAAAAGCTGAGGTACAGAGACGTGCGCACTGAGAGAGCGGGTGCCGGAGTACCTGGCTGGCTTTCTCTGGCGGGAGGGAAACGGAGACTCCCAACGGCAATGAACCCCTTATCTGACGACACTAAACCCCAGATCCAGCCAAAACTCATACAGGGGGAGTTTGGACTGTGAAAAGGGAGAGGTCCACGGATATTTAGGAGAATCGCAAAAGATCAGAAGTCTGGTGACACGCACGGCACTCCACAGAGGACAGATTGCTGATTGTGCCGCTGGCTTTCGAGAGTGGGTGGGAGACAGACCATCCCAACTGTGCCACTTCTGACTCCACTAAGCTCCTGTTTCGGGCGAAACCCTGGGGACCTAGACTCCTGTGGTTCTGATGCGCAGGGGAGCCGGAAAGGCAGTGGTCTAGAGGCACTGCGGGCACACGTTCACAAGGACTGCTCCAGTGATTACCCAGTTATGTGACACTCAGGGGGGGTGGAGGGCGGGGCCGACTGGAAGGCAAGGTGGTCCCTTAAGCCCTGAGACTCCACCCATCCCAAACTCAACAGAGGCTTCTTCGGTTTTGCAAGTCTGGTATCATAAGGCTGAATCCAACACAGAAGTTTCCCCGGCATAGTGAAAATGCTGAGACAAGGGAAGGGATCACAAACAAAAGAAATGGACAAAAAAAAAAATGACTGGATAAAGCGTTCAAAACCACACTTATAAGGTTTTTCAAGAATATTCTAGAAAAGATGGATAAATTTAGCAAGTTCCAAGAGGAGATGAAAAAGGACCAACTAGAGACACTGACTGAAATAAAAAATATTATACAGAGTCCTAACAGCAGACTAGAGGAAGGCAAGAATCAAGTCAAAAATTTGAAATATAAAGAAGCAGAAAACACTCAACTGGAAAAGCAAAAAGAGAAAAGAATCCAAAAATGTGAAGATAATGTAAGGAGCTTCTGGGACAGCTTCAAGCATACCAACATCAGAATGGTGGGGGTGCCAGAAGAAGAGAGAGAGCAAGATACTGAAAACCTATTTAAAGAAATAATGACTGAAAACTTCCCACATCTGGTAAAAGAAATAGACTTACAAGTCCAGGAAGCACACAGAACCCCATATAAAAGGAATCAAAAGAGGACCACACCAAGACACTTCATAATTAAAATACCAAGAGCAAAAGACAAAGAGAGAATATTAAAAGCAGCAAGATAAAAACAGTTCATTACCTACAAGGGAAGACCCATACGACTTTCAGCTGATTTCTCAACAGAAACGATGCAGGCCAGATGGGAGTGGCAAGAAATATTCAACGTGATGAATAGCAAGAACCTACAACCAAGAATAATCTATCCAGCAAAGCTATCATTCAGAATTGAAGGGCAGATAAAGAGCTTCACAGAGAAGAAAAAGCTAAAGTTGTTCATCAACTCCAAACCAGTATGATATGAAATGCTGAAAAGTACTCTTTTAGAAGAGGAAGAAGAAAAAGGTAAAAGCCAAAAAATTATGAACAACAAATACATATCTATCAACAGGTGAATCTAAAAATTAAGTGAATTAAAAATTTGATCAACAGAATAAACTGGTGAATATAATAGAATCAGAAGCACAGAAAGGGAGTGGACTGACAATTCTCATGGGAAAAGGGTGAGGGGTGTACAGGGAGAGACTGGACAAAAATCATACACCTATGGATGAGATCAATGGGAGGGAGGTAAGGGCAGAGGGAAGGGTGGGAGCTGGGTGGAGGGGTGCTATGGAGGGGAAAAAAGAGAAACAAATATAATAATCTGAATAATAAAGATTTAATTTAAAAAAAATAAAAAGAAAAGAAAATATTACAAATAGTAGTACATATGTCTCATTATTTCCCCTATTGACCTCCCCTTAGCCTTCTCTATCCCCCAATACATTCCCTCACCTTCCCCTCGCCCAGTGTATTATATCCATTGGTTATGCTTATATACATCCATACAAGTCCTTTGGTTGATCTCTTACAGCCCCCCTCAACCTTCCCCTGCCTTCCTGCTGTTGTATGTCAGTCTGTTCACTGTTTCTTTGCCTCTGTATCTGTTTTTTACCCCCTGATTCTTTTCTTTATTTTTTATTTTCATTATAT
>JAAGEH010000031.1:1119122-1150895 GCA_011751065.1 Lasiurus cinereus | reverse complement strand
AAGGAAGGAAGGAAGGAAGGAAGGAAGGAAGGAAGGAAGGAAGGGAGGGAGGGAGGGAGGGAGGGAGGAAGGAAGGAAGGAAGGAAGGGAGAGAGAGAGAGAGAGAGAAAGAAAGAAAGAGAGAGAGAGACAGAGAGAGACAGAGAGACAGAGAGACAGAGAGAGAAAGGAAGGAAGGAAGGGAGGGAGGGAGGGAAGAAGGGAGGGAGGAAGAGGAACTGAAGGAGGAACACAGGAGTAAAGAATAAAATGGCAATGAATAAGTACTTATCAATAATAACTTTAAATGTAAATGGATTAAATGCTCCAATCAAAAGACATAGGGTAATGAATTGGATAAGAAAAATGACCCATATATCTGCTGTCTACAAGAAACCCATCTCAGTAAAGGAGATGCTCATAGACTGAGGATGAAGGGATGGAAGATGGTATTTCAGGCATATGGAAATGAAAAAAAAAAGCTGCGGTAGCAATACTTATATCTGACAATGTAGTTCTCAAAGTGAAGGACATAACAAGAGATAAGGAAGGCCACTTCATAATAGTAAAGGGAGCAATCCAACAAGAAGAAATAACTGTGGTAAACATATGCCCACCCAATACAGGAACACAAAAATACATTTAAAAAAACTCCTGGACAATATCAAGGGAGAAATCTACAGTAATACAATCATAGTAGGAGACTTTAATACCCCACTATCACCATTGGACAAACCCTCTAAACAAAAAATCAGCAAAGAAATATCAATCATAAATACCTCACGAGACCAGATGGAATTAATTGAGATCTACAGAACATTTCACCCCAAAGCCACAAAATATATATTCTTCTCAAGTACAAATGGGTTATTTTCAAAGATAGACTATATGTTGGGTCATAGGCAAAGTTTCTTGACATTCAAGGAGATAGAAATCATATCAAGCATCTTCACAGATCACAGTGGCATAAAATTGGAAATCAACTCCAATAAACACAAAGAAATCAAACACATGGAGACTAAACAGCATGATATTAAATAATGACTGAGCTACCAGAGAGATCATGGAAGAAATAAAAAACATCATGGCAACAAATGACAATGACAACACAACAATCCAAAATCTATGGGACATAATGAAAGCAGTATTAGGAGAGAAGTTCATAGCTCTACAAGCCTACTGCAATAAACAAGAAAAAATGGTAATAAATTATCTAACCTTACAACTCAAAGACTTAGAGAGCAAAATGAAAATCCCAGTGTAAGCAGAAAGAAGGAAATAGTAAAGATAAATAGCATAGAGACCAAAGAAACAATATAAAAGATCAACAAAACGAAGAACTGGTTCTTTGAAAGGATAAACAAGATTGATGAACCTCTAGCTAGGTTCACCAAGAAGCAGAGAGAGACAGGATCCAAATAAACAAAATCAGAAATGAAAAAGGTGAAATAACAACAGACCCCTCTGAAATACAAAGGATTGTTAAAAGTATACTATGAACAACTCTATTCCAACAAACTGGACAACCTGGTGGAAGTGGACATATTCCTAGAAAAATATAACCTTCCAAAATTCAATCAGGAAGAATCTACACATCTCAATAGACCAATAACTATGGAAAAATTGAAGTCGTCATCAAAAAGCTTCCAGCAAACAAAAGCCTGGAACCGTATGGTTACATAGGAGAGTTTTATCAAACATTCAAGGAAGAATTAAAGGAACCCTTTAGAAAGGGAATTGGGAAGCTGGGTGAAAACAGTGAAGGAATTAGGAAGTACAAATTGGTAATTACAAAATAGTCATGGGGATGTGAAGTACAGCATAGGGAATATATTATTCCTATATAATAAAAACCTAATATGCTAAGTATCCAGTTGTCTGGTCAGCCATTCAACCAATCAAAGCAAAGTAATATGTTAAGACTGCTCAACTGCTTGCTATCACATGCACTGACCATCAGGGGACAGTCAACCCTACAACCAGTTGCATGATGTGCATTGACAACCTGGGGAAGACACTCCAACTGGTAGGTTAGCTTGCTGCTGGAGGTCCAGCCAATCAGGACTGAGAGAGACAGGCCAAACATGCCCTGGAGCCCTCCTGTGGTCCCTTTCAAGCTGACCAACCTCCTGCACCCCTCTCCAGCCTTGATTGTGCATCGGTGGAGTCCCTCAGCCTGACCTGTGCCCTGTCACAACCCAGGAGCCTTCGGGGGATGTCAGAAATCCGGTTTTGGCCTGATCCTGCAAGCCAGGCTGAGAGATCCCACTGGTACATGAATTCATGGACCTGGCCTCTAGTATTATAATAAATATGTATGGTGCCAGGTGGTTACTAGAAATATAAGAGGAACACTTTGTAAAGTATGTGATTATCTAACCACTATACTGTACACCTGAAACTAATACAAAAAGCTTCCAGCAAATAAAAGCCCGGGTCCAGATGGCTACACAGGAGAGTTTTACCAAACATTCAAGGAAGAATTAAAACCTATCCTCCTCAGACTATTCAAAAACATTCAAGAAGAAGGAATACTACCAAACACCTTCTATGAAGCCAACATCACCCTAATACCAAAACCAGATAAAGACAACACAATGAAAGAGAATTATAGGCCAATATCTCTCATGAACATAGATGCCAAAATCCTCAACAAAATTCTAGCAAACCGGATCCAGCAGTACATCAGAAAGATCATACCCCATGACCAAGCAGGATTCATCCCGGGAATGCAGGGATGGTACAATATCCGCAAATCAATAAATGTGATACATCACATAAACAAATTGAGAGATAAAAATCACATAGTCATATCAATTAATGCAGAAAAAGCATTTGACAAAATCCCACATCCTTTCTTGATAAAAACTCTCAGCAAAGTGGGAATAGAAGGATCATACCTCAACATCATAAAAGCCATATATGATAAACCCACAGCTAACATCATACTCAATGGGCAAAAATTAAAACCATTTCCCCTAAGAACAGGAACAAGACAGGGATGCCCACTCTCACCTCTATTGTTCGACATAGTACTGGAAGTATTAGCAATTGCAATTAGACAAGAAGAATAAATAAAAGGCATCCAAATTGGAAAAGAAGAAGTAAAGCTGTCCTTATTTGCAGATGACATGATATTGTACATAAAAAAAAACGAAAGGACTCCATTCCAAAACTAATTGACTTAATTAATGAATTTGGCAATGTAGCAGGATACAAAATTAATGCTAAGAAGTCTGTGGCATTTCTATACACTAACAGTGAAATTATAGAAAGAGAAACTAAAAAAGCAATCCCATTTACCATCGCACCAAAAAAATTAAGATACCTAGGAATAAACCTAACTAAAGAGGTAAAAGACCTTTATGCAGAAAACTACAGGACGCTGAAAAAAGAGATAGAGAAAGATGTTAACAAATGGAAGAGCATACCATGCTAATGGATTGGGAGAATCAACATCATTAAAATGTCCATACTACACAAAGCAATCTACAGATTCAACGCATTACCCATTAAAATACCAACGACATATTTCACAGACCTAAAAAGAATTCTTCATAGATTCATCTGGAACAAAAAAAGACCACGGATAGCTACAGCAATTCTGAGAAAAAAGAACAAAGTAGGTGGGATCTCAATACCAGACTTCAAGCTATACTACAAAGCAACTGTTCTCAGAACAGCCTGGTACTGGCACAAGAACAGACATATAGATCAATGGAATAGAATAGAGAACCCAGATATCCACCCAAACCACTATGCTCAATTAATATTTGACAAAGGAGGCATGAACATTCAATGGAACCAAGATAGCCTCTTCAATAAATGGTGTTGGGAAAATTGGACAGATACATGCAAAAAATTGAAACTGGACCACCAACTTACATCAAATACAAAAATAAACTCAAAATGGATACAGGACTTAAACATTAGAAGGGAAACCATAAAAATACTAGAGGAATCCACAGGCAGCACAATCTCAGATATATGCCCAAAGAACTTCTTCACTGATACTGCTCCAAAGGCAATGGAAGCTAAAGAAAAAATAAACAAATGGGACTACATCAAAATAAAAAGCTTTTGCACAGCAAAAGAAACCATCAACAAAACAACAAGAAAGATCACTGTATGGGAGAACATATTTGGAAATGTTATCACTGATAAATATTTAATCTCCAAAATCTACAGCCAACTTATACAACTTAATAAAAGGAAGATAAACGATCCAATAAAAAAATGGGCAACGGACCTAAATAGAACCTTTTCAAAAGATGACAGAAGGAAGGCCAAGAGACACATGAAAACATGTTCAAAGTCATTAATCATCCGAGAGATGCAAATCAAAACGACAATGCGATACCATCTTACACCGGTCAGAATGGCAATCATCAACAAATCAACAAACGACAAGTGTTGGCGAGGATGCGGAGAAAAAGGAATCCTTGTGCACTGTTGGTGGGAATGCAGACTGGTGCAGCCACTGTGGAGAACAGTATGGAGTTTCCTCAAAAAACTAAAAATGGATCTCCCATTTGACCCTGTAATCCCACTCTTAGGAATTTATCCTAAGAAATTACAAACACCAATCAGAAAGGATTTATGCACCCCTATGTTCATAGCAGCACAATTTACAATTGCCACAATTTGGAAACAGCCTAGGTGCCCGTCAGCAGATGAGTGGATCAGAAAACTGTGGTACATCTACACAATGGAATTCTATGCTGCCATTAAAAAGAAGGAATTCTTACCATTTGCAGCAACCTGGTTGGAACTGGAGATCCTTATGCTTAGTGAAATAAGCCAGTCAATGAAGGAGAAGCATCACATGATCGCACTCATTGGGGGATAATAAAGAACATTATAAACTGATGAACAAAAGGATAGATACAGAGACAGTAAAGCTTCAAACAGACTGTGAAATTACAGCAGGAAGATTAAAGTTAGGTGAGGTAGATAAGAGATCAATCAAAGGACTTGTATCTATGCATATAATCATAACCAATGAACATAGACACTGGGGGGTTGGGGTATGCCTGGGAGGGAGGGGGGGCAATGGGGAGATATGTATAAAAAATTAATAAAAAAAAATAATCAATCTTTCCTAGTCAAAAAAGAAGTACAACATGGTAGTTACAAAACAGTCATGAGGATGAAAGTACAGCATAGAAAATATAGTCAATAATCTATAATAATAACAATATAATGTGCTAATTAGACTGGACATCCTTCTGGATGACCTTCCGGATCTAGTCAGGGACTACAAGGGAAGACCAGGTCCTGGGTGCTGGCGGCCAGAGGGAAGGAAGGCCTACTCTAACACAAATTTTGTGCATCGGGCCTCTAGTATTGTATTAACTATGTATGGTGCCAAGTGGGTCCTGGAAATATTAGGGGGAATCACTGTAAAGTACAGAATTGTCTAATCATTATGCTATATATATAAAACTAGCATAAAATAAAATTTAATGTAAACTGTAATTGAACATTTTAAATTATTTTTATTTTATTTTTTTAATATGTTTTATTGATTTTTCACAGAGAGGGAAGGAGAGAGATAGAGAGTCAGAAACATCGATGAGAAAGAGACATCGATCAGCTGCCTCCTGCACAACCCCCAATGGGGATGTGCCCGCAACCAAGGTACGTGCCCTTGACCGGAATTGAACCTGGGACCTTCCAGTCCGCAGGCCTATGCTCTATCCACTGAGCCAAACTGGTTTCAGCAGTAATTGAACATTTTAAAATAAAAATAAGTAAATTATTCCTATAGAAATTTTATGTTCATTAGTTGCTTTATGAAATTTGCTATAAACAAGACATCTAGAAATTCTAATATTGTATAAAAATGCAGGTCTTGCTATTTTGAAGGGAATTTTGAGAAAGAGGTCAATGAAAAATAAATATCAGCAGTTTCTTCACATTTAACCAAAATAAAACTTCAGCACAAGTCCAAAAGCAGCAATGAGGGTTATAGCAAAATTATACTCAGCCTACCTCAAGGCATTCTCTCAGTTGTCCAATAAATTCCATGATGTCCTTTGACTATGTTGAAATAATTCTGCTAAGAAACCCATGTTCTACAGAAAAGATCCCTTCCAATATTAAAATTCCCAATTCTCATTGCTGCCAGTATAATAAATGTTTCTTCATTCATTCAATGAAAAAAAGAAAGAAAAGAAAAGAAACCTATGATCTACTCTAATTAAGTGTTGTAATCTACAGCACTTGGGCCCACTTCAGGTTGCTGTATTTTTATAAAGAAAGTTTCACTGGAACAAAGCAATGCCCATTCAGCTATGTGTTGTTATGGCTGTTTTTGCAATACAGAAAGCAGTTGAATAGTTGTGATAGAGATTATATGACCCACAAAGACTAAAATATTTACTGTCTTGACCGTTAGGGGAAAAGTGTGCCAACCCCTGCTGACTAAAATCAAGGACAATGTATTTAACCTATCCATGGAAGATTTTCTTTAAAAGATGGCCACATTTACTCCACCTGGAGATTGCCTGGGAGAAAAATTGGGGGCAGAGAGAGTCTATTTTATGCACCCTGTCCATGCTTATTCCTTTTTCAAAGTGATGGAAGTCAGCATGTGAAATCCTACATTGAAAAGTTGGCCTAATTTTGAATTTGGGGTGACTGTAGACTGCATTATAACAAAGGCATGTGGAGCCTAATCTGCAGTTAGCTGCCTTTATACCATTCTTTTACTTAAGCAAACCTTAGTATAGCCAAAATCAGCTTTGCAGGGTCTACTAATATCTTTGAAGATTTGCTCTGAAATAATATAGCTGAAACACATTAGCTGTCCAACATTCTTCATAAGGTTTTGAAAACTTTGAGAATCATAGCAATGATATTTCTTAGAATAATGAGCAATGCGCCGCAGCACTGTTGAGTTTCATAAACATTCCTCCCAAATCGGAATTGACAATCAGTCTGATACAACACATAGCTCATCCTCCCAAATAATGTGGTTAAAAAGATAAGGACCCCAAATGAAGTAAAATAGTGGCTGAAATAACTGGAAAAACAGATAGAAGACAAAAATTGAGGCAAAATCTCTATTCTCAGTATGCAAAGCTTCCAGATGGAGCCATGCTACATAAGTAATTCTAAAGCTATAACTTACTTGTGTCAAAGGGTCTTTGATAAAAGAAGCTGGAGGAAAGAAAGTAAAAAAGATTAGTCTGGATTTCTTTGTTCTTCATGGACATATTCCAAGGTAAAGTTCAAACTAATGTTAGTCTTGGTTATTTATTTTTATTATGTCTATCACAAGAATAAAGTACTCTCCTTATTTTTTCCAATAAGCTGCAGGTTTTACCTATATTTTCAAATAAAAGTAGTAGGGGGAAGCTTCTTTTTAACAATGGAATCTAAATAAATGCTAGCAGAACTCTATCATTTCGGAACTGAGAAAGGGAAATTTTAAAAGTACAGTACATCTTTCGCAACAAGCAACATACAATGACAGAATGTGTGTGGTGTGCTGGGTCGCTGAGGCTTTCTGCGGGTGGACATCGCTTTTGAGAAACTACCACCCTGGAAAGAAGCGTCCGTTTAGTTTCATCAGGCCGAGTCTGGGAAAGAGACTGCTTTAATGGACTCCACAATCTTAGTTCTCTGGAGAGGCATCACTGCTGCCAGGCTGCTTTTCCTGAACACTGCAAACAAAGGAAGGTAGTCAGAGGCCCCTAGAAATGGATAAATTCGTCATTCGAATGTCTAGATTCCAGAGTAGTCATCAGAAGAAAGATCCTGGAGGAAAGATTTACAAGCAGGCCACAATTGAATCTCTGAAGAGAATTGTGGTTGTGGAAGACATAAAAAGATGGAAAACTTATGTTGGAGCTTCCTAACCAAACCAAAGAGAATCTAGTTGAAACCTTACGAGAATTAAAGAAGAAAATACCCTCCAAGGAAGTGTTAAAATCAACAAGGATAGGTCACACGGTGAATAAGATGCTTCAACACTCATATTCAGAAGTGGCTTGTCTTGCCAAAGAAATTTACACTGAGTGGAGAACTTTCATTGAGAAACATGCAGATAGAACTTCTATTGAAGTCCGAAGTGATTCCAAAACCGAGGCACTTAGGAAATCGCCCAGAAATTGCTCTCAGAAGCGTTGGAATTAAAGATGGATCACCTAGTGGTGGAAAATATTGAGAGGGAAACGTTTCATCTCTGCTTCCGCCTCATTAATGGGCCCTACATGCGGAGCGTGAGAGCCCTGGTCTTCACATTAAAGCACCGGGCTCAGGTGAAGAACGGCTCGCTACCAATTGGCACGTTTGTACAGACCCACACAAAAAAATGACCCTGGGCTGGGCAGAAAAAAAAATGTGCCCCTCTCTGCCATTCAAAGACTCTTTTGATTTAGGGTGATGGCTGATGCTGACTGCGCAAAATTTTCCCATGGTGCCATTCCTTCAGACAGAGGATGCAGAGAACCCTGGGAGACAGGCCTGCAGGAAATGCTTCATTAGCTGTAGTGCGCTGGTGCTGCCTAAAATGATGTGCACAGGCTGTCACTAGGAAGCGCTGTACAGTTGCCATCACCCAACACAGCAAAAGGGTAACACCTCTAAACTTCCCTCATGCCAGGCAGATCAAGTTACTACTTTATTTCACCACCCTGCAGGTAACTGAAACTTAATTACTGCTGTCGCTCACACAGTGCCATCCCCCTAAGGTTAGATGGCTCTGGTGCCTCTCAGAACTCCCCTCTCTAGTCTCTTTGCTCTACCCCAGGAGTGAGCTTGCCAGAGCCAGCCAATTACCCCTTCCTTCCAGAACTCACTTATCTGAATGTTTCAGCTCTCCCTGGAAGAATTTCTATGTTGGTCTTCTGAGCCCCCATGCTGAGGTTCCTAATGAAGAACTGGCCTGTAGCATCCATACTCAGGCTTATTTGAATATGTGACACTCTCATTTTAAGGTTCTGTAGAAGATACATAATGGAATTCCTCTTGAATGAATTGCTGTAGTGAAAAAAATCTATACATATTTTTTTTTAAATAAAATACCTCTACATAGGCCGCTTGGAACAATTATGTAAATGATATTTGCTTTTTTAAAGTAATAATAAACTGGGACTTTTTCCCCCCTAAAACAAACAAACAAAAAATACAATGACATGGTTTCATGCATTTCACTTCTCAGTTGTTCTTTGAGAGGAAAAAAAAAAACAGAATGAAAGCTATTTCTAAAATAATATGATTATTTGAGGTCTTTACATTCTAAATTGTAAGTATATTTAACTATGTGCTTATTTTTTGGAAGAAAAGAAAGAGAGGCTTTGCCCAGACAGTGTGGCTCAGTGGTTGAGCATCAGCCCATGAATCAGGAGGTCACAGTTTGATTCTCAGTCAGGATACATGAAGGGTCGTGGGCTCAATCCTTAGTGGAGGGGTCAGGGGTAGCATGTAGGAAGCAGCTGATCTCTGATTCTCTCTTATCATAGATGTTTCTATCTCTCTCTACCTCTCTCTTCCTCACTCTGAAATCAATAAAAACATTTTTTAAAGAAAAGGAGGCCACAGTTCCTGGGAGATTACTTATAAATGTACCTTTACATAGAGGTGTCAGAGCAAGGCAATAAGACAAGTCTCAGGGTACCAGGAGCCCCATCATTATTTTGGAGAGTCCAAATAAATGAAACATCACCAGGTTAACAGTGTTGTAGTGACACATCTATCCTATTCACAAGATTAGGGACAAGAAGAACTAGAGTTGTAGAATGGGCATGTGCACTTAAAGCTGAGTAGGCTATTTTCAACCAGTCACTGATGAGGGACTTTGGGCCACCAGACAAGAAAACATTCAAACAAACACTAAAGGCAGAGAACTGGAACACCATTGAGTTGTCTTGGGTTCTGGATTTAAGATAAATTTCACTTTGCCCAAAATCAAAAGACTTAGGTCTTTTCAGGTTGCCAAGTTAACACATCATCAAAATCAGGGAGAATGGGTAAATTTAACTTATACACAGAAAGAACAAGCAGAGGACTTTACTATTGTAAATCAGATCATGTTAACCCCCTGTTCCACCTTCTCAATGAGTTCCAATCACTTTTAGAATCAAATCTGAAACCATATTGGCTCATGATATTGCTTTATCATGAGCCAATATGGTCCTACCTGTTCTGTAGTCTATCCACCTCTGTCTTTATGTGTCATTGCTTTGAACAGCCTGTTCCAGTCACACACTTCTCCCTGTCATTTCTAGAACATGCCAAACTCATGCTCACCTCAGAACCTTTAAATTTGCTGCTCCCAGGGCCTGGAATGCTCTTCCCCTGGACCTTTGTTCAATTTACTCCCTCACAACATTCATGTCTTTACCCAAACATCACCACCTAAGAGAGGCTTCCCCTGACTTCCTGATATAAAATCGCCCCATTCTCTCTATATTGCCTTACATTGATCTAATTTTCCTCCTAATAATTATCATCATGTGATGATATAGTACCTATTTATTGATTGATTATCTATCCCTCACCTGATTGCAAGTTCCATGAGGGCAGGGACTTGGTTGGGTTTGTTCACTTCTTAGCCATGAGATTTGAAATAGGCATACAATGGGTATGCAACCAATATTGTTGAATTAATAAATGAATTAAAACATATTTAAATGAAAACAGCTTTTGTACAAATTGTTCTTCCAAACTATGCTAGACTTAAAATATCTCAAAGTTAAACATATAAAAACCAACAAAATAGGTCAAGAGGCATGGAACAGACCGACAGACCTCAGAGTGTGTGTATGTGTTGGGGGATAGGTTAACCAAAGAATTTATATGCACATATGAACAGCCCATGGATACAGAAAATAGTGTGGTGAGGGCCTGGGGTGGGGAAGGAATTGGGTGGAGGTAGGGCAAAGGGGAGAATAAAAATTGATAATATTGTCAACCATAAAAAATAAAATTAAAATAAAATTTTTAAAGACTTCTGAAAAAGTTAATTCTCTAAGTGACCTTTGCCATTCCACAATTTAACTCTCTCACATTTCAACTTCTTCCTATAAGCAGCCATTTAGTAGCAAGACGTAGGATTTATTATAATGCCTATTCTTTGGTGTCAGAGTATCTAAACACCTAAATTATATGATTGTCTGACCACTATAATGTATACCTGAAATTAATATAAAATCACATTGAATTTCAACTGTAACTGAAAAAAAATTTTAACCTAGAAAAAATATTTAAAAACCCCCATTTTGACAAGGCTGGGAGAGATTTAAATATCTTTTGTTCAAATGAATCCCACAAAGATTGTTGGTATATTTAAACAAACTCAAGCCACAACTTATTATCCTCACTTAGGAAGAACTATATAACTGCATACTCTTGCATCTGAAGCAGCTTATGCCACTTAATCAATAGGACACCCTCATACTTTTTATGGAATAGTTGTGATAGACTGACTCTGGGACACCTTGGAGAGAAAGTTGGCAGGTTCTATATGTTATCTGTGGTCATGGGCAAAGACTTATGTGCATCAATAAAACTCAACAACTCAGCCAAATATTGACAAAGTCACCATTATTAGCTCTACTGTGTGCCAAAGTGAACAAATGTTTTCTTCATTATCTTACATTACTCCCTTCTGACATCCCATATTGTACTTTGGTCAAATTGAGTACTGCCCTTTACAGATAATGTCCTATGTTTCTCTGTCTTAATAACTTTGCTCCTACTGTTCCTTCATCCTTGTGTTATAGGGTTTTTGCATGTATCTAACATAATCCACCTAGTAAACTATATGTAAGTCCATTCATTCACTCAAGTATAAACTCACATCAAAGAGGAAAAGAAAATAAACTATTTTAAAAGTCTGATCATTGCTAAAACTTATAGTAAAAATATGGCAGTAGGGATTTTTGATGCCAGATTGAGTTGCTGAGAATCATGGACTCGCAGTAAAGTTCCAAGAGGGACTATCTTCAGTATTAAAGATCAAGGTGACTAGTTCTATCTAAATCTGGGTTAGTCAAAACATAGTTTAACAAATAATTTTAATGCTTCCATGCCAAATCAAAAAGGCACATTTCCTGATACATGGGTGAAATAAAAATGAAAAAACAACAAATACGATAAATTGGATACACGATGTATAACATGTTCATAGTTAGGAACATATCAACTTGTTTCTCTTTACCTTCATGACAGAGCATAACAATGTCTTGTACACAATAAATATTTAATAAATATCTATGAAATTGAATGGAATTCAGTTTTCCAAAGTAGAAGGCACATATTCAAAATCCATCTTGGAATAAATACTCTTTGTTCAATACAGACTTGCTATAGGATACATGGAACACTTCAGGCTGGTAAACAATAAATTCAAGGGCTAAGGTCAAAAAGACATTTAAAATAAGATCAGAGAAAAAAAAATGGCAGTGGAATAGACGGATGTGTCTGGAGCCTTAAGGCAGCTAAGAGTCGCACTGGGAGTGTTTGTTGGCAAGTTAAGAGTCAGTAATCTATCTACACAATGGAATTCTATGCTGCCATTAAAAAGAAGGAATTCTTACCATTTGCAGCAACCTGGTTGGAACTGGAGAGACTTATGCTTAGTGAAATAAGCCAGTCAATGAAGGAGAAGCATCACATGATCGCACTCATTGGGGGATAATAAAGAACATTATAAAATGATGAACAAAAGGATAGATACAGAGACAGTAAAGCTTCAAACAGACTGTGAAATTACAGCAGGAAGATTAAAGTTAGGTGAGGTAGATAAGAGATCAATCAAAGGACTTGTATGCATGCATATAAGCATAACCAATGAACATAGACACTGGGGGGTTGGGGTATGCCTGGGAGGGAGGGGGGGCAATGGGGAGATATGTATAAAAATTAATAAAAAAATTAAAAAAAAGAGTCAGTAATCTTCCAGGAGAAGGTGGGGGACTGCTGGATGGGGTTCTCCTGACCAGGCAGCCCCAGAGCCACCAAAACAAACATGGAGACCACACCATCTTACAGGGGGAAGTGGATATCTATGGCAGTCTGAAAAGCTACAGCTGCAGCAACCAACAAACAGACGGGGGACCCAGAACACCACTCTCCAAATCGGGGCAGACACTGGGACTCAGAGGAGCTCCACATGCCACACAAAAAGGTCAGATTTTGCATGGGATAAGACCCTTGTGTGTTGTACCTGGCCGTGTTGTAGTTTGTGCCTTTAAATGAAAGTAGGAAAGAGAACTACATAACCAGACACCCAGAGAAGAAAGATCATGGGCAGACGAAGAAACACCCAGAATATCACAGAAAAGCAGGTATCACCAGAAAAGGAAGTAAAGGAAATAGAAGAAGAAATAGACCTGCCACAGAAAGAGTTCAGAAAAATGGTCATATGGTGGGTGAAAAATATGGAAGACAAAATCGACAATGTGAATAAGAGTCAAGAGGAAATGAAGAAGAACCAAGAGGAAATGAAGAAGAAGCAAGAAGAAATGTAGAATAATCAAGAAGAAATGAAAAATGACATCATTGCTATAAAGAACTCAAGAGAAAGCATCAAAGTAGACTAGAAGAAGCAAAGGATCGCATCAATGAGCTAGAAGACAAGGTAGGAAAAACACCCAAGTACAGCAGCTTCTAGAAAAAATGAATAAATAAGCAAGAGGAGAGCCTATGAGAACTTTGGGATAACACGAAACAAAACAACATCCACAAAATTAGAGTACCAGGAAGAGTGGGAACTGAACAAGGAATAGAAAACCTGTTTGAAGAAATAATGACAGAAAACTTCCCCAATACAGGAAAGAAAAAACCCACATATATCCAAGAAGCTCACAGAGTCCCAAGCAAAATGAACCCCCCAAAACCGACACCAAGGCACATTATAATTAAATTGGCAAACACCAACAACAAAGTAAGAATCTTAAAAGCAGCCAGAGAGAAACAGAAAATTACCTACAAAGGAACACCCATAAGACTAGCTACTGATTTCTCAAGAGAAACTCATCAGGCCAGAAGGGAATGAAATGAAATATATAAAGTCATGCCAAGGAAGGGTCTGAATCCAAGAATATTGTATCCAGCAAGGCTTTCAATCAAAATTGAAGGTGTAATCAGGAGCTGCACAGACAAAAGAGGACTAAGGGAATATATTACCACCAAACCAGCAATGCAAGAAATGTTAAAGGGTCTGCTCTAAAAAAAAGAAATAGGAAGCAAAGAGGACCTCGGGGGTAAAGACTAAATATGGTGACAGATGAGTACCTATCAATAATAACTTTAAATGTAATTGCATTAAATGCTCCAATCAAAGACATAGGGTAACAGATTGGATAAGAAAACATGATCCCTATATCTGCTGTCTGCAAGAAACCGACCTCAGGAAAAGAGATGCACACAGATTGAGGGTGAAAGGATGGAAGATGGTATTCCAGGCAAATGGAAATGAAAAAAAGCTGGGGTTGCAATACTTATATCTGACAAATTAGATCTCAAAGTGAAGGACATAACAAGAGACAAAGAAGACCACTTCATAATACTAAAGGGAAAAATCCAACAAGAAGAAATAACTCTGGTAAACATATACGCACGCAATATAGGAGCACCTAAATACATAAAAAAAAAAACTCGTGGAGGATATTAAGGGAGAGATTGACAGCAATACAATCATAGTAGGAGACTTTAATAACCTGCTGTCACCATTGGACAAATCCTCTAAACAAAAAATCAGCAAAGAAACATAAATACTAAATGACTCATTAGAACAGATGGAATTAATTGACATCTTCAGAACATTTCATCCCAAAGCCACAGAATATACATTCTTCTCCAGTGCACATGGGTCACTTTCAAAGATAGATCATATGTGGGGTCATAAGAAAAGTCTCTTCAAATTCAAGAAGATAGATATTAAATCAAGCATTTTCTCAGACCACAGTGGCATAAAACTGGAAATCAACTATAATAAAAACAATAGAAAGAAATCAAACACATGGAGACTAAACAGCATGCTATTAAACAATGACTGGGTTACCAGAGAGATCGAGAAAGAAATAAAACCATCATGGCAACAAATGATGATGAAAACACAATAATCTAAAATATATGGGACACAGTGAAAGCAGGCTTGAAAGGGAAGTTCATAGCTCTAGAATCCTAATGCAAAACACAAGAAAAAATGATAAAAATTACCTAGCCACATAACTCAAAGATTTAGAAAGAAAGCAACAAGAAAAGCTCAGTGGAATCAGAAATAACCAAATAATAAATATTAGAGTGAAGATAAAAGGCATAGAGATCAAAGAAACAATACAAAAGATCAACAAAACCAAGCGCTAGTTCTTTGAAAGGATAAACTAGATTGATGAACCTCTAGCCAGACTCACCAAGACGCAAAGGGAGAAGACCCAAATAAACAAAATCAGAAATGAAAGAGGAGAAATAACAACAGACCCTGCTGAAATACAAAGGATTGTTAAAAAAATCCTATGAACAGAAGAAAAGAGCAAGATGGCGGCATAGGTAAACACCTACACTGCTCCCTCGCACAACAATTTCAAAACTACAACTAAAAGACAGAACAAACATCATCCAGAACCACAGGAAAGCTGGCGGAGTGTAAGTTCTACAGCTAGAAGGAAAGAGAGGGGCTCACGGAGACCCAGCGGAGCTGCAAAAAGCCGAGGTACTGAGACGCGCGCGCTGAGAGAGTGGGTGCCGGAGAACCTGGCTGGCTTTCTCTGGCGGGAGGGAAACGGAGACTCCCAAAGGCATTGAACCCCTTATTATACGACACTAAACCCCAGATCCAGCGAAACTCATACTGGGGGAGTTTGGACTGTGAAAAGGGAGAGGTGCACGGAAATTTAGGGGAGTCGCAGAAGATCAGTTCTGGTCTCGCACGAGGACGGTGCTGCGCGCAGGACAGATTACTGATTGTGCCGCTGGCTTTCGCGAGTGGGCAGGAGACAGACCCTCCGAACTGTGCCACTTCTGATTCCACTAAGCCCCTGTTTCGGGCGAAACCCTGGGGAACTAGACTCGTGTGGTCCTAGTGCTCAGGGGAGCTGGAAAGGCAGCGGTTAGAGGCACTGCGGGTGCGCGTGCACACAAGGACCGCTCCAGGGATTACCCAGTCACGTGAGACTCAGGGACCATGGAGGGCGGGGCCGACTGGAAGGCAAGGCGGTCCCTTAAGCCCTGAGACTCCACCCCTCCCAAGCTCAACAGAGGCTTCTTCGGTTTTGCATCTGGTATCATAAGGCTGAATCCAACACAGAAGTTTCCCCGGCATAGTGAAAATGCCAAAACAAGGGAAGGGATCACAAACAAAAGAAATGGAGAAAAAAAAACGACTGGATATAGAGTTCAAAACCACGCTTGTAAGGTTTTTCAAGAATATGCTAGAAAAATTCGATAAATTTAGTGAGACCCAAGAGGAGATGAAAAAGGACCAACTAGCGATACAAAAGAGCCAACTAGAGATGGAAAAGGTCCTACTAAAGATGATAAAGGACCAAATAGAAATTAAACATACACTGACTGAAATAAAAAATATTATACAGAGTCCTAACAGCAGACTACAGAAAGGCAAGAATCAAGTAAAAAATTTGAAATAAAAAGAAGCAGACAACATTCAACTGGAAAAGCAAGAAGAGAAAAAAATCCAAAAATGTGAACATAATGTAAGGAGACTCTGGGACAGCTTTCAGCGTACCAACATCAGAATTGTGGGGGTGCCAGAAGAAGAGAGAGAGCAAGAAACTGAAAACCTGTTTAAAGAAATGACTGAAAACTTCCCACATCTGGTAAAAGAAATAGAATTACAAGTCCAGGAAACACACAGAACCCCAAAGAAAAGGAATCCAAAGAGGACTACACCAAGACACATCATAATTAAAATGCCAAGAGCAAAAGAGAAAGAGAGAATATTAAAAGCAGCAGGAGAAAAACAGTTCATTACCTACAAGGGAGCACCCATACGACTGTCAGCTGATTTCTCAACAGAAACGATGCAGGCCAGACGGGGGGTGCCAAGAAATATTCAATGTGATGAATAGCAAGAACCTACAATCAAGAATAATCTATCCAGCAAAGCTAACATTCAGAATTGAAGGGCAGATAAAGAGCTTCACAGATAAGAAAAAGCTAAAGGAGTGCATCAACTCCAAACCAGTATTATATGAAATGCTGCAAGGTACTCTTTTAGAAGAGGAAGAAGAAAAAGGTAAAAGCCAAAAAATTATGAACAACAAATACATATCTATCAACAAGTGAATCTAAAAATTAAGTGAATTAAAAATTTGATCAACAGAATAAACTGGTGAATATAATAGAATCAGGAGCACAGAAAGGGAGTGGACTGATAATTCTCAGGGGGAAAAGGGTGAGGGGTGTACAGGGAAAGACTGGACAAAAATCATACACCTATGGATGAGATCAATGGGAGGGAGCTAAGGGCAGAGGGAGGGGTGGGAGCTGGGTGGAGGGAAAAAAAGAGAAACAAATGTAATAATGTGAATAATAAAGATTTAATTTAAAAAAATCCTATGAACAACTCTATTTCAATAAATTGAACAACCTGCAGGAAATGGACATATTCCTAGAAAAATATAACCTTCCAAAACTCAATAAGGAAGAATTTAAACATCTCAATAGTCCAGTAATTATGGAAAAAATTGAAGCAGTCATCAAAAAGCTTCCAGCAAACAGAAGCCCGGGTCCAGATGGCTACACAGGAGAATTTTACCAAACATTCAAGGAAGAATTAAAACCTATCCTCCTCAGACTATTCAAAAACATTCAAGAAGAAGGAACACTTCCAAACACCTTCTATGAAGCCAGCATCACCCTAATACCAAAACCAGATAAAGACAACACAATGAAAGAGAATTATAGGGCAATATCTCTCATGAACATAGATGCCAAAATCCCCAACAAAATTCTAGCAAACCGGCTCCAGCAGTACATCAGAAAGATCATACACCAATACCAAGTAAAATTTATCCCAGGAATGCAGGGATGGTACAATATCCACAAAACAATAAATGTGATACATCACATAAACAAATTGAGAGACAAAATCACATAGTCATATCAACTGATGCAGAAAAAGCATTTGACAAAATCCAACACCCTTTCTTGATAAAAACTCTCAGCAAGTTGGGAATAGAAGGATCATACCTCAACATCATAAAAGCCATATGTGATATACCCAAAGCTAACATCATACTCAATGGGCAAAACTAAAACCATTTCCCCTAAGAACAGGAACAAGACAGGGATGCCCACTCTCACCTCTCCTGTTTGACATAGTACTGGAAGTATAAGCCATTGTAATTAGACAAGAAGAAATAAAAGGCACCCAAATTGGAAAAGAAAAAGTAAAGCTGTCCTTATTTGCAGATGACATGATATGGTACATGAAAAACCCAAAAGACTCCATTCCGAAACTAATTGACTTAATAAATGAATTCGGCAATGTAGCAGGATACAAAATTAATGCCAAGAAGTGTGTGGCATTTATATACATTAATAGTGAAATTACAGAAAGAGAGACTAAAAAAGCAATCCCATTTACCATAACACCAAAAAAAACTTAAGATACCTTAGAATAAACTTAACTAAGGATGTAAAAGACCTATATGCAGAAAACTTCAGGACACTAAAAAAAGAGATAGAGGAAGATGTAAACAGATGGAAGAGCATATCATGCTCATGGATTGGGAGAATCAACATCATTAAAATGTCTATACTACCCAAATCTATAGATTCAATGCACTATCCATTAAAATACCAATGACATATTTCACAGACATTGAAAGATCCCTTCAAAGATTCATCTGGAACAAAAATGACCCCGAATAGCCACAGCAATCCTGAGAAAGAAGAATAAAGTAGATGGGATTTCAATACCAGATTTCAAGCTGTGTTGCAAACCAACTGTTTTCAAAACAGCCTGGTACTGGCACAAGAACAGACATATAGACCAATGGAATAGAATAGAGAATCCAGATATCTATCCAAACCACCATGCTCAATTAATATTTGACAAAGAAGGCATGAACATACAATAGAGCAAAGACAGCCACTTTAATAAATGGTGTTAGGAAAATTGGACCGATACATACAAAAAAATGAAACTGGACCACCAACTTACACCAAATACAAAAATAAACTCAAAATGGATACAGGACTTAAACATTAGAAGGGAAACCATAAAAATACTAGAGGAATCCACAGGCAGCACAATCTCAGAGATATTCCAAAAGAACTTCTTCAATGATACTGCTCCAAGGGCAATGGAAGCTAAAGAAAAAATAAACAAATGGCACTACATCAAAATAAAAAGCTTTTGCACAGCAAAGGAAACTATCAACAAAATAAAAAGAAAGCCCACTGTGTGGGAGAACATATTTGCAAATGTTAGCACTGATAAACGTTTAATCTCCAACATGTACAGCCAACTTATACAACTTAGTAAAAGGAAGATAAACGATCCAATAAAAAAATGGGCAAAGGACCGAAATAGAACCTTTTCCAAAGATGCCAGAAGGAAGGCCAAGAGACACATGATAACATGTTCAAAGTCACTAATTTTCCGAGAGATGCAAATAAAAATAACAATGCAATACCATGTCACACCTGTCAGAATGGCAATCATCAGCAAATCAACAAAGGACTAGTGTTGGCGGGGATGTGGAGAAAAAGGAACCCTTGTGCACTGTTGGTGGGAATGCAGACTAGTGCAGCCCCTTGGAGAACAGTATGGAGTTCCTTCAAAAAACTAAAAATGGTACTCCCATTTGACCCAGCATGCCCACTCTTAGGAATATATCCTAAGAAAGTAGAATCACCAATCAGAAGGGATTTATGCACCCTATGTTCATAGCAGCACAATTTACAATATCTACAATTTGGAAACATCCTAGGTACCCGTCAGCAGATGAGTGGATCTGAAAACTGTGGTACATCTACACAATGGAATTCTATGCTGCCATTAAAAAGAAGGAATTCTTACCATTTGCTGCAACCTGTTTGGAACTGGAGAGCCTTATGCTTAGTGAAATAAGCCAGTCAATGAAGGAGAAGCATCACATGATCGCACTCATTGGGGGATAATAAAGAACATTATAAACTGATGAACAAAAGATAGATACAGAGATAGTAAAGCTTCAAACAGACTGTGAAATTACAGCAGGAAGATTAAAGTTAGTTGAGGTAGAGATCAATCAAAGGACTTGTAGGCATGCATATAAGCATAACCAATGAACATAGATACTGGAGGGTTGGGGTATGCCTGGGAGGGAGGGGGGGCAATGGGGAGATATGTATAAAAAATTAATAAAATAAAAAAAGAAGGAACTCTTACCATTTGCAGCAATCTGGATGGAACTGGAGAGCCTTATGCTAAGTGAAATAAAGCATCAAACAGACTGTCAAGTTACAGCAGGAAGATGAAGGAGAGGTGGGGTAGATCAGAGATCAACCAAAGGACTTGTATGCATGCATATAAGCATAACCAATGAACACAAGACACTGGGGGTTTGGGGTGTCCCTGGGAAGGGGGCAGTGGGAAGATATGTATACATGTAACACAAGAAAAAGAAAAAATAAAATAAAATAAAAATAAGATCAATGTAGCTCTTTGTGCAAACCACTATTTTAAAATAGAAATTGAATTCTCTGACATTGAACCTGAGACTCAAAGTTATGGGACATTGAAATTGGGACTCAATCATTTTTTGTTTGCTCTAGTGGGTTTATTTCTAGCCTACAAGGGCAAGATGTTTTTAAAGACAAGAATCAGGGTGTGTGGGGGAAGCAGATGCAGAGGCAAAGAAGCAATGAACAGACTGTCGTGCTACAGTGGGAAGGCAGGGGAAGTTGGGGAGGAGGGGCCTATAGAAGATCAAAGGAAGGACTTGTATGCATGTGTGTGTAGGTATATCCATTGGATACAGGGCAATGGGGGTTTGGCTGTTTACAAGTTTTTTCAGATTGAAGGCAAAAAAATTTTTTCACATTTCAGAGACAATTATTCTTGAAAATTACAGAAATTATTTCTTTTTTGGTTGATCATGTAATGGGTTCATTATCATGTTATGTAACTTAAGAGGGGAAAAAAGAGGCTCACAGTTAAGTAGACTTGTAACTGTTTTTTTTAAATGTAATATTAAGGATAGTAGACACAGATATTAAGTTTTCTTCACCTTCCATACTTATATTTAACCTGTAAGTTTCTGATCTACATTCCTTTAGAGACACTAACCCCTGAAAAGGTTCAGTGCCTCCACTTTGCACTTAATTTATAATTTAAAAGATATACTACAATTCATAGAGCTATATCCCAAAAAAATCAATTTTACTGTATAACTAAAAATAAAATAATGATGTAATATCAACTAAGTATACAGCACTCTAAGGCATATTCTATTTTTACCATAATGACATACCTTAATGTTTTGCATGAAATAATACTGTGTTCTCCCATCCCAAAAACAGTTTGTACCCAGTTTTGCAAGCACGTGCTCAGAGCACAAATTAGGAAAAATAGCACTGTGAAAGGAGACAACCCACACTGCCTCCTCTAATTTGAGAACTCTAACAACCATATTTCTTTGGTGGAATCCATGGATGATGAACATCCAAAAATAGATTTGCCTTTAGTGGAAATGTGAAGGATATAGCTCGTATACTGGCCAACAGTATAAGCCCTTTGATATCCACAGTAGCCAGATGCTCACTTATGTAGTATCATTTGAGGAGCACTTTGGGGCCATCTGCTTCCACAGACTTGTATTGCTCATGATGTACTCAATCCTGCTGGCTCTTTTTAATGAGAAATGAACAATTCCCCTGGATTGAAGTATTTTGTTACATCAAAGAAATAACAACTGTAGAAATTGGCTTATATAAATAAATTGTACTATTTTGCCACCAAGCCAAAAGCTGAACATAAGACTGGTCAACAGCTGAGACTGGTTTGGCTCAGTGGATAGAACGTCGGCCTGCGGACTGAAAGGTCCCAGGTTCGATTCCGGTCAGGGGCATGTACCTTGCTTGCGGGCACATCTCCAGTGTGGGGAGTGCAGGAGGCGGCAGATGATATCTCTCTCTCATTGATGTTTCTGACTTTCTATCCCTCTCCCTTCCTCTCTGTAAAAAATCAATAAAATATATTTTAAAAAAAAATAAGACTGGTCAACAGTGATAGATCAGGGATGGGAATGAGAGGAGGAAAAAGCTATAACATGGTTCGTATTTAATTCTGTTTAACTGTGTTTTTTAAAGTTATGCTTAGGTATAGCTGAATTTTATAATACCAAACTATTTTAGGGGTTGGTCTAGATCAGAAAAATTGCTTTTAATGTGTCAGATTGCTCATAGAGGGCAAAGTGCATGAATGGCAAATTACAGATGGAAAAGAGCAAAAATCAAAAGCACAGATCAAAAGGCACACTATTTAGCCAAGAATTAGTCAGCAGGGAGGTGGTGAAAGTGAAGGAACAGTTTATGCTGAGGGAACTCATTCATTGTTTTGTTGTGGAGACTGAATAAGTGAGCGATTATCCCTTGAGCTTTCAAATAGGGGAAAACTGAACAAATCAGGAAACAGAGCCGAGTGCCACAAGATATATAAAGCAATCAAAATCTCCTTTTTAGGGTAGTTAAGTTTATAAGGTAGAAGGGATAAACATATACAATGGTTTTGAATCTTGATTGAACTGCTAGAAGTCTAACTCAATAGCCAAAAGGTGGAAACAGCCCAAATATTCATCAGTAGATGAATAAACAAATATGGTATATATGTATAATATGATTCAGTCATAGAAAAAATTACTGATACATGCTACTACCTGGATGAACCTTGAAAACATTAGGTGAAAGAAGCCACACCAAAAAAAAAGTCAGATATTGTATAATTTCATTTATATTAAATGTCTACAATAGGCAAATCTTTACAGATAGAAACCAGATTAGTGGTTGCCAGGGGTTGGAGGAAGGTAATTTGGGAGCAACTGCTTAATGGGTATGGAGTTTCCTTTAGGATGAAAAAAAAATTGGAACTAGATAATGATAATTGATATGCAATATTGTAAACCAGTGAATTGTTTACTTTGAAATGATTAATATTATGTGGATATTATCTCAATAAATTTTGTAAAGTTTTACTCAAATCACAGGAGGTTTTTACTCTAACTTTCAATACTCTAGCTCACTTAGCTTAGTAGTCAGCAAACTGCGGCTCGCGAGCCACATGTGGCGCGGTTTGCTGCTCTTTGACTAATGAGTTTGCTGACCACTGACTTAGCTTTTTAAGTTTGATTTACAACAAAATCAGAAAATAATAATGCTTAAATTAAAAGAAATGAAAAGAATAATGCTTAATATTGATGACAACAGGAGCTAATTATTTTTAAATCTTTCTTTTTTCTGTATACCTTGATTTACATGCATGCTTTAATAAAGAATATATTTTATTTTATTAAGAATATGTATAATCTCACCTGGCCAGTGTGGCTCTGTGGTTGTGCATGGACCTATGAACCAGGATTGTACACTTAGATTCCCAGTCTCAATGTTTCTCTCTCATCATTGATGTTTCTATCTCTCCCTCTCCCTTTCTCTCTGAAATCAAATAAAAATACATTTTAAAAAGAATATGTATAACCTAATAAATGCAAAAAATGAATCTAGACCACCTTCTTACATTATATGCAAGAATAAACTCAACATAGGCAGTAAAATCTCAGATGTTTCTCTCAGTAATATTTTTGTTGCTATGTCTCCTTGGGCAAGGGAAACAAAATAAAAAATAAACAAATTGGTCTACATCAAACTAAAAAGGTTTTCCACAGCAAAAGAAATGATCAACAAAATGAAAAGGCAACCCACTGAATGGGAGAAGGTATTCGCCAATGATACATCTGATAAGGGGTTAATATCCAAAATTTATAAAGAACTCATATAACTCAACAACAAAAAGCAAACAAGCCAATTAAGAAATGGACCTAATAGACACTTCTCCAAAGAGAACATACAGATGGCCAAGAGACATATGTAAAGATGCTCAACATCACTAATCACCAGAGAAATGCAAGTTAAAAACTCAATGAGGTGTCGCCTCACACTTGTCAGAATGGCTATCATCAATAAACCAACAAACAACAAATGTTGTAAAGGATGTGAAGAAAAGAGAACCCTTGTGCACTGTTGGTGGGAATGCAAACTGGTGCCGCCTCTATGGAAACAAGTATAGAGAGTCCTCAAAAAATAAAAAATAAAAATTTAACTACTTTATAACCCAGTGATTTCACTTCTGGATATATATCTGAAGAAACCCAAAACAGTAATTTGAAAGTATATACATGCACCCCTATGTTTACTGCAGCATATTTATAATAGCCAAAATATAGAAGCAACCCAAGTGACCATCAATAGATGAGTGATCAAAAAAGTATAGGTACATATATATAATGGAATATTAATCAGTCATTTTTAAAAAAATCTTACCATCTGTGACAGCATGGATAGAACTAGAGCAGTGATTTTTTTTAATTTTTATTAATGTATTACATATATATATATATATATATATATATATATATATATATATATATATATCTTGCCATTGCCCCCCCACTCCCATGAATACCCTAACCTCCCAGAGTCTTGTGTCCATTGGTTATGCTTATATGCATGCATACAAGTCCTTCGGTTGATCTCTTATCTACTCCACTGCTCCCTAACCTTCCCACTGTAATTTGACAGTCTGTTTGATGCTTTACTGCCTCTGTATCTATCTTTTTGTTCATCAGTTTATAATGTTCTTTATTATCCATAAATGAGTGAGATCATGTGGTATTTTTCTTTTATTGATTGGCTTATTTCACTTAACATAATTAGAGCAGTGATTTTCAACCTTTTTTATCTCATGGCACACATAAACTAATTACTAAAATTTTGCAGCACACCGAAATTATATTGCTTTTTTGCCAATCTGACAAAAAATAGATATAATTTTTATTCATTCACATTGGATGGCAGTTGTTGTATTGACTGCTGTCATTTTTTTATTTGTCAACCTAAGGGAAAAGATGTCAATTCCCCAGTGTGCCATAATACACCAGTTAAAAATCGATGACCTAGAGCAGTGGTTCTCAACCTTCCTAAGGCCACGACCCTTTAATACAGCTCCTCATGTTGTGGAGACCCCCAACCATAAAATTATTTCTGTTGCTACTTTATAACTGTAATTTTCCTACTGTTATGAATTGTTCTGTAAATATCTGATATGCAGGATGTATTTTCATTGTTACAAATTGAACATAATTAAAGCATAGTGATTAATCACAAAAACAATATGTAATTATATATTGTGAAATATTTATTTCTAATTACAAATAAATGAAATTTTGTCTTGAATCATGCTATAGCATGGGTAACAGTTTTCATATGACAACAGTAAACTACATTGCTACACTTTGCTACACCGAGGAGAGGTGTGTTGGTTCCTAAGACCATGGGAAATATGTGTTTTCCAATGGTCTTAGGCCACCCCTGTGAAAGGGTCGTTCGACCCCCAAAGGGGTCGAGACCCACAGGTTGAGAACCGCTGACCTAGAGGGTATTATGATACGTGAAATAAGTCAGACATAGAAAGATAAATACCCTATAATTTCACTTATATATGAAATCTAAAGAATACTATAAATGAACAAACATAATAGAAGCAGACTTGTAGATACAGAGAATATACTGATAGTTGTTGGAGAGGAGGGATGGTGGAGGAATGGGTAAAAAAGATGAAGGAATTGAGAAGTACAGATTGGTAGTCACAAAATAGTCATAGGGATGTAAAGTATAGCAAAGGGAATTTAGTCAATAATTCTAATAACTATGTATAGTGGCAGTTAGGTACTGAAAATATGAGGGAATACTTTGTAAAGTATATGATTATCTGACCACTATACTGTACACCTAAAACCAATACAAAATAATATTGAATGTCAACTGTAATTGAAAAATAAAATTTAAAAAAGAATATGTATAACCAGTAGTGGTAGTCAAAGTATTTGACAACTTGTACAGCATGGACACTATCCAATGGATGCTGATACAATGCCAGCTGTCAACAGCCAGTGGACAAATGTTTTTACTCAATTTATCTCTAATAACAAAATGTGATAGTTAATTTTGTGTGTCAACTTTGATGAAGATCACAGAGTGTTCAGATGTCTGGTTAAACATTGTTTCTGGGTGTCTATGAGAATGTTTCTTGATGAGATTATCATTTGAGTAAAGCAGACTGCCTTACACAATGTAGGTAGACATTATCCTACCTGTTAAAGACCTGAATAGAACAAAAGGCAAAGGAAAGAAGAATTTACCCCTTCTTTGCCTGACTGTAGAAGCTGAGATATGAGTCTTCTGCATTTATGCTAGGAAATACATCATTGGCTCCCCTAGTCCTCGTTTTAAATCTTTTAAGATATTATTCATGTGACATCATGTATTAACAAATAAAATCAAATGGCTGGCTTTCTGATGATTTCAATAAACAAGTTGGAGGTAAAGAGTGGTGTGCTGATCTGAGAGAGGAGAGTGAGCATTCTACATGCTGTGTAGTAGATACTCAACCGCAGAGCAATATATTATTATTTGTGGAAAAGACCATATGGAAAATAAAATTAAATTAAAGTATCCATCCCGATGAAATGAATGTAGTAAATAATGATGTACACACACACACAAAAAAAAATAAAACATTAGTGGGTTTTGATAGTCAATGTGAGTTCAGAGAACCATTTTCACTTGTATTTGGATTTCCCACCAACCTTTCAAATTGTTATGCTCTTTCAGTTAGTATCCTTATCTTTATGGACACAATTGCAAATATACTGTTATATTTTATAATTTAAATTTATTATTTAAAATGTTTAAATAACTATAGATTCAAATAATTTTTAAAAACATACTTTTAAGTAAAATATCTCAATCAGTTGGGAGGGAGTTTAATAAGATGGAAGAGGCCCTGGCTTTGAAATCAAGGAAAAAAGTTGTGGGGCTCAGGGGAGTGATTTGACTTCTATTCCTGTTTCTTCATCTGTAAAATGGGGGCAATAATAGTATCTACCTTTTAGATCTCAAGAGTATAATATAAATGAATGTATGTAAAGTACTTGGCACATACTAAGCACTGAATATTTTTTTCAAATGCCTCATTTATAAGTAAATTCAACTTTATTTTGTCAGAAGCTTCACTGAAGAATTTCAGTAACATTGATATATTATTTTTATTATACTTGCAGTATCTTTTATGTTTCTGCACTGTCCTTTTATGACTATTTTTCATCTTCTTCGTTCTTTTTTAAATTTTTTTCTTTTTTGAGTAAGGTATTGCATATGTGTCCTTATCCACACATTACCCGCCCCACCCCCCGCCACTCATGCCCTCTTGTTCGCTTTATCAATGGCATTTTTATCCTGATGGATGCTGTTCCCTTTCTATTCCACCTTTCTCTTCATCTTCCCGTTATCTCTACTCTTTCATCTGCTTTTACTCAAACCTTGATTCTTCTAAGACTTATAGCCTCTGAGGCATGTTTACTATTTGATAGATTCTTGTTTAGCAGCTAAAGCCCTTCAGAGGAAAATTAATATATAAATGAGGTGAGGCTAATACATTTCTTTAGTGATGTGACTGGATTTTTTAAACACTCATGCCAGAAAGAATACTTTCAAATAAGTCTTGTTATAGGCAAAGCAGTCACTATGGGAATTGATCCATTTGTCTGCAATGACATAACTTTTATTAGTAACATAGGCCTACAACAATAAATATATTGTGCTCTAGAAAGTTTGTTGTATACCCCAAGTCAGGAATAGATTTTAAACCTTCACATTCCATCAAAAATCTCATGGTCCCACTTCCCAAATTATCAATTACAGTACCCAATAATTATTATCACCACTGTACATTCAAACTCAACTAGCTTACTCCTTGGTTCATTGTACACAATTGTAAAAACCCCAACTCTAGTTGAATCTAACTTCCTACCTATTTCCTCCTTATCTAAACCCCTACAGCTGAATGCATATGAAGAATAAAAAGCACATAAAAAACCACCCACTTTAAACAGATTTCTAATGCTGATCAAGAATCACACTACAGGGAGGAGAAAATGGCAGCGGAGTAGACGGACGCATCTGGAGCTTTGTCGCTGGGCAGAGGGAGAGAGAGCAGCTGAGAGGTGCATTGGGAGTGTTTGTTGGCAAGCTAGGAGTCAGTTGTCCTCCAGGGGAAGGCGGGGAACTGCTGGAGGGGGCTCTCCCGGCCAGGCAGCCCCACTGCCACGGGGTTTTTGTCCGCCAGAGCCACCAGTGCGAACGCGGAGCCCTAGCCATCTTGCAGTGGGAGGTGGATGTCTGTGGCGGTCTGAAGCCTTTGGCTGGGCACCCATCGAGCAGCCAGGGACCCGGGGACCCAGAACTCCGCTCTCCAATCGGCGCAGACACGCGGCGGAATCAGAGATCCACAGAGCACACGGAAAGGTCAGATTGCGCCTGACTTAAGGGGGAGGTGGATGTCTGCCGAGGTCTGAAAGCTGCGGCTGATGGAGGCACCCACAGACCCAGAGTGCGGCTTCCCAGGCGGCACAGACGCGCAGGCGGAGGATTCAGAGATCCACAGGCGCGCCCGGAAGGGTCAGACTTAGCCTGGGCCAGGGTGCGGTCTCCTACCCCCGCAGGGCAGAGACGCGCACACTGTGGGAGCCGAACTGCAGGAAAGCTGCCTCTGGAGAGGTCCGCAGAGGTGGTCAGGGCGTGATCCCTGAGTGTGAAGGCAGACCCTCTGGGCTGTTGACAGAGGAGAGCTCCGGAAAACGACTCTTTTTTTTTTCCTTTTTCTCTGGGGCAGAGGGACAACCTGGGAGTTATTGCAGTGTCCAGGCTGCAAAACTCCCACAAACTGGTTTTGGGAACCACAGAGTAGCAGGATCTGAGCACAGCCTAGAGAGGTCCTGTGCTTTGTCTCAGAGATCAATTCTGAAACACTGCCACCCAATGGATGACACACAAATTGACTCTCGCATAACCACAAGAGAATAAAGAGATTAAAACACCTAGAGGGAAACACAAGAAACTGCAATACCTCCCCTACTGGGAAACAGGAGTGCCAAGCAGAATAATAGTGGAAGTGAAGGACCATTCTATTTTTCTTCTTCTTTTTTTTATTTTTTTATTTTCCCTGTTTTCTTTTTTCTTTTTTTAAATTTTTAATTATTTATTTTTCATTTTCACATATTTTAATTAAAAGAATATTTTTTTTCTTTCTGCCTCAATTGATTTTACCTTTATAATTATTACATTTTTGTTTTAAACTAGTATTATTAATTACTACTAGTACTTTACCATTTTTGGGAAAAAAAGTGTCATTTTGTTTTCTCTTTATTTTATTTCGGGATTAGAGTTCTGCATTCTATTTTCATCTTCCCTTTAGCATAATTTTACTCCAACTCAACTCCACCTTTATGCCAACACTTTCCTCCTAACTTTCCCCATTTTGCTGTCTTGTTTCTCTTTCCCTTTTCCAACTTTTGATTCTCCCTATTTTTCTCTTTACCTGGTTAAAATTTCACCCCATTTATATATCTAATTTCAAATCCCCTACTATAACTCCACACAAACCTCTCCCCTCTTGTCTTCACTAGCCAAAAAATTGTTTTTTCTCTATGTCCTTTTGTTGCTATTTGCCTGAAAAGTGATTATATCAATTTTTTGAAAATTTTTTGAGAGATTGTTTTAGTTTATTCCACTTGTTTTATTTTGCTTTTTGCTTGCTTTGTTTTCTACCTCTCTTTACCCTCATCTCCCTCGATACCAGTTGCTATTTGCAATTTGCATTAATCTCTAGGTACTGATTGCTGGCCTTTATTGGGATTACTGACTGTTCTATTGGAGTTGTCTCCTGACATCCATATTTTGTTCCTCTTTTCTCTCTTATACACTTTCTTTTCTCTAGGACTTTTTTCTCTTCCTCTTTCCTTCTCCTTTTTCTCCTTTTTATTTTCTTATTTTATTTTATTTTATTGTTCATGTATTTATCTTTTTTTTTTCTTTTTCACTCTTCAATTTGATTTTGGCACTTCTTTCTTTTCTTTCTTCCTCATTTTCCTCTTCTTCTTTCTCTATTTACCCCTAATTTGTCCTTCATTGGTGGTGACCTTATTTGTGATTATTAACATCTTGAATACATCTCTACTCAGTGCCTTGTGTGCTGTACCTGGTCGTGTTGTAGTTTGTGCCTTTCAATCAATGTAGGAGAGAGCACTACATAACCAGACACCCAGAGAAGAAAGACCATGGGCAGAAAAAGAAACAGCCCACAAAAGACAGAAAGGCAGGTTTCACCAGAAAAGGAAGTAAACGAAATAGAACCACAAATAAGCCTACCAGAGAAAGAGTTCAGAGAAATTATCATAATGTGATTGAAAAGAATGGAATACAAATTTGACAATATAACTAAGGGCCTAGAGGAGGTGAAGAAGCATGAAGAAGAAATACAGAAGAAACTAGAGGAGGTGCAGAATAAATAAGAAGAAATGAATAATGACATCACTGCTATAAAGAACACAATAGAAAGCATCAAAAGTAGACTAGAAGAAGCAGAGGACCACATCAGTGAGCTAGAAGACACGGTAGGAAAAAATACCCAAGTACAGCAGCTTCTAGAAAAAAAAGTCAAAAAGCAAGAGGAGAGTCTAAGGGAACTGTGGGATAACATGAAACAAAATAACATCCGCATAATTGGGGTTCCAGAAAGAGTGGAAACTGAACAAGGATTAGAGAACGTGTTTGAAGAAATAATGACAGAAAATTTCCCCAATATAGAAAAGAAAAAACCCACACAAATCCAAGAAGCTCACAGAGTCCCAAGCAAAATGAACCCCAACAAACCGACACCGAGGCACATTATAATTAAATTAGCAAACACCGATGACAAAGTAAGAATTTTAAAACGAGCCAGAGAGAAACAGAAAGTTACCTACAAAGGAACCCCCATAAGACTAGCTACTGACTTCTCAACAGAAACTCGTCAGGCCAGAAGAGAATGGAATGAAATATACAAAGTCATGCAAAGGAAGGGTCTGAATCCAAGAATACTGTACCCTGCAAGACTCTCAATCAAAATTGAAGGTGAAATCAAAAGCTTCACAGACAAAAAAGGACTAAGGGAATATATTAGCACCAAACCAGCAATGCAAGAAATGTTAAAAGGTCTGCTGTAATAAAAAGAAAGAGGAAGCAAAGAAGGAACTCGGGGGTAAGGACTAAAAATGGCAACAGATAAGTACTTATCAATAATAACTTTAAATGTAAACGGATTAAATGCTCCAATCGAAAGACATAGGGTAACCGATTGGATAAGAAAACATGATCCATATATCTGCTGTCTGCAAGAAACCCACCTTAGGAAAAGAGATGCACACAGATTGAGGGTGAAGGGATGGAACATGGTATTTCAGGCAAATGGAAATGAAAAAAAAGCTGGGGTTGCAATACTTATATCTGACAAATTAGATCTCAAAGTGAAGGACATAACAAGAGATAAAGAAGGCCACTTCATAATACTAAAGGGAACAATCCAACAAGAAGAAATAACTCTGGTAAACATATATGCACCCAATATAGGAGCACCTAAATACATAAATAAAAAACTCGTGGAGGATATTAAGGGAGAGATTGACAGAAATACAATCATAGTAGGAGACTTTAATACCCCACTGTCACCATTGGACAAATCCT
>JAAGEH010000031.1:1082530-1109122 GCA_011751065.1 Lasiurus cinereus | reverse complement strand
GAGACCCTCGTGCTGAGGCTGAGGCTGAGACCCTCGTGCTGAGGCTGAGGCTGAGATCCTCGTGGTGAGGCTGAGGCGCTGTTATCCTCGTGCTGATGCTGAGGAGCTGAGACCCTCGTGCTGAGGCTGAGGCTGAACAGTGTGTCCTCGGCTCTCGAGGCGCCAGGGCACCTGCCCTCAGGGCTTCCGGTGCGGCTCGGGCCGGGCCGGACCTGCAGGAGCGAGCGCCGGTACTGGTTCCCTTAACCCCTGCGACCCCGCAGCCCCCCGCTCCCCCATACGTGTGTGTGCTGCCGTTGTGGCAGCAGGAGGAGGTGTGCTCAGTGGGTAGAGCATTGGCCGGCGGACTGAAGAGTCACTCACGGCGGAGCCTGCGGAGGACTTGCTGCTCCCGACCCACCCGTGACTAATAATTCTCAGGGGCAAAGGGGTGTGGGGAATACAGGGAGAGACTGGACAAAAATCATACACCTATGGATGAGGTCAACGGGAGGGAGGGAAGGGTGGGAGCTGGGTGGAGGGGTGCTATGGAGGGGAGAAAAGAAAAACAAATGTAATAATCTGAATAATAAAGATTTAATTTAAAAAAAAAAGAAAGGGTGTTGGATTTTGTCAAATGTTTTTTCTACATCAATTTATATGACTATGTGATTTTTATCTCTCAATTTGTTTATGTGATGTATCACGTTTATTGATATGCGGATATTGTACCATTCCTGCATTCTTGGGATGAATCCTGCTTGGTCATGGTGTATGATCTTTCTGATGTACTGCTGGATCTAAATTTGCTAGAATTTTTTTGAGGATTTTGGCATCTATGTTCATGGGAGATATTGGCCTATATTTAATTCTCTTTCATTGTGTTGTCTTTATCTGGTTATGGTATTAGGGTGATGCTGGCTTCATAGAAGGTGTTTGGAAGTGTTCCTTCTTCTTGAATGTTTTTGAATAGTCTGAGGAGGATAGGTTTTAATTCTTCCTTGAATGTTTGGTAAAACTTTCCTGTGTAGCCATCTGGTCCCAGGCTTTTGTTTGCTGGAAGCTTTTTGATGACTGGTTCAATTTCTTTCACAGTTTTTGGACTATTGAGATGTTTATATTCGTCCTGATTGAGTTTTGGAAGGTTTTTTTTTTAAGGAATATGTCCATTTCCTGCAGGTTGTCCAATTTGTTGCAATAGAGTTGTTCATAGGATTTTTTAACAATCCTTTGTATTTGGCAGGATCTGTTGTTATTTCTCCTCTTTCATTTCTGATTTTGTTTACTTGGGTCTTCTCTCTTTCCTGCATGGTAAGCCTGGCTAGAGGTCCATCAATCTTCTTTATCCTTTCAAAGAACCAGCTCTTGGTTTTGTTGATCTTTTGAATTGTTTCTTTGGTCTCCATGTTTTTTATCCCCGCTCTGACCTTTACTATTTCCTTCCTTCTGCATACATTGGGCTTTTCTTGTTGCTCTCTTTCTAGCTCTTTGAGTTGTAGTGTTATGAAATTTATTACCATTGTTTCCTGTTTTTTTTTCAGTAGGCTTGTAGAGCTATGAACTTCCCTCTCAAGACTGCTTTCACTGTGTCCCATAAATTTTGTATTGTTGTGTTGTCATTGTCATTTGTTGCCATGATGTTTTTTATTTCATCCTTGATCTCTCTGGTAACCCAGTCATTGTTTAACAGCATGCTGCTTAGTCTCCATGTGTTTGATTTATTTCTATTGTTTTTATTATAGTTGATTTAGAGTTTTATTCCACTGTGAACTGAGAAAATGCTTGATATGATATCTATGTTCTTGAAATTGAAGAGATTTTGCCTCTGACCGAATATATGATCTATCTTTGAAAATGACTCATATGCACTGGAAAAGAATGTATATTCTGTGGCTTTAGGGTAAAATGTTCTGAAGATGTCAATTAATTCCATCTGAGTCATTTAGGATTGATATTTCTTTCCTGATTTTTTGTTTAGAAGATTTGTCCAGTGGTGACAGTAGGGTATTAAAGTCTCCTACAGTGATTATATTGCTGTCAATCTCTCCCTTAGTATCCTCCAGTAGTATTTTTATGTATTTAGGTGCTCCTATATTGGGGGAGTATATATTTACCAGAGTTATTTCTTCTTGTTGGATTGTTCCCTTTAGTATTATGAAGTGGTCTTCTTTATCTCTTGTTATGTCCTTCATTTCAGATCTAATTTTTCAGATATTAAATATTGCAACCCCAGCTTTTTTATTATTTCCATTTGCCTGAAGTACCATCTTCCATCCCTTCACCCTCAATTGGTGTGCATATCTTTTTTTGAGGTGGGTTTCTTGTAGACAGCAGATATATGGATTATGGGTTCTTATCCAATCGGTTACCCTATGTCTTTTTATTGGAGCATTTAATTCATTTGCATTTAAAGTTATTATTTATAGGTACTTATCTGTTGCCATATTTAGTTTTTACCTGCGAGTTCCTTCTTTGTTTCCTTTTTTTTTAACTGCAGACCCTTTAAAATTTCTTGCATCGCTGCTTTGGTGGTAATATATTCCCTTAATCCTTTTTTGTTTGGGTAGCTCCTGGGTTTCACTTTCAATTTTGATTGAAAGTCTTCCTGGGTACAGTATTCTTGGATTCAGACCCTTCCTTTGCATGACTTTGTATATTTCATTCCATTCCCTTCTGGCCTGATGAGTTTCTGTTGAGAAATCAGTAGCTAGTCTTATGGAGGTTCCTTTCTAGGTAACTTTCTGTTTCTCTCTGGCTGCTTTTAAGATTCTTACTTTGTCGTTGGTGTTTGCCAATTTAATTATAATGTGCCTTGGTGTCAGTTTTTGGGGGGGGTCATTTTGCTTGGGACTCTGTGAACTTCTTGGGTTTGTGTGGGTTTTTTCTTTCCTATATCAGGGAAGTATTCTGTCATTATTTCATCAAAGAGGTTTTCTATTCCTTGTTCAGTTTCCACTCTTTACGGAACCCCAATTATGCGGTTGTTGTTTTGTTTCATGTTATCCCAAAGTTCCCTTAGGCTCTCCTCTTGCTTTTTAATTTTTTTTTTCTAGAAGCTGCTGTACTCGGGTATTTCTTTACTACCTTGTATTCTAGCTCACTGATGCGGTCCTCTGCTTCTTCTAGTCTACTGTTGATGCTCTCTATTGAGTTCTTTATAGCAGTGATGTCATTTTTCATTTCTTCTTGCTCCTTCATTTCCTCTTGGCTCCTCTTCATTTCCTCTTGGTTCTTCTTCATTTCCTCTTGGCTGTTACTCAAATTGTAGATTTTGTATTCCATTCTTTTCAGCCACCTTATGACCATTTTTGTGAACTCTTTCTCTGGCAGGTCTAATTCTTCTTCTGTTTGGTTTACTTCCTTTTCTGGTGATACCTGCTTTTCTTCGTACGTAGGCTGTTTCTTCTTCTGCACATGGACTTTATTCTCTGTGTGTCTGGTTATGTAGTTCTCTCTCTTACGTTGATTTAAAGACACAAACTACAACACGATCAGGAACAACACACAAGGGTCTGAACAGAAATCCATTCACAATTTTAATAACCACAAATAAGTTGACCACCAAAAAAGACAAATTTGGGGTAAGTAGAGAAAGGAGAGAAAAATGAGGGAAAAAAAGAAAAGAAAGAAGTGCCAAAATCAAATTGGGAGAAGGGATAAAAAATAAAAATATATATATAAAATAAATAAATAAAGAAGAAGAAGAAGAAAATAGAAAGGGAAAGAAAGTCAGAGAGAAAAGAAACAGAAGAAGAGAGAAAAGAGGAACAAGTTATAGATGTGAGGAGGAAACTCCAATAGAACAGCCACTAATCCCAAGAAATACTGGCAACAATTACCTGGAGATTAATACAAACTACAAATAACAACCAATATCAAGGGAGGCAATGGAAAAGAGAGGTAAAAAACAAAGCAAAATGAAGCAAACAAAAAGCAAAATAAAACAGGTAGAATAAGCAAAAACAATCTCACAAAAAAGTATAAAAAATGGATATAATCACCATTCAGGCAAACAACAACAAAAGGACCTAGAGAAAAACAATTTTTTTGGATAGTGAAGACAAGAATAGAGAGGTTTGTATGGACTTGGACTAGGGGATTTAAAATTAGATATATAAGTTGGATGAAATTTTAACCAGGTAGAGAAAAATAGGGAGAATCTAAAGTTGGAAAAGGGAAAGAGAAACAAGACAATAAAATGGGGAAAGTTAGGAAGAGAGTGTTAGCATAAAAGTAGAGTTGAGATAGAGTAAAATTATTCTAAAGGAAAGAAGAAAATAGAATGTAGAACTCTAATCCCAAAGTCAAATTGAAAGCAAATAAAATGACACTTTGTTTTAAAAAAAATAGGTAAAATAGTAGTAGTAATACTAGTTGAAAATAAAAAAATGTAATAATTAAAAAGGTAAAATCAATTGGGGAGTAAAGAAAAAAATAGTTTTTTAATTAAAATTTAAAAAAATAAAACGTAAAAAAAAACATAGAATGGGCAGTAGTGGAGGTCATTCACTTCTACTATTGTTCTGTGTGGCACTCCTGTTTCCCAGTCTGGAGGGTATTGCAGCTCCCTGTGTTCCCCTGCTGGCATGTGTCTTAATCTCTTTATTCTTTTGTGATTATGCAAGCGTCAATTTGTGAGTCATCCACTGGGTGACAGTGGTTTGAAATTGACCTCTGAGACTAAGCACATGACCTCTCTAGGCTGTGCTTAGATCCTCCTACTCTGTGGTTCTCAATACCTGTTTGTGGGGATGGGTTGTCTCAGAGCTGATTCTCTGATGGTTGCGCTCTGATCCCCAGGTTCCAGAAAAACACCTTTCCCCTGCAGTCTCTCAGGATGTCTCCAATTGCGTGATCCTATGTATTGGGCTTAGTAATCAGAAGCCAGGGTCTGAAGAGGAGAGTGCTGTCTGTGCTCTCTCCCTTCCCCACTCCTGTTCGAGCAGCCAGGACACTACTAAATCCCAGGTTGTCCTTCTGCCTCAGATCAAAATAGATTGCTTTCTAGAGCTCCCCTCTGTTAATAATTCTGAGGGTTCACTTCCGCATTTAGGGATCACACATCTGCGGATTTCTCTTTTGAGCAGCTTTCCCCCAGTCCAATTCCCACAGTGTGCGCATCTCTGTTTTGTGTGACAAGAGACCTAACCTTATCCCAGGCGAAATCTGACCTTTCCCTGTGTCATGTGGAGCTCCTCCTAGTCCCAGTATCTGCACTGATTGGAGAGTAGTGTTCTGGGTCCCCCAGCTGTTCGGTGAATGCTGCAGCTGTAGACCACCGTAGATATCCACTTCCCACTGCAAGATGGTGCGGTGACCACGTTTTCGCTGGTGGCTCTGACAGACAAAATCCCCATGACAGTGGGGCTGCCTGGTCAGGGGAGCCCCGTCCATCAATCTCCCACCTTCTCCTGGGGGATAACTGATTCTTAACTTGCCAACAAACACTCCCAGTGCGACTCTCAGCTGCTCTTTTGGTCTGCCTAGCAATAAGGCTCCAGACACATCTCTCTATTCCGCCAACATTATTTCCCCCCTTGTCTTCCATTCTTTTCAGCCACCTTATGACCATTTCTCTGAACTCTTTCTCTTGCAGGTTGTTTGCTTCTAATTTGTTTATTTTCTTTTCTGGTGGTGCCTGCTTTTCTTTCATATGTGGACTGTTTCTTTGTCTTCTCATGGTCTTTCATCTCAGGGTGTCTGGTTATGTAGTTCTCCTTTCCGTGTGGCATGTGGAGCTCCTGTGAATTTGAGTGTTTACACTAATTGTGGAGCAGTCTTCTAGGTCCCCCAGCTGTTCAGTGGCTGATGCAGCTGTAGCTTTTTAGGCTGTTTGGTGGGACCTGCAGCTGTAGATTTTCAGGCTGCTGTGAACATCCACTTTCCCCTCCAAGATCGATATTAGCATTTTATTATATAGGATGCTCTTTTGCTATTTGAAACTTGATTATTCCACTTCCTCTAATAAATTTTTCCCTCTTTAGTTCCCTTGTATATATATTTTTATTGAATTTACTAGAGGCCTGGGGCACAAAATTCGTGCATGGTGGGGGGGGCATGTCCCTCAGCCCAGCCAGCATGCTCTCCAACCTTGGACCCCTTGAGGGATGTCTAACTATCCATTAGGGCAGTCGGACATCTCTCTCACAATCTAGTCCTGCTGGATCCCTACTGCTTGCCTGTCTGAACTTCCTGATTGCCCCTATCTGCTTCTTCCTGCCAGTCTGATCACCTCTAACAACTCCCCTGCCAGCCTGATTGATGCCCAACTGCTCCCCTGACAGCCTGTTTGCCCCTAACTGCCCTACCCTGTGGGCCTGGTCACCCCCAACTGCTCTCCCCTACAGGCCTGGGTCTTCCTCAACTGCCCTTCCCTGAAAGTGTGGTCACACCCAACTGCCCTTCCCTGCTAGTTTTCCCTGAAGGGTGTCCCAGATCAGCTTTGAGGTTCCCTTAGGGTGTGGGGCGGTCAGGGTGAGGTGCCTGTGGTGGTTTGCAGGCCAGCCACAACCCCCAGCAAACCAAGTGCAGGTCCTGGTATCTGGGATTTATTTATCTTATATAATTAAAACTTTGTAACCTTGAACAGAACCAAGCCTCATGCTCACTCCGTAGTCACAGCATTTTTGTTGGGATTTATTTATCTTCTAAAATTGAAACTTTGTAGCCTTGAGTGTGGGCGTGGACTGGCCAGGGTGTGTGGAAAGCTTGGGTTCCTCCATTGCTGGAGTAACCCAAACCTCCTGCTCACTCTATGGCCACAGCCATCGTGGTTAGGTTAATTTGAATACTCTCCTGGTGGGCGTGGCTTGTGGGTGTAGCAGAATGATGGTTAATTTGCATATCACTCTTTTATTAGATAGGATTGGGAAGACATTGTTAATAAAATTATGTAGGTTTCAAGTGCATACCTCTATAATACAACATCTCTATATTGTATTGTGTGTTTGCCCTCCCAAATAAATATGTTTTGATTAAAACATTTTACAAACCATATGTAAATAACTTTATAGGAACTAGCATGCATGTTTGGTAAATTATGATGTAACTTGTATCTTACTTGAAAAATTTGGGAGATATAGTGAACAATTTTAATGATCAGAGGATTCTTTATTAAATAATTGATTCTATGACAGTGTACTAAATGGCATTCTATTTGATTGAAAGGATGAGTGTCTAATGCTAACTGTGTTCATATAAAGAAGCAGTGAGATGTCATCCAAAGTCTGATTATTATTGACAGTCAGTTAAATGAAAGTACTCACCTTGAAATTCTCTCTCCTTTTCCCACTGCTCTGCCTCTCCTCCCTTGGTAGCTCTTCTTTCTTATCTCATTCATGACTATACATATTCCCCCAGGGTTCAGTCTTTACCCTCCATGATGGATGTAAATTTGGGGGGAGAGCAAAAAGAACACTATAGTGTGCTGAATAATGGTATCCCAAAAAATATGTCCTAATTCCAAGAATCTGTGAATTTTATCTCATGTAGAAAAGAGTGTATATTAATATTATATGGCAGAAAATGTGATTAAATTGTAGATCTTGAGAGGAAGGATTTATCCTGGATTATCTGGGTGGGCCTTAAAGTAATCACACTTACCTTGATAAGATAAGAGACAAGGGAGTCTTGAACAGATGAGGAGGCAGTGTAACCATGTAGGCAGAGATTTGGGTAGGAAAAGGAATGAATTACTAACGCATGTTATTATGTGGATTGACTTTGAAAATATGTTAAATGAAAAAAGTCACTACTCATAAAAGACCACGTATTGTATGATTTCATACATGAAATATCCAGAATAGATAAATCCATAGAGACAGTAGGTATATTAGTGGTCAAAAGGCACAGAACTTCTGGAGATACCAGAAGCTGAAGGAAGCAAGAAATAAATCCTCCCTTAGAATCTGTAGGAGTTACCTTATTCACACCTTGATTTTGCACTTATACCATCCAGAACAATGGATGCCATGAAACAGGAAGAATTTATCACCATACTGTTCTGGATGGCAGAAATACAAAATCAAGGTGTTAATAGGATAACTCCTTATATAGGTTCTAAGGAAGGATTTATTTCTTGCTTCTTTCATTGTGTGGTAATTTGTTACAACTCCTACAAAAAAAAAAAAGAATATACTGCCTTTCTGATTTCTATGACCGCATTCCTTTGCTCAATAAGTCATAAACTATGAGCCTTAAATTTCTAGAAGCCAGTAAAATTATTGCAAGGAGACCTAAGATCCTTATATGAAACAAGCCTGGTGTTAGATCATATACATTTATCTTGTATATACACCTATTATTTTTTTCAAATGCACCTATATATGGTGTTTAATAGAATATTAACTCATAAAGTATTAATAAGCCATGTAGGACTTTTATTATACAACTATAAGCCTGGTGCACAAAATTAGTGCACTGGGGAGGGGCTGTCTCTCAGCCCAGCCTGCACCCTGTCCAATCTGGGATCTCTCTCACAATCCAGGACTGCTGGCTCCTAACCACTCACCTGCCTGCCTGCCTGATTGCTCTAACATATTCTACCTGCCAGCCTGATTGACACCTAACTGCTCCCCAGCTGGCCCGATTGCCCCAACCACTCTCCCCTGATGGCCTGATCACCCACAACTGCCCCCCCTTGCAGGCCCTGTCCCTCCCAAATACCCTCTACTGCTGGACATCTTGTGTCCACATGGGGGCAGCCATCTTGTGTGTTGAAGTGATGGTCAATTTAAATATTACTCTTTTATTAGATAGGAAGAGGCCTAGTGCATGGGCAAGGGCCAGCTGGTTTGCCCTGAAGGGTGAACCGGATCAGGGTGGGGCTTCCCTAGGGGTGTGGGGAAGCCTGAGTGAGGGGCCTGTGGTGATTAGCAGGTTGGCCACAACCCACAGTGACCCAAGCAGAGGCCCTGGTGTCTGGGATTTATTTATCTTCTATACTTGAAACTTTGTAGCCTTCAGTGGAGGCCTGGGCCTACCAGGTTGTGCAGAAAGCTAAGCTTTTTCCATTACTTTGGAAACACAAGCCTCCTGCTCACTCCATGGCCACAGCCACCATGATTGGGTTAATTTTCATACTTGCTCCTGATTGGCTCGTGGGTGTGTCTTGTGGGTGTAGTGGAGTGGTGATTAATTTGCTTATTACTCTTTTATTAGATAGGATGTCTTAAATACTAGATATTAAAAGTAATACTGTTATGGGGGAGGAAAAATGGTAGCAGAATAGACAGATGCGTCTGGAGCTTTGTAACTGGGAAGAGTGAGAGAGAGCAACTGAGAGTCACACTGGGAGTGTTTATTGGCAGGTTAAGAGTCAGTTATCCAGCAGGAGAAGGTGGAGGACTGCCGGACGGGACTATCCTGACCAGGCAGCCACACTGTCACGGGATTTTTGTCTGCCAGAGCCACCAGCGCGAACGCGGAGACCACGCCATTTTGCAGAGGGAGGTGGATGTCTGCAGCAGTCTGAAAGCTGCAGCTGAAGCACTCAGCGAGGAACCCAGAACACCGCTCTACAATTGGCCCAGACACGCAGACTCAGAAGAGATCCAAACGGAAAACAGAAAGGTCAGATTTCAAGGTTTGTGCCTTTGAATCAAAGTAGGAGAGTGAACTACATAACCAGACACCCGGAGAAGAAAGACCATAGGCAGGAAAAGAAACAGCCCACATAAGACAGAAAGGCAAGTAAAACCAAAAAAGGAAGTAAAGGAAATAGAAGCAGAAATAAGCCTGCCAGAGAAAGAGTACACAGAAATGAGCATGAGGTGGATGAAAAGAATGGAAGACAAAATCAACAAGGTGAGTAACAGCCAAGAGGAAATGAAGAAGACCCAAGAGAAAATGAAGAAGAAGGAAGAAATGCAGAATAATCAAGAAGAAATGAAAAATGACACACTGCTATAAAGAACTCAATAGAAAGCATCAAAGGTAGACTAGAAGAAGCAGAGGACCGCATCAGTGAGATAGAAGACATGGTAAGAAAAAATACCCAAGTACAGCAGCTTCTAGAAAAAATTAAATAAAAAGCAAGGGGAGAGCCTAAGGGAACTTTGGGATAACACGAAACAAAAAAACATCTGCATAATTGGGGTTCCAGAAATAGTGGAAACTGAACAAGGAATAGAGAAGGTGTTTGAAGAAATAATGACAGAAAAATTCACAATATAGGAAAGGAAAAACCCACACAAATCCAAGAAGCTCACAGAGTCCCAAGCAAAATGAACTCCAACAAACCGACACCAAGGCACATTAAATTAAATTGGCAAACACCAACAACAAAGTAAGAATCTTAAAAGCAGTCAGAGAGAAACAGAAAGTTACCTACAAAGGAACCCACATAAGATTAGCTACTGACTTCTCAACAGAAACTCGTCAGGCCAGAAGGGAATGGAATGAAATATACAAAGTCATGCAAAGGAAGGGTCTGAATCCAAGAATACCGTAACCTGCAAAGCTTTAATCAAAATTGACAGTAAAATCAGAAGCTTCACAGACAAAAAAAGGACTAAGGGAATATATTACCAACAAATCAGCAATGTAAGAAGTGTTAAAGGGTCTACTGTAATAAAAGAAATAGGAAGCAAAGAAGGAACTCAGGGTAAACACTAAAAATGAGGACAGATTAGTACTTATCAATAATAAATTTAAATATAAACACATGAAATGCTCCAATCAAAAGACATAGGGTAACCAATTGGATAAGAAAACATGATCCATATCTCTGCTGTCTGCAAGAAACCCACCTCAGAAAAAGAGATGCACACTGATTGAGGGTGAAGGGGTGGATGATGGTAAATCAGGCAAAAAGAAATGAAAAAAAGCTGGGGTTGCAATACATATATCTGACAAATTAGATCTCAAAGGGAAGGACATAACAAGAGATAAAGAAGACCACTTCATAATACTAAAGGGAACAATCCAACAAGAAGGAATAACTCTGGTAAACATATACGCACCCAATATAGGAACACCTAAATACATAAAAAATATTCCTGGAGGATATTAAGGGAGAGACTGACAGCAATACAATCATAGTAGGAGACTTTAATACCCCACTGTCACCATTGGAAAAATCCTCTAAAGAAAAAATCAACAAAGAAAAATCAATCCTAAATGATTCACTAGACCAGATGGAATTCATTGACATCTTCAGAACATTTCACCCGAAAACCACAGAATATACATTCTTCTCTAGTGCTCATGGGTCATTTACAAAGATAGATCATATGTTGGGTCATAAGAAAACTCTCTTTAAACTCAAGAAGATAGAAATCATATAAAGGATTTTCTCAGTTCACAGTGGCATAAAACTGTAAATCAACTATAATAAAAACAATAGAAAGAAATCAAACACATGGAGACTAAAGAATATGCTATTAAACAAGGACTGGGTAATGAAAGAGATCAAGGAAGAAATAAAAAACATCATGGCAACAAATGACAATGACAACACAACAATACAAAATTTATGGGACACAGTGAAAGCAGTCTTGAGAGAGAAGTTCATAGCCCTACAAGCCTACTGAAAAAAAACAGAAAACCATGGTAATAAATTACCTAACACTACAACTCAAAGAGCTAGAAAGAGAGCAACAAGAAAAGCCCAGTGTAAGGAGAAGGAAGGAAACAGTAAAGATCCGAGCTGAGATAAACAACATGGAGAGCAAAGATCAACAAAACCAAGAGCTGGTTCTTTGAAAGGATAAACAAGATTGATGGACCTCTAGCCAGGCTCACCAAGAAGCAAACAGAGAAGACCCAAATAAACAAAATCAGAAATGAAAGAAGAGAAATAACAGCAGACCCCACCGAAATACAAAGGATTGTTAAAAAATACTATGAACAACTCTATTCCAACATATTGGACAAACTGCAAGAAAGGGACATATCCCTAGAAAAATATAACCTTCCAAACTCAATCAGGTAGAATCTAAACATCTCAATAGCATCAAAAAGCTTCCAGCAAACAAAAGCCTGGGACCAGATAGCTAATTAGATCTCAAAGTGAAGGACATAACAAGAGATAAAGAAGACCACTTCATAATACTAAAGAGAACAATCCAACAAGAAGGAATAACTCTGGTAAACATATACGCACCCAATATAGGAACACCTAAATACATAAAATAACACAGGAGAGTTTTACCAAACATTCAAGGAAGAATTAAAACCTATCCTCCTCAGACTATTCAAAAACATTCAAGAAGAAGGAACACTTCCAAACACCTTCTATGAAGCCAGCATCACCCTAATACCAAAACCAGATAAAGACAACACAATGAAAGAGAATTATAGGCCAATATCTCTCATGAACATGGATGCCAAAATCCTCAACAATATTCTAGCAAATTGGATCCAGCAGTACATCAGAAAGATCATACACCATGACCAAGTATGATTCATCCCAGGAATGCAAGAATGGTACAATATCCGCAAATCAATAAACTTGATACATCACCTAAACAAATTGAGAGATAAAAATCACATGGTGATATCAATTGATGCAGAAAAAGCATTTTCAAAATTCAACCCCCTTTCCTGATAAAAACTCTCAGCAAAGTGGGAATAGAAGGATCATACCTCAACATCATAAAAACCACATATGATAAACCCACAGCTAACATCATACTAAATGGACAAAAACTAAAACCATTTCCCCTAAGAACAGGAACAAGACAGGGATGCCCACTCTCACCTCTCCCGTTCTACATAGTACTGGAAGTATTAGCCATTGCAATTAGACAAGAAGAAGAAATAAAAGGCATCCAAATTGTTAAAGAAGTAAAGCTGTCCTTATTTGCAGAAGAGATGATACTATACATAAAAAACCTGAAGGACTCCATCCCAAAACTAATTGACTTAATAAATGAATTTGGCAATGTAACAGGATACAAAATTGAGGCCAAGAAATCTGTGGCATTTCCCTACACTAAAAGTGAAATTACAGAAAGAGAGACTAATAAAGCAATCCCATTTATCATCGCACCAAAAAAAATTAAGATACTTAGGCATAAACCTGACTAAAGAGGTAAAATACCTATATGTAGAACACTATAGGAGACTGAAAAAGAGATAGAGGAAGATGTTAACAGATGGAAGAGCATACCATGCTCATGGATTGGGAGAATCAACATCATTAAAATGTCCATACTACCCAAAGCAATCTATAAATTCAATGCACTACCCATTAAAATACCAAAGACATATTTCACAGACCTACAAAGAATTCTTCATAGATTCATCTGGAACAAAAAAAGACCATGAATAGCCACAGCAGTTTTGAGAAAGAAGAATAAAGTAGGTGGGATTTCAATACCAGATTTCAAGCTATATTACAAAGCAACTGTTTTCAAAACAGCCTGGTACTGGCACAAGAACAGACATATAGACCAATGGAGTAGAATAAAGAACCCAGATATCCACCCAACCCACTATGCTCAACTAATATTTGACAAAGGAGGCATGAACATACAATGGAGCCAAGATTGCCTCTTCAATAAATGTTGTTGGGAAAATTGGACAGATACATGAAAAAAAATGAAACTAGACCACCACCTTAAATCAAATACAAAAATAAACTCAAAATGGATACAGGACTTAAACAATTGAAGGGAAACCATAAAAATACTAGAGGAATCCACAGGCAGCACAATCTGAGATATATGCCGAAAGAACTTCTTCACTGATACTGCTCCAAAGGCAATGGAAGCTAAAGAAAAAATAAACAAATGGAACTACATCAAAATAAAAAGCTTTTATGCAGCAAAAGAAACCATCAAAAAACAAGGAGACATCTGTATGGGAGAACATATTTGCAACTGTTATCACTGATAAAGGTTTAACCTCCAACATCTATAGGCAACTTCTATAACTTAATAGAAGGAGGATAAACTATCCAATAAAAAAAATGGACAACGGACCTAAATAGAACCTTTTCGAAAGATGACAGGAAGGCCAAGAGACACATAAAAACATGTTCAAAGTCAGTAATTATCTGAGAGATGCAAATCAAAATGACAATGCGATACCATCTTACACCTGTCAGAATGGCAATCATCAACAAATCAACCAATGACAAGTGTTGGTGAGGATTCAGAGAAAAAGGAACCCTTGTGCACTGTTGGTGGGAATGCACACTGGTGCAGCCACTGTGGAGAATAGTATAGTTTCCTCAAAAAACTAAAAATGGATCTCCCATTTGACCCTGTAATCCCACTCTTAGGAATTTATCCTAAGAAATTACAAACACCAATCAGAAAGGATTTATACACCCCTATGTTCATAGCAGCACAATTTACAATAGCCACAATTTGGAAACAGCCTAGGTGCCTGTCAGCAGATGTGTGGATCAGAAAACTGTGATACATCTACACAATGGAATTCTATGCTGCCATTAAAAAGAAGGAACTCTTACCATTTGCAGCAACCAAGATGGTACTGGAGAGCCTTATGCTTAGTGAAATAAGCCAGTCAATGAAGGAGAAGCATCACATGATCTCACTCATTTGTGGATAATAAAAACATTGTAAACTGATGAACAAAAGGATAGATACAGAGGCAGTAAAGCATCAAACACACTGTCAAATTATAGCTGGAAGATTAATGAGAGGTGGGATAGATAAGAGATCAATCAAAGGACTTGTATCTATGCATATAAGCATAACCAATGAACATAGACACTGGGGGGTTGGGGTATGCCTGGGAGGGACGGGGGCAATGGGGAGATACATATACATGTAACACAATAAAAAAAATAAAGATGAGATAATGAAAATAAGTAATACTGTTATGTAAGTTTACAATTACATTTTTTAAAGTTTTTATTGTGATAAAATAAAGAATGTAAAATTTACCATTTAGCCCTAGTCAGTTTTTCTCAGTGGACAGAATATCATCCTGTGGACTGAAGGGTCCCATGTTCCATTCTGGTCAAGGGTACTATGATTACGGTCTTATTCCCCAGCCCTGGTCACAGTATGTGCAGGAGGCAACCTATAGATGTTTCTCTCTGTCTTCCCTCTTCCCTTCCACTCTCTAAAATTCAATGAAAAATAATAACATTATGTGAGAATTAAGAAAAAAATTAATTTTAAAAATTACCATTTAGAGAGAAATCAAGATGGTGGCATAGACAATCACCTAAATTGCTGCCTCACATAACAATTTCAAAATTACAACTACAAGACAGAACGGACATCATCCAGAACCACAGGAAAGTTGGCTGAGTGGAAATTCTACAGCTGGAAGGAAAGAGAGGGGCTCACAGAGACTCAGAGAAGCTGCAAAAGCTGAGGTATGGAGAAGCGCGCGTGGAGAGAGCAGGTGGAGTTGTGCCTGGCTGGCTTTGTCTGGCGGGAGGGAGATGGAAACTCCCAACTGCACAGAACCCCTTATCCTACGGCATTGAATGCCAGCTCCGGGCAAGATTCATATGGGGGGAGCCTGAACAGTGTAAAGGGAAGAGTGCACAGAAATTTAGGGGACCCACAAAAGGGCAGAAGTCTGGGGCATGGAAACCAATGCACCCAGAGAGGACAGACTACTGATTGTCCGGCTGGCTCTCTCTGGTGGGCAGGAGACAGGCTCCCAACTGAGCCTCTTCTAATTGCATTGAACCCCGGTTTCGTGGGAGACCCTAGGGACCCAGACTCATATGGGTCCTGGAGTGCAAGGGAACTGGAAAGGCAGAGGTCTTGAGGCACCCGCATGGGCACACAGAAAGGGCCACAGTGATCGCCGATTACTGAGAGACACTTGAGACCCAGGGTCCGCATAGGGCGGGGCTGACCGGAAGCCAAGTCTGTCTCTGCTCAGCCCTGAGACTCCACCCTACCCAAGCTGAGCAGAGAGGCTTTTGCAGTTTTGCAAGTCTTGCATCATAAGGCTGATTCCAGCACAGAAGTTCTCCTGGCATAATGAACAAGCAGAAACAAAGGAACACACCACAAAAGAAAGAAATGGAGGAAAACAAATGACTGGATATAGAGTTCAAAACCAGGCTTATAAGGTTTTTCAAGAATATGGTAGAAAAGATGGATAAATTTGGCAAGACCCAAGAGAAGTTGAAACAGGACCAACTAGAGATTTAAAATACACTGACTGAAATAAAAAATATTATACAGAAACCTAACAGCAAACTAGAGGAAGGCAAGAATCAAGCAAAAATTTAAAATACAAAGAAGCAGAAAATACCCCACTGGAAAAAAAAGAATCCAAAAATTGGAAGATAATGTAAGGAGCCTCTGGGACAGCTTCAAGCATACCAACATCAGAATTGTGGGGGTGCCAGAAGAAGAGAGAGGGCAAGATACTGAAAACCTATTTGAAGAAATAATGATGGAAAATGTCCCACATCTGGTGAAAGAAATAGACTTACAAGTCCAGGAAGCACACAGAACCCCAAATATAAGGAATCCAAAGAGGACCACACCAAGAGACATCATAATTAAAATGCCAAGAGCAAAAGACAAAGAGAGACTATTAAAAGCAGCAAGAGAAAAACAGTTCATTACCTACAAGGGAGCACCCATACGATTGTCAGTTGATTTCTCAACAGAAACTATGCAGGCCAGACGGGAGTGGCAAGAAATATTCAACGTGATGAATAGCAAGAACCTACAACCAAGAATAATCTATCCAGCAAAGCTATCATTCAGAATTGAAGGGCAGATAAAGAGCTTCACAGATAAAAGCTAAAGAAGTTCATCAACTCCAAACCAGTATTATATGAAATTGTGAAAGATACTCTTTTAGAAGAGGAAGAATAAAAAGGTAAATAATAAAAAATTATGAACAACAAATACATATCTATCAACAAGTGAATTTAAAAATTAAGTGAATTAAAAATTTGATCAACAGAATAAACTGGTGAATATAATAAAATCAGGAGCACAGATAGGGAGTGGACTGATAATTCTCAGGGGGAAAGGGGTGAGGGGTGTACAGGGAGAGACTGGACAAAAATCATACACCTATGGATGAGGTCAATGGGAGGGAGGTAAGGGTAGAGGGAGAGGTGGGAGCTGGGTGGAGGGGAGCTATGGAGGGGAAAAAAGAGAAACAAATGTAACAATCTGAATAATAAAGATTTAATTTAAAAAATAATAATAAAATAAAATCTGATGAACAGAATAAACTGGTGAATATAATAGAATTGAGAAAGGGGTGAGGGGAGTACAAGGAGAGACTGGACAATAATCATACATCTATGGATGAAGACAATGTGGGGGGAGGTAAGCTAGAGGGAGGGGTGGGAGCGGGTGGAGGTGAGCTATGGGGCGAACAAAGAGAAACAAATGTAATAATCGAACAATAAAGATTTATTAAATTTAAAAAAGAAGAAAAATTACCATTTAAATAAACCATTTTAAAATATACAATTCAGTGACATTAAGTACATTCACAATATAGTGCAACTATCACAACTATCTAGTTGCAGGAATTTTTCAAAACCCCAAAGGAAAACGCCTTACCATTTTAGCCGTCACGCACAATACACCTTCCTCCAGCTCCTAGCAATCATCAATCTGTGTTCTGTCTCTTTGGATTTTCTTGCTTTTGATATCTCATGTAAATGAAATATATATAATACTAGAGGTTCGAGGCATAAAAATTTGTGAAAGAGTAGGCTTTCTGAGCAACCCAGGGCTGTGATTCTGGACCCAGCTGTCCCTACAAGAAATGTTGCAGCTGGCAGTGGCTAGGACAAGAGGCTGCAGCCTCGTTGAGTTACCCATGCTTGAATTGGGATGGGTCTCCAGTGGACTCCTTGGACCTAGTGCTCCAAGGAGAGAGCAAAGATAGCTCAACATGCAGCATCCTCTGAAGCCAGTGTGTCTTAGGGGACAGGGCTCCAGAGTCAACAGTGGGCCCTCCTCCTCCTTTCCAGGGGGTCACTGTTGATTCAGAGAGGATAGAGGACGGCACCAAGCCAGCAGTGAGTAGGACAGACCTAGGACCAAAATCCAGGTCTTCTGACCCCACACTTCCCACTATTCTGTGCTTCTCTTCTTTCATCAGCCAGGCCTCACCCCGACTATTCTCAGACAACAAGAGAAATATACACAAGAAAGTGAAATTCCAGCCTTGACTTTCTTCTGTGTACCTGGAAGGAGGGTTTCAGTCCTATTTATTGTCACTTGCAATAAAAATAATAGGAAAAAAAAGAGTATGCCTTCCTTCCCCCAGCTGCTGGCACTGGCTTCCCTCCAGCACCTGGGATGTAGGCTGCTTCCCTCTGGCCCTGGCTTCATCTGGAAAAATGTCCGGAATCACACTCTGAAGGATGTCTGGTCTAATTAGCATATTACTTTTTTATTATTATAGATGTGTCCTCTTATCTGATTTCTTTCACTTGGCATAAGGTTTTTAATGTTCATACATGTTGCAGCATGCATCAATATTTCATTCTTTTTCATAGCTGAATGATAGTCCATTATATGGATATACCACCTTTTGTTTCCCCATTCACCCACTGATGCTTGGATTGCATCCACATTTTGGCTATTGTGAATAGGGCCAATATGAACATGGGTGTACATGACTTTGTCTGAATACTTGCTCTTACTAATTTAGAGTATTTATCTAGGAATAGGATTTCTGGGTTATGTGGTAATTCTATGTTTAACTTGTTGAGAAACTGCCAAACTGTTTTCCATAGTGGCTGTGTCATTTGGGATTCCCACTAACAAAGAACCAGAGTCTCAATTTCACTACATCCTCACCAAAAACTTGTTATTTTCTGTTTTACTTTATAGTAGCCAACCTAATGGGTGTGAAGTAGTATCTCATTGTGTTTTTATTTACATTTCCCTAATGGTTAGTTATGTTGAGCATTTTTTCATGGCTTATTGGACTTTTGTATATCTTCTTTGGAGATATGCCTTATTCAATTTCTATGCCCATATTTTAATCATTTTTTCTTTTTTGTTGTATTATAGGAGGTCTTCATATATTCAGGATACTAGACTTCAATCAAATATGTGATTTGCAAATACTTTCTTCCATCTATGAATTGCATTTTCACCATCTTGATACTGTTCTTTGATACAGAAAAGGTTTTAATTTTGATGAAGTCTAATTTATTTCTTTTTGTTGGTTTTGATTGGACTCCTGGTGTCATACATAAGAAACTATTACCAAATCCAAGGTGATTAAGTTTTATTCCTATATTTTTATCTAAAACCTATATTGGTTGGAGCATCATCCCTTATACCAAAAAATGGCAGGTTCAATTCCCGGTCAGAATACATACCCAAGTTTTAGATTAGATCCCCAGTCAGGGTGCTTGCAGGAAGCAACCAATCAATATTTCTCTTATATCAATGTTTTCCTCTCTCTAAAAATAAATTAAAACAAACCAAAAAAGCTGTATAGCTAGCTCTAGGTTTTATATTTAAGTTTTTGATCCATTTTAGTATCTATTGTTAGGTAAGGTTACATCATTCTGCATGTGGATATCCAGTTGTTTCATTTTTACATATTTGTGTGATATTCACTGCAGTATTCTTCATTGTATCAAAAAACTAGAAACAATATACATGTTCAATGATTGATTAGTAAAATAAATTATAATATACTCTTATAATGTACTATTATATAGAAATAAAAATGGTATTGTGGATAAATATTTATTGTAAGGAAAAGATGTTGATAAAAATATCACTATGTGAGAATTAAAACTAATTAAAGTGTAGTAATTGCATAATTGCATATATATAACTGTGTGAATAGAAAAGGACTTTATGGGATATATAGTAAGGAGCTAATTGTGGCTATCTCCCATGGTGGCGTTGTGTGTATTTTTTTCTTTTTGTTTACATTTATTTTCTAAAATTTTTATAGAATAAACAACAATTGTTTTTAACTTTTTTCAAAAGGTTATTGTCTATATATATATATATATATATATATATATATATTATTGATTTTTTGCAGAGAGGAAGGGAGAGAGATAGAGAGTTAGAAACATCGATGAGAGAGAGACATCAATCAGCTACCTCTTGTACACTCACTACTGGAGATGTGCCCGCAACTGAGGTACTTGCCCTTGACCGAAATCGAAACTGAGACCTTTCAGTCCGCAGGCCGACGCTCTATCCACTGAGACAAACCGGTTTCAGCAAAAGGTTATTGTCTTATTAGTAATGACTAGTCTTCATTTTCTAAAAGGTCAGAAATTATTCTTTTAGTCTGTTTAAGCCTTCAGTATCAACCTGTTCTATCCTGTGTTAGCTCATTTCCCTGTCTTGGTATCTTGCCTATCTGATATCTAATTTCTCTCTGATACTTCTCATTAAATCAGACTACACTTTCAACTCAAATCATTCTACCACACAACTCTTGTCTATTGAATTTATTCATCAAAAGAGGTGGTGTGTGGGCAGGACATGACAGTCACAATGATCATCTCCCAGCCTAGATTAGTCCTTATTTTTATTCTGTGTTTAAATTGGCCAGGAGATTACCCTTTATTAGTGTGTCATTATGACTAGTGATTAGTGGAGGCATTTCAGAAAGATGCATATGCTGAGAGGCAAAAATCAGAAATAAATAATGAATGACCAACCAAGATCTTTGTTTCTGATTAAGACCGACGTATGGGATCCAACATATGTAGTAGTAGCTGTTGCTCTCTAACCTAGTGAACTTATGTTCTTGTTCATTTTTATGAGTGCTGATTATGGAATTTTATTGCTGTATCTGCTTGCCCTTAAATACTTCTGCTCATATCTTTGGATATGGCATTCTGATCTGCAACCAATATTTAGATCTTTTTCTCCCTCTTTGTATTTAATGGATTCCAGGAGGCCTGATCTCTTGCCAATGGTTTCTTTATGATTCTTCTATCCAATGACTAGCAGTCAGACAGAGTCAACTTTTCAGAATCAATTTATCTCTCTCTCTCCTCTCTCTCTCTCATTCCTCTTCCCCTCCCTCTCCAGAAAGCTTTTCTTACTAGCATGGACTTAGAAAATGAACAGCATGTAATCTTTCTTTATTAAAGGAGATTTGTTTTTCTGAAATGATACCTTCACTATTTGAATTAACAGTTGGAATGAAATTCAGTTAAAGTAATCAAGTCTTATATCTGTTCGGTCTCTTTTGAATTTTTTTCCCTTACACATTGCCAAAGAGTTCCTTTTCCTGTTATTCACATATGTCAGAATCATAATCACAACATTTCTAGTTGTTGTTTTTTTTAGCTTAAGCTTTTTTCAGCCAATATCCAATTATATCAATTGAAGTAAGCAAGATCATCTTTGATATCTGATCTTAATTGAACTCAAATTTTGTGTGCAGCTTATACTCTTCATTCAAAGGGCTTCATATTGCCAGAAATCCACAAAGTTTAGAGAGTTTTAGCTCACTAATCATTTTTCAGTGTTTTCTATATATATTTTATTGATCTTTTACAGAGAGGAAGGGAGAGGGATAGAGAATCAGCAACATCGATGAGAGAGAAACATCGATCAGCTGCCCCCTTCATGGCCCCCACTAGGGATGTGCCCACAACAAGGTATGTCCTTCACCGGAATTGAACCCAGGACCCTTCAGTCCACAGGCCGACGCTCTATCCACTGAGCCAAACCGGTTTCGGCAAGTGTTTTCTACTCTTTGATCTTTCCCTTCTGCCTGCTTGGCAAACATAAACATAATAGCTGTGTCCCTGTGGACATTTCCCCCTAAAATTATATTTCTTTTCCCTTAGGAAAAAAATTAATTCTTTTTGTTAACTTCCAGTGTGTTTGGCACCTAAGAATGCTAATAAATCATAAATAGGAAGCCTGATTCTAAGAAAGGAAGATAGTTTATCATATGCCTGTGGAAAAATACCCCAGGCATTTCTCCATCAGCTTTATTAGTTTCAAGAGGAGAATAATTTGTTGCCATGTGCCCTAGTCCTATAGATTGAGTGGAGCCACCTTGCCAGAGTATTTATACCATATATATAATTCATGTGGAAGTGTGGGGACATGATGAGACCTAGAATACAGAGAATCTTCCATGTGGCACTCCTTCAGTCTTCTTAAGGTCACACCCTCCTTCTCTCTCTTTTTTAAAAATATTTTTTTTTGACCTTTCACAGAGAGGAAGGGAGAGGGATAGAAAGCTAGAAACATCCATGAGAGAGAGACATGGATGCCTCCTGCACGCCCCCTACTGGGGATGTGCCCGCAACCAAGGTACATGCCCTTGACCAGAATCGAACCTGGGAACCCTTCAGTCCACAGGCCGTCGCTCTATCCACTGAACCAAACTGGTTTCGGCCACACTCTTCTTCTTGAAACAGTGTTTCCTTGATTTCTGTGACATCATCCTCTTCCAATTTTGTACCTTTTATCTAGTTATTTCTCTGGTATCTTTATTGGTTCCTCCATTTTTTACCAAACTTGTTGGAGTTCCTTAGAGTGTGGTTATTTTTTGTTTGTTTTTTTTTATTGCAAAGAGGAAGGGAGAGGGAGAGAGAGAGAGAAAAAAAAAACATCAATGATGAGAGAGAATCATTGACTGGCTGCCTCTTGCACACTCCCTAGTGAGGATCAAGCCAGTAACCCAGGCATGTGCTCTGATTGGGAATTGAAACATGACCTCCTGGTTCATAAGTCAATGCTTAACCACTGAGCCACACCAGCCAGGCTGGTCTTTTCTTCTTGAATGATTTTATTCATTCCCGGTTTTTCAATTATGTGCCAGTGACACCATGCTAGATTTTCATACTGAAGGTAAAATCTGCCTACCATAGGTATCTGATCCACACGAAAAATTCAACAAGACAAAAGTCTATTCAAGGTTTATACTACATTCCCCAAATTCCCGTCCCTGATTCAGTATTTTGCATTTCAGTTAAAGGCATCACAACCATCCAGTTACTCAAGTCAGAAAACCAGGAATCAACTTCAACATTATAGTCTCTCTTCTGCCATCAATTAATCACTAAATCCTGTCTATTCTACCTCTAGTATCTTCCTCAAATGTGTCCACATCTGTCCATCTCCATTGACAGGATTCTAAGGCAAGCCAACAGGTATCACTGCTTCTACCTCTAGCCTCACCCAGCCCACCAATCCGTTTTGCACACTGTACTTCTAGAGAGTGACCTTTTAAACACATAAAACAGATTGTGTTACTCTTGAACATGAAAAGCATTTCGTGATTTCCTGTGGCTCTCAGGGTAAAGCACAAATGCTTACCTTATTCACTATCCTTGAACTATTCTGACCTTATTTTATAAACTCCAACATGCAAGTTCGTTACCATCTCAAATCCTCTTGCACATGCTATTCCATTTGGAATATCCTTCAATACCATCTCCTTCCACTCCCAATTTAATTTTCAAATGAATGAATAAAGTAATGAATGCTACTAGAACCTACACTACAAAAACTATGGATGGTGACAGTTAGGAAGTTATTTGGTTTACCTAATAGCAAACAAACCAAACAGAAAAATACAGAAGTTTTATAGGTACGTATTCCCATCAGACCTGCCTACCTTAGTATGAATTCACACAAAGCAAACTTTGTTATTCTTGTTGGTATAGCAATAATCTTATCTATACAGAAAAATGAGTAAGTAAAAAAAAAAAGATGTTTCTGCAGTGTCCATATGATTATGTCCAAAAGTTTGAATAAAAAAATTTAAATTTTATTTTGTCGTTATATAGAAATAAATCCAGATTATTTTACTGAATGTTTCCATTCTTATCTAAATACTAGAAGCCCGGTGAACAAATTAATTTACCAGTGGGATCCCTCGGCCTGGCCTGGTACGCAACTGGCTCTCTGATATCCCTCAAGGGGTCCTGGATTGCAAGAGGGCACATGCCAGGCCGAAAAACTCCATGGGGCCAAGGAGGGATATGGGAGATTGGCCCGCCAAGGAGGGAACATGGGAGGGCTCCAGGGCATGTCCAGCCCATCTCACTCAGTTCTGATCTGCCAGATCCCAGCAGCAAGCTAACCTACCAGTAGGAGCATCTGCTCCCTGGTGGTCAGTGCACATCATAGCTAGTGGTTGAGCAGTCTTGGCATATCATTAACATATTATGCTTTGATTCGTTGAATGGTCGACCAGTAGATAGAATACTTAGTATGTTAAGCTTTTATTATATGGGATTTGTGGCTACCTATACACATTTTCTTGATTAAGCTATCTGCTTATTTTTATGAATCTTTAAAATATGATACTGATGTTATCAAAGTAGATTCCTATGGATGTAAGCTATCTGGTAGGCTAAAAATAAATGAATTATTTAATAATAACATGTGTATGATAAAATTTCTCAAAATTATAATTAGTAGCAAGATAGAATAACAGAAAAAGTTAAAAGTGAGATTACATTTGAGTCAGATGATTAGTGGCTCAATAATTTTCTTTTTCTTATATTATTTATACTTTATACATGTATTTTAGAAGATAAATTATCTTTGCTTTGTGTTTTAACTATATATGTATTTCTTTTTCCAGTAATACAGAGAGGATATTCCCATAGGAAATGTTAGAACAATGACCCATCTAAGTCCAGTTTTATCCCTAGATTGCTCAGTTTTAAATAAATAAGGCAAATTGTCCTAAGGCTGTAACTGTATACTGTGCAAGGCCTGTCTCCTACTGTAACAGGTGTGCTTTCAATGGCCTTTTATTGCTCTTTTTATCCCCCTCTTGTTATGTTTTCTCCTAGAGTCAACAGCTGTGACTACTGTTTGGTCTCTATAGCACCCAGATTCCTTTCCAGCAATCTCATTTTCCTAAAGTCTTTATTTTGCTACTACTGATTATGCTGGAGTGTATATTGCAGTAGCTATTAAACTCTGAAGCTGTATTTAATCTGGTTTTATTACAAATAACTCCATAAGTTTGTGTAGATGATACCAAGCTTACTCTTTCTGAGCATAGCCTAGAAACACCCTGGTTCCCTATGTCATACTCTAACACGTCATGGCCTCTTAATTGGGAATGACCTAAGACCCCAAAGGAAAGTACATACCCTAAGCCTGCCTGAACCTAGACACACATTCTACTTCCAAATATTCATCTCTCACTCATTCAAAATATATTTATTGAACAATAACTTTGTGCAAGGCATTGTACTTGGAAATGAAGATATAGAGATAATTAAGATACAGTCCCTGCCCTTAAGACTTAAAAGTCTCATGGTAGAGAAGCTACAAACACAGACAATTATGAAGAAATATGGTAGCTAAAACTGGTTTGGCTCAGTGGATAGAGCGTCGGCCTGCAGACTGAAAGGTCCCGGGTTCGATTCTGGTCAAAGGCATGTACCTTGGATGTGGGTACATCCCCAGTAGGGGGTGTGCAGGAGGCAGCTGATTGATGTTTCTAACTCTCTATCTCTCTCCTTTCCTCTCTGTAAAATATCAATAAAATATATATATTTTTAAATAAATATGGTAAATAAGAATGGAGGAGAACTGTAGATGGTAAACTGAACAAAAGAAAGTACTTTTCTGTCAGGAAAGGTTCCTGGAGGAAGCTACACCTAAGTGAGGATCTGAGCTGTAGGAATTAACCTCACTGAATACTAGAGAACAGCTGCCTCGGGTAGAGGGAGCAGTATTTTCAAGGCACAAAATCTTGAGATAACATGGCCTATTAGGTGAATTAACAGTAATTCCTCAGGACTGGAATATAGGATTTAAGGGGAACATGAGGGTGGGGGAGAGTCATCAAAAAAACGTGACCACTGGTTTGACCGTCCAACCAGACCCAAGCAATTGCAGGCTCCCTTCCTCCTCCCCTGGGATTGGAATGTGTGCTCAGCTTGCCTTCCCTGTGCTAGAAGCTGACCAACCTTGAGATAGAAATTCCATGATGAGATTATTTGGACTGGGTACATGATCAACTTAAGGCCTTCATATAAACTTTTGAGATTTGGCTAGTGAGAGCAAAAGAACTACTCATCTTGCAGTAGTCCCTTGTTCATTAAACCTGCCACCTACCAATCTGCAGTGGTCTGCCTCTTTCTTCCTTCAGCCTTCAGCTTTGGAGACTGGTTTCAGAGTATACCTGAGAAGCTCCCAGGAAAGGTTGTGACCCAATGGAGGAGCCTGGTAAAAAGAAGACTGAGGAGGAGAACAGAGACGTTAGCTAGACTAAGAATCATAAGCTTTAACACTTAGGACAATAGGGAACCAAAATTTGTTGTAAGTAGGGACATGATATAATCAGAATAGCATCTTAGATGGGTCACCTTGGTGGCAATATGGAAAAATATACAGAAAAAAGTCACAAAGGGATCCGATAATTGATATGAGAAATTATGATAAACTGAACTAAAGCATTGATAGAATGAATGGAGAAGACATATTCAAGACATATTTAGAAAGTTACATTGCCAGTACATGTGATAATATAGTTATGATACAACATGAGAAGCATTACAATAACAGTAAAAATAAAATACTATCTAGAAAAGAAAGCAAACCTTTTTTGTCTGGGAACATTGGAAAGGCTACCAAGAAGAGCTGTGGTTAACCCAGACAGAAGAAACATATGCAAAGGCACAGATGAGAAAGCAATTGTGTGTTCACTGAATGGTTTGAATGGTGTGTGTGTGTGTGTGTGTGTGTGTGTGTGTGTGTGTGT
>JAAGEH010000031.1:1069670-1082520 GCA_011751065.1 Lasiurus cinereus | reverse complement strand
GTGTGTGTGTGTGTGTGTGTGTGTGTGTGTGTGTGTGTGTTTCAGCAACAGAACACTTTTTCCATTTAAATCTTTCTCTAAACCTTAATGTTTAAAATAGAAGTGATGAACTAATTCCTCAGGCAAAGTATTTTGGCAAAGTGTGTCATTGCAAAATTCTAGGATACTCTGCCCTGTGTGTCCCTATGGAGTCCAGTGTCCAGTTGAAAACTTGCTGAGGTAGAACTTCATCTTCTGAAGTCCAAATCACTGAGCTGGGCTAGAAGAGGATTTTGAAACTACTCAAAGAAATGACATAAGCTGTCTCTTTTTTAAAAATATATTTTATTGATTTTTTACAGAGAGGAAGGGAGAGGGATAGAGAGTCAGAAACATTGATGAGAGAGAGACATCAATCAGCTACCTTCTGCACACCCCCCACTGGGGATGTGCCCGCAACCAAGGTACATACCCTTGACCAGAATCAAACCCGGGATCCTTCAGTCCGAAAGCCGATGCTCTATCCACTGAACCAAACCGGTTTGGGCCATAAGCTGCCTCTTATCGGTTGTTTCACTGTTCCCTGAATCTAATCTGAGTGCCACATACTACCTAAAGCATTTCAGAGAGATTTCTTTACCCCATGCAGTCAAGGAGAATCTGAAAAACCAGGTAAATGGGTGGCTTTATTTATGATTCTCATCCTGCTTTTCAGTACCGAGTTCTCTTGTCCAAAGGCCAATTGCATTTCTGCAATGCCCACCCCATCTCTTTATCAGTCTTCTACACTTCAGTCTGAGCATAAATAAATAAGTTACACTGAGTACAATATATAGGTTCTGGGGTCCCATATCACAATGACTAAACCCTGACTCCTTTAAAAATCACACTATAGTGTCTGGATAAGGTCAGTAGACATAATACCTTCTTCCCTAATCCAGTATCCTGCTTTTCACATTATTCTATTCTATCTGACAATGTTGTTTAAACTAGTTACTCCTAGGACTCATGAAGACTTTAAAGAAATATGTCGGCAGGTTTTGTTTGTGTGGCTGTTTGTTTTTAACTAGCTTCCAGATTTTTAACTTCCATGAATATTCTCTCTTAAATTTGATCTGCCTGAGAACATACCTGATGGATCTATTTTCCCACTTTTCTTCTCCCACTTTACAACTTTTGTGTCTGGTCCCCAGGTTTCAAACAAAGAGACTATTGGGAATATTGATGCTGATATTGCGAAAGCGCCTTACTTTACTGATAACACATTCTTTTATAAAGGGAAGTAGTTTTTAATAATAAGCTTTCAACAAAATCTGAGCACAGCCTAACAAAGTTGTCATTTGATCAATCATTACATATAGTTTTTTTAAAAATATATTTTTATTGATTTTCTACAGAGAGAAAGGGAGAGGAAGAGAGAGAGCTAGAAACATCGATGAGAGAGAGACATTGATCAGCCACCTCCTGCACATCCCCTACTGGGGATGTGCCTGCAACCAAGGTACATGCCCCCGACTGGAATCGAACTTGGGACCTTTCAGTCCACAGGCCAACGCTCTACCCACTGAACCAAACCGGTTTCAGCTACATATAGTTTTGATGATAGATTATTATGTATATTTTTGAGATATTATTTAGAAAGTGCTCAATTTAATGATATTGTATGAACTAAACTCCATTCATTCCAATCCACTTATGTAAACAATATTTTCAATAGTTAATCTATTTAAAATGCTGAACTGCATCTCATTCTAACAATAACTGACAATCATCCACAGATAAATGAATCAGTTTTTTTTAAATATCCCCTTTTAAAAAACAGTGATAGAATAGACGTATGTATCCTGAGCCATGTCCCTGAGCACACAGAAAGAACTCGGTCACACTGGGAGTGATTGTTTGGTGAGTTAACGGACAGCTATAATCCAGGAGAAGGTGGAGGACTGCTGGATGGGGCTTTCCTGACCGGGCAGCCCCCACTGCTGCTGGATTTCCTCCAGAAGCCACCAGCTCTGAAGTGGAGACCATGCCATCTTGAAGGGTAAAGTGGATGTTATCAGAAGTCGGAAAATCTACAACTACGGCACACACCGAAGAGCTGTGAACCCCAGAACACTGGTCACAAATTGGCGCAAACATTCAGATTCAGAGGAGCTCTACACTCCACACAGAAAGGTCAGATTTCATCTGGGATAAGGAAAAAGAGAACTACATAACCAGACACCCAGAGAAGAGAGACCAGGGGAAGACAAAGAAACAGCCCACATATGAAAGAAAAGCAGGCATCACCAGAAAAGGAAGTAAACAAAATGGAGAAAAGCAACCTTCCAGAGGAAGAATTCAGAGAAATGGTCATAAGGTGGCTGAAAAGAATGGAAGACAAATTTGACAATATGAGTAAGAACCAAGAGTAAATTAAGAAGAACCAAGAAGTAATGAAAAATGACATTGCTGCTATAAAGAACTTAATAGAAAGCATCAGGAATAAGCTAGAAGAAGCAGAGGACCGTATCAGTGAGCTAGAAGGCAGAGTAGGAAAAAATACCCAAGTAGAGCAGCTTCTATGTTGGGTCATAGGCAAAGCCACTTCCACTTCAAGAAGACAGAAATCATATCAAGCATCTTCTCAGATTATAGTGACATATAACTGGAAATCAACTACAGTAAAAAGAGACACATGAAAGTATGCTCAAAGTCACTAATTATCCAAGAGATACAAATCAAAACAACAATGTAGAACCCTCTCACACCTGTCAGAATGGCTATCATCAACAAATCAACAAACAAGTGTTGGCGAGGATGCGGAGAAAAAGGAACCCTCACTCACTGCTGGTGGGAATGCAGACTGATGCAGCCACTGTGGAGAACAGTATGCAGTTTCCTCAAAAAAATAGAAATGGAACTCCCATTTGACTTGGTAATCCCACTCTGAGGAATATATCCTAAGAAACTCCAATCAGAAAGGACATATGCACCCCTATGTTCATAACAGCACAATTTGCAATAGCTAAGATTTGGAAATCTCCTAGTGCCCGTCAGCAGATGACTGGATCAGAAAACTATGGTACATCTACACAATGGAATACTATGTTGCCACAAAAAAGAAGGAATTCTTACCATTTGCAGCAACCTGGAAGGAAATAGAGAACATAACGCATAGTAAAATAAGCCAGTTAATGAAAGAAAAATACCACATGATTTCACTCATTTATGGATAATAAAGAACATTATAAACTGATGAACAAAAAGATAGATACAGAGGCAGTAAAGAATTAAACAGACTGTCAAATTACAATGGAAAATTAGGGAGAGGTAAAGTAGATAAGAGATTAACCAAAGGACTTGTATGCATGCATATAAGAATAACCAATGGATGTAAGACACATGCATGCGAGTGCAGTGGGGGGAGGAGGGGCAATGGGAAGATATGTACCCATGTAATCCTATCTAATAATAGATTAATATGCAAATTGACCATTCCTCCACTACATTCATGCCCACCAGACAATCAGTAGCAAGTATGCAAATTAACCCAACCAAGATAGCTACAGCCATAGAGAGAGCAGGAGGAAGGCATCTGCTGCCTGGCAATGGAGGAACCCTTCCACACACCCCAGCCGGCACAGGCCTCCGCTTAAGGCTGAAAAGTTTCAATTATCTTATTTAACAAAATAGTAATATGCAAATTGACTGTACCTCCGCTACATCCATAAGCCATGCCCACCAGCCAATCAGAGCAAATATGCAAATTAACCCAACCAACATGGCTATGGCCACAGACAGAGCAGGAGGGATGTTTGGGTTGCCCCTGGTGATGGAGAAAGCCAAGCTTTCCTCACACCCTCTCTGGCACAGGCCTCCACTTAAAGCAAGAAAGTTTCAATAGCTGTTCAAGCAGAAGGCTTGGCTTCACTCCAAGCTATGAAGTTTCAATTATATAAGATGAAAAAGGGGGAAGTTAGGAATGACCGGGCCTGCAGAGAAGTGCAATTGCGGTGGGGGGGGCAGGCTTGCAGGGGAGGGCAGTTAGGGGTGACCAGGTCCAACGGGGAGGGCAGTTAGGGGCAAACATGCTGTCAGAGAGCAGTTAGACATCAATCAGGCTGGCAGTGGAATGGTTAGGGGGTGATCAGGCTGGCAGGCAGAAGCTGTTAGGGGCAATCAGGAAGACAGGCAGATGAGCAGTTGGAAGCCAGCAGTCCTGGATTGTGAGAGGGATGTCCAACTGCCCATTTAGGCCCCATCCTACCTGGGCAATCAGACATCCCTCAAGGGGTCCCAGATTGGAGTGGGAGTAGGCTGGGCTGAAGGACACCAAGCCCCTGTGCACAAATTTTGTGCACCAGGCCTCTAGTAGAATATAAGTAAATCCCAACAGAAATGGCTGCTGCCACGGAGTGATCAGATGGCTTAGCTCTGCTCCATGCTACAAAGTTTCAATTGTAGAAGATAAAATAAATCCCAGATAACAGGGCCTATGCTTGGGTAGCCAGAGGCCATTACTGGCCTGCAAACCACTACAGGCCCCTTGCCCAGGCTGCCCCATGACTCAAGGGTACACCCACCCTGATCTAGGACACCCTTCAGGGCAAACCAGCTGGCCTCCACCCATGCCCCAGGCTTTTATCCTATCTAATATAAGGCTAATATGCAGATTGACCATCACTCCAACACACAAGATGACTGCCCCTATGGGGACACAAGATGGCCACCACAAGATGGCCAACATGGGAGGGAAGTTGGGAGGGACCAGGCCTGCAAGGGAAGGCAGTTTGGGGTGATCAAGCCTACAGGGGAGGACAGTTAGGGGTGACCAGGCTGGCAGAGGAGGGAAGCTGGGGGTGACTGGGCCTGTAGGGAAGGGCAGTTCAGGAGGACCCAGGTCTACAGGAGAGGGCAGTTAGGGATGATCAGGCCTGCAGGGGAGGGCAGATAGATGCAAACAGGCTAACAGTAGAGCATTTAGGAGGTGATCAGGCTGGCAGGAGAAGGGTTATAAGGTAATCAGGCTGGCAGGCAGAATTGGTTAGGGGCTATCAGGAAGGCAGGGAGGTGAGCAGTTGGGAGCCAGCAGTCCTGGTAGGATTAGGCCTAAATGGGTAGTCAGACATCCCTCGAGGGGTCCCGGATTGGAGAGGGTGCAGGTTGGGCTGAGGTACACTTCCCCCCACAGTGTAAGAATTTTGTGCATCAAAACTCTAGTACATTAATTTAAAAGATGAAAAAAATAAATAAAAATATCCCTTTTCATCACATTAAGATAGGTTCCCAATATAATCTACTTTATGTTTACTTTTAAAATATTGTAATGTATTTTTATTGTTTTAACCAATTGTGTACTAATGATTATAATGAAAACAGTCCCAAAGCCTCAGAGTCTTAGAGCCATAAGAAATAAGCATTTTTTCTTTTTTTAATATTATTTTATTGTTTAAAGTATTAGAAATAATAGCACATATATCTCCTTTCGCCCCATTGATATTCCCCCATCCTCCCCTACCCTCCCGCCATGCACATGTCCTCAACTCTCTCCCTAGTGTCTTGTGTCCATTGGTTAGAGGGTGAGCAACTGAGTAAGTGGCTGGCTTTTTCAAGTGGGAAGGAGACAAAAGCCCCCAACTGCACTGAACTTCAGTTCCAGGTGAGACTCTAGGGACCCAGACTCATGCGGGGAGAAAATGGACTGTCTGTGGCAGACAGAAATCAGTGGCGGCTTTCTCTCAGAGGTGCTTGCAGTGATTACCACAGGACACTGAGATACAGGCGCCTATTAGGGCAGGGCTGACAGGAAACCAATGCTGTCTGATCCACCCTGAGACTCCACCCCATCCAAGCTGAGCAAAGAGACTTTTTTTAATTAAATCTTTATTATTCAGATTATTACATTTGTTTCTCTTTTTTCCCCTCAATAGCTCCCCTCCACCCTTCCCTCTACCCTTCCCTCCCTCCCGTTGACCTCATCCATAGGTGTATGATTTTTGTCCAGTCTCTCCCTGTACACCCCTCATCCCTTTCCCCCTGAGAATTATCAATCCACTCCCTTTCTGTGCTCCTGGTTCTATTATATTCACCAGGTTATTCTGTTGATCAAATTTTTAATTCACTTAATTTCTAGATTCACTTGTTGATAGATATGTATTTGTTCATAATTTTTTGTCTTTTACCTTTTTCTTCTTCCTCTTCTAGAAGAGTACCTTTCAGTATTTCATATAATACTGGTTTGGAGTTGATGAACTCCTTTAGCTTTTTCTTATCTATGAAGCTCTTTATCTGCCCTTGAATTCTGAATGGTAGCTTTGCTGGAGAGAGTATTCTTGGTTGTAGGTTCTTGTTATTCATCATGTTGAATATTTCTTGCCATTCTCATCTGGCCTGCATCGTTTCTGTTGAGAAATCGGCTGATAGTCGTATAGGTGCTCCCTTGTTTTTCTCTTGCTGCTTTTAATATTCTCTCTTTTGTATTTTGCCCTTGGCATTTTAATTATCATGTGTCTTGGGGTGGTCCTCTTTGAATTCCTTTTTTTGTGGGGGGGGTGGTAGGATAATATCATGTAAGGAAAAATATCCGGTAAGTAAATAACATCTAGAAAACTTTTACTTTAGAAAAATAATTTTCATTTGTAATGCTAACAGCAAGAAGCCCATAAAAGACACACATGGTGTCAAAATAAGCCAAAGGAAAATCGTTTGGGCAAAAATTAGTAGGACCCCAAGTCAATTTTATAGAAAAGACTCCTTTATTAACTTTCGGTGAAGAATATGTTTATATACTTTCAGAAAACAACTCCAAGACCAAGTGGACTCCTGCAACAGAGAGGAATTGACAGGTCTGTTCCGACCATGAAGACAAGAGGAGAAACAGTCCAGAGATGGAAGATGCTGAAGACGCCTTGCCATGCTAGCAGTCAGCAGCTGTGCATCACTACAGGATGCCTAGCACCAAACCTGAGAGGGTCGGACCTTCATTGCCACCATTTGTCCACCATTCAGATACCATTGCTGACGTGTACACATAAGGATCTGTTTCACATTGAAACTGGGACTAGGAACCATTGGACATTGAAACTGGGACTCAAACATTTTTTTGATCTTAGAGGTTTGTTTCTAGCCTGCAGAGGCAAGATGTTTTTAAAGAAAAGAATAACAGGGAAAAACAAAATAAACAAACAGAAAAACAGATACCGAGGCAAAGAAGCAATGAACAGACTGTCATACTACAGCAGGATGGCAGGGGAGGTTGGGGACAGGGGCGCTGTAAGAGATCAACTGAAGGACTTGTATGCATGTATATAACCATAACCAGTGAATACAAGACACTGGAGGGGGGTGGGCAGGTGAGGGCATGTACTATGGGTAGAGAAGGCTAAGGGAAGATCAGTGGTGGAGGGGAGGAGACATATATACTACTATGTACTACTATTTGTAATGCTTTAAACAAATACATATATAAATAAATAAATAAATAAATAAATAAATAAATAAATAAATAAATAAATAAATAAATGTTAAAGATGTATATTAGAAAAAAAGAAAATTGCTAAACACAAATGTCTAGCTGTTCTTCTTAATGATCTTTTAGAAATTTTATTTACAGGAAACTTTTTGGTAAAGCACTTTCAACTTAACAAAAGATGTTTCTGTGTAGCAAGATTGTAGAAGAAAGTTATTCTCATCAAGAGGCAACATTGAGAAGATAGGAACCATCAAGATAAAATAACATTGGTATTTAACATTTTCCTGAGGAGAATTTTATGTTTCAATTAACCTGTGGGTTTTCACATATTTTTTGGCAATTTAGATTCCCCAAAAGAGATTTGAACTGATACTTTCTAAACCAGTACATCTGAATCATTGCACTGAAAAATAAGATTTTTAGTTCACTGCTTGAGGTTTTAAAAAAGTACTGCTTTTAAGGGTAAGTTAAAAAACAGATTTTACATTGTAGCCAGCTTGGCTCAGTGGATAGAGTGTCAGCCTGCAGACTGATGGGTCCAAGATTTGATTCTGGCCAAGGGCACATGCCTGAGTTGCAGCTTAATCCCCAGTGGGGGGTGTGCAGGAGGAAGCTGATTAATGATTCTCTCTCATCACTGATGTTTCTATCTCTCTCTCATTCTCTCTTCTTCTCTGAAATAAATAAATATATTATTTTAAAAAAACAGGTTGTCCCTACAAGTCCTTGTTTCTCTGTAAGTGGTACCTCAAGATACGAGTTTAATTCGTTCCGTAACCTTGAGGCATGGGAAACTATGAGACGCTCGAGTCTCGGTAAACTGGTGGGTTGTGTGCAGCCAGCCGATCCTCGAGATTACTCGTATCTCAACTGTTGCTCGTATTTCAGAGCAAAAATCGCTCGCTTGACGGCTCATATCTCAAAAATCTCATATGTTAGGGCACTTGTATCTCAAGGTACCACTGTATTATGCACCAATTATATTATGTGTTGAAGATGTGATGACTCATACTTCCGAAGAACCACCTGTATTGTCAATGTAGCTCCATTTTACTCTAAGAAAATGAATTTTATGTATGTTAAAGAAAATGCACGAAATATGGATGCTGGCTCATGAGAGATAAAAATCAAATGTGAGGAGAGAATCCAAGATGGCAAAATAGGTAAACATCTACACAGCTGCCTTGCACAACAATTTCAAACCTACAACTAAAAGACGGAACGGACATCATCCAAACCCACAAGAAAGCTGGCTGAGTGGAAATTCTACAACTAGAAGGAAAGAGAGGGGCTCACAGAGACCCAGAGGAGCTGCAAAAAGCTGAGGTACGGAGATGCGAGCGTGCAGAAAGCGGGTGCCAGAGAACCTGGCTGGCTTTCTCTGGCGGGAGGGAAATGGAGATTCCCAAAGCATTGAACTCCTTATCCTATGACACTAAACCCCAGATCCAGTGGAAACTCATACGGGGGGAGTTTGGACTGTGAAAAGGGAGAGGTGCACGGAAATTAGGGGAGTCACAAAAGATCGGAAGTCTGGTGGTGCGCACAACCCTACGCACAGGGGACAGACTGTTGATTATGCCTCTGGCTTTCCCAATTGTGCCATTTCTAAGTCCACTAAACCCCGGTTTCAGGCAAAACCCTGGGGACCCAGACTCATATGGTCCCAGAGCACAGGGGAGACGGAGGAGCAGTAGTCTAGAGGCAGGGCGAGAGACTGCGCTCGCATAGGGACTGCTCCAGCAATTACCCAGTCACGTGAGACTCAGGGGCCATGGAGGGTGCGGCCAAATGAAAGGCAAGGTGGTCCCTTAAGCCCTGAGACTCCACCCATCCCAAACTCAACAGAGAGGCATTTGTGGATTTGCAAGTCTGGTATCATAAGGCTGAATCCAACACAGAAGTTCTCCTGGCATAGTGAAAATGTTGAGACAAGGGAAGGGATCACAAACAAAAGAAATGGAGGAAAAGAAATGACTGGATATAGAGTTCAAAACCACGCTTATAAGGTTTTTCAAGAATATCCTAGAAAAGTTGGATAAAGTTAGCGAGTCCTAAGAGGAGATGACAAAAGATCCAACTAGAGATGATAAAGGACCAACTAGAATTTAAACATACAATGACTGAAATAAAAAATATTATTCAGAGACCTAATAGCAGACTAGAGGAAGGCAAGAATCAAGTCAAAAATTTGAAATATAAAGAATCAGAAAACACTCAACTGGAAAAGCAAGAAGAGAAAAGAATCCAAAAATGTGAAGATAATGCAAGGAGCCTCTGGGACAGCTTCAAGTGTATCAACATCAGAATGGTGGGGGTGCCGAGGAAGAGACAGAGCAAGATACTGAAATCCTATTTAAAGAAATAATGACTGAAAACTTCCCACATCTGGTAAAAGAAATACTTACAAGTCCAAGAAGCCCACAGAACCCCATATAAAAGGAATCCAAAGAGGACTACACCAAGACACATCATAATTAAAATACCAAGAGCAAAAGACAAAGAGAGAATATTAAAAGCAGCAAGAGAAAAACAGTTCATTACCTACAAGGGAGCACCCATATGACTGTCAGCTGATTTTTCAACAGAAACGATGCAGGCCAGATGGAGTGGCAAAAAATATTCAACGTGATGAATAGCAAGAACCTACAACCAAGAATACTCCATCCAGCAAAGCTATCATTCAGAATTGAAGGGGATATAAAGAGCTTCACAGATAAGAAAAAACTAAAGGAATTCATCAACTCCAAACCAATATTATATGAAATTCTGAAAGGTACTCTTTTGGAAGAGGAAGAAGAAAAAGGTAAAAGACAAAAAATTATGAACAACAAATACATATCTATCAACAGGTGAACCTAAAATTTAAGTGAACTAAAAATTTGACCAACAGAATAAACTGGTGAATATAATAGAATCAGGAGCACAGAAAGGGAGTGGACACATAATTCTCAGTGGGGAAGGAGTGAGGGGTGTACAGGGAGAGACTGGACAAAAATCATACACCTATGGATGAGGTCAACGGGTGGGAGGTAAGGGTAGAGGGAAGGGTGGGAGCCGGGTGGAGGGAAACTATTGAGGGGAAAAAAGAGAAACAAATGTAATAATCTAAATAATAAAGATTTAATTTAAAAAAAATCAAATGTGCAGGCAACCTAGAATTTATGACGACTTTAAGTCAAATGGGAACCATAAAGACACAAAAAGAGAAAGGGTTAGAGTGACAAAAAGAACAGACTGGAAAAAATTAAGATGGAAAAACTGAGCAATTGTCTCAAGAGCAATTCATATAGCCTGACATAGATCAAGTGTCCAGGCTAAGGTTTTATCAGGTGATTTGAAGAAGAGCAATCCAACTTGGCTGTCAAAGCAATTGCTGCATTATAATTGTTCTGGAATCTTAGGTTTGTGCCTGAGATCCAATCAAAAATGTATTTTTCGGGAGGAGAAAATGGCGGCGGAGTAGACGGACGCGTCTGGAGCTTTGTCCCTGGGCAGAGGGAGAGAGAGCGGCTGAGAGTCTCATTGGGAGTGTTTGTTGGCAAGCTAGGAGTCAGTTGTCCTCCAGGGGAAGGCGGGGAACTGCTGGAAGGGGCTCTCCCGGCCAGGCAGCCCCACTGCCACGGGGTTTATCTCTGCCGGAGCCACCAGCGCAAACGCGGAGCCCGAGCCATCTTGCAGTGGGAAGTGGATGTCTGCAGCAGTCTGAAGCCTTCGGCTGGGCACCCATCGAGCAGCCAGGAACCCAGGGACCCAGAACTCCGCTCTCCAATCGGCGCAGACACGCGGCGGAATCAGAGATCCACAGAGTACACGGAAAGTGCCTTCTGTGCTGTACCTGGTCGTGTTGTAGTTTTGCCTTTCAATCAACGTAGGAGAGAGCACTACATAACCAGACACCCAGAGAAGAAAGACCATGGGCAGAAAAAGAAACAGCCCACAAAAGACAGAAAGGCAGGTTTCACCAGAAAAGGAAGTAAACGAAATAGAACCACAAATAAGCCTACCAAAGAAAGAGTTCAGAGAAATTATCATAATGTGGTTGAAAAGAATGGAAGACAAATTTGACAATATGAGTAAGAGCCAAGAGGTAACGAATAAGAACCTAGAGGAGGTAAAGAAGCATGAAGAGGAAATGCAGAAGAAACTAGAGGAGATGCAGAATAAACAAGAAGAAATGCAGAAGAAACTAGACGAGGTGCAGAATAAACAAGAGGAAATGAATAATGACATCACTGCTATAAAGAACTCAATAGAAAGCATCAAAAGTAGACTAGAAGAAGCAGAGGACCGCATCAGTGACTAGAAGACACGGTAGGAAAAAATACCCAAGTACAGCAGCTTCTAGAAAAAAAAGTTAAAAAGCAAGAGGAGAGTCTAAGGGAACTTTGGGATAACATGAAACAAAATAACATCCGCATAATGGGGGTTCCAGAAAGAGTGGAAACTGAACAAGGATTAGAGATCGTGTTTGAAGAAATAATGACAGAAAATTTCCCCAATGTAGAAAAGAAAAAACCCACACAAATCCAAGAAGCTCACAGAGTCCCAAGCAAAATGAACCCCAACAAACCGACACCAAGGCACATTATAATTAAATTGGCAAACACCGACGACAAAGTAAGAATCTTAAAAGCAGCCAGAGAGAAACAGAAAGTTACCTACAAAGGAACCCCCATAAGACTAGCTACTGACTTCTCAACAAAAACTCGTCAGGCCAGAAGAGAATGGAATGAAATATACAAAGTCATGCAAAGGAAGGGTCTGAATCCAAGAATACTGTACCCTGCAAGACACTCAATCAAAATTGAAGGTGAAATCAAAAGCTTCACAGACAAAAAAGGACTAAGGGAATATATTAGCACCAAACCACCAATGCAAGAAATGTTAAAAGGTCTGCTGTAATAAAAAGAAAGAGGAAGCAAAGAAGGAACTCAGGGGTAAGGACTAAAAATGGCAACAGATAAGTACTTATCAATAATAACTTTAAATGTAAATGGATTAAATGCTCCAATCGAAAGACATAGGGTAACCGATTGGATAAGAAAACATGATCCATATATCTGCTGTCTGCAAGAAACCCACCTTAGGAAAAGAGATGCACACAGATTGAGGGTGAAGGGATGGAACATGGTATTTCAGGCAAATGGAAATGAAAAAAAGCTGGGGTTGCAATACTTATATCTGACAAATTAGATCTCAAAGTGAAGGACATAAGAAGAGATAAAGAAGGCCACTTCATAATACTAAAGGTAACAATCCAACAAGAAGAAATGACTCTGGTAAATATATGCACCCAATATAGGAACACCTAAATACATAAAAAAAAACTCTTGGAGGATATTAAGGGAGAGATTGACAGCAATACAAACATAGTAGGAGACTTTAATACCCCACTGTCACCATTGGACAAATCCT
>JAAGEH010000031.1:966216-1064670 GCA_011751065.1 Lasiurus cinereus | reverse complement strand
TATTATATGAAATGCTGAAAGGTACTCTTTTAGAAGAGGAAGAAGAAAAAGGTAAAAGCCAAAAAATTATGAACAACAAATACATATCTATCAACAAGTGAATCTAAAAATTAAGTGAATTAAAAATTTGATCAACAGAATAAACTGGTGAATATAATAGAATCAGGAGCACAGAAAGGGAGTGGACTGATAATTCTCAGGGGGGAAGGGGTGAGGGGTGTACAGGGAGAGACTGGACAAAAATCATACACCTATGGATGAGATCAATGGGAGGGAGCTAAGGGCAGAGGGAGGGGTGGGAGCTGGGTGGAGGGGTGCTGTGGAGGGGAAAAAAGAGAATCATGTAATAATCTGAATAATAAAGATTTAATTTAAAAAAATGGTGAATATTCTGTCACTTGAGTAGTCCTGGCATTTTTTGCCAAAAAAATTGGCATTAACAGAAAAGTCTCAGACACCCTTCTAGTGAACATCTTCTAACACCTTGCTCTTCAAAGCTGTGATCTCAAATTCTGTTAAGGGAATAGAAAAAGAATTAAAATAAATGTATTCTTCAAGGTATAATAAAAGTTCACTCTTAACAACAATTTTCTTTTCTTTCTTGTGTTAGCTGCTAATAGTCAACAATACATCATTTGGTATCAACTGAAGCATTTAAATGAAGCTCAGAGAGATCAAGAAGTACAACTGATTGCTGTTAACAAGCTCAAGGGGACATAAAGATTGTTACTATGGTGTGCAAATGAATATTAGTCTAATACTCAGATGAACATATGTATTCATCAGGTTATTTTGTGTTTGCGCTCAAATCCATATTCTAGAGGTTGTATTTAATACTGCTCACTTGTCATATAGTCATGTTTTTATTAGCAATTGTTCATAAGAGAGGGCAGTAGATACAGTAGTTAAGATTGTAAACTTTAAAGTACATGGCGCAAATCTAGTTTCTGCCAATTTCTGGTTGTATGATCCTGGACAGGTCTCTGAGAGTCTCTGAGACTCCATCTTCACATAGCACACATTGCACTGGGTTATAGTGAGAGGGGAATAAGGTCATGCATATAAATGGATTAGCAGAGTGCTTGGTATATAGTAAGAGCTCTACAACTGATAGGTGCTGATACTGCTCTCATTTCATTCTTCTCATTATTAAGTGATGGACTCAAATGAAAGAATATCATTTGTTAAAGTGATGATGATTTCTAAGAATATTTTTTGACACTTGAGCAAGTTTGAGAAAAATTCCCCTAGTATAGCATAACTATGCCTGAATCCAAGAAATTACACTTTAGATGTAAATTAAACTAAAAATAAACCTTTGGATAAATAAAATCCACACCTAAAGGTCAGAAGATTATGAAATTCAGTATTGCCAGGAAGAGTAAATATTACTGTTGCATTACACCTGCATTTCCATGATCACATTAGCTTCTTGTGAAAGGGAAGAAACACAAGTCAGTGTTTTTCTGGCTTCATTCCCACACACTTTCTAGGAACTTCACTCCCCACCTCATACCCACACATTCCCATATGTCCTTTCCTCTGTCACCAATGCCTACTCCCCTGCTGTAAAGAAGGGGTTGGAGACTCTGGAAAACCAAGAAGTTATCTCAAAAGTTCCCTGGCATCTGGTACTCATGGCTACCACATGTCTCCCATCTATCTTCTTTTTCTGTAGAGCTTGCCCTGGGTATATATACTGTCATGGTGAATTGCCATCAAAAGCAAGATTCCTACTGGCACTTCAAAAAGGTATAACTGGTGGCCAGAAGAATCCATTCATAGGCTGTCAGCCAATAAGGAAGGCAATGTCTTCCAATACTGCAGAAGCCAGGGTGCTGCCAAAGCTGTTGGCACTGAGGTTGCTGGCATATTACAATAAAATTCTTTTCACTTCCACTTGCTCCTTTATTAAACCTCCCCTTTTGTAAGATTCAGACATGGTTTCATTCAGGGGCTGGACTAGATGATATCTGTGGCAGACACTGCTCGGCTCATAATGTAGCCAAAGCCCTTACACTGGCCCTATTACTCTTCAACCAAATTAGGTGCTGTCCTGTTAAATTTGAATGATTCATTTCCCAGGAGTTTTTTGGATGCTTATGCTTTATCAAACCTCCTGATGTGTCCATCCAATCATGCCTGACTTTTAGAGTAAACACCACTTAAGTTGATGATGGTAGTCTTTATTATGGTAGAATAAAGGAATAAGGACAGATCAGTGAAGTTCATGGAGTAGTTCAGCTTTTTGGACATTAGTAAATACCCACTATGTGTTTCACAACAATATTGAAGGCTGCCATTATTATACTCATTTTACTGGTATTATAATCCATATTACTAATTCCAAATCAACAGGATCAAGGTCACACAGAAAATTAATGACAGAATTAGAATTTGGAACCAAGTCTTCTCCTCCAATTGCCCCTACCTGCTGTAATATTCTGTGATTTTGTCACTAGGAGTGATTATATTTGACCCTAGGGGATTAAGGAGAGATGTATAAGAGGACACAAGCACACATTAAATTCTATAACATTATATCCTTACAACAGACTGTGGCCACTCTCTAATTTAGAGGTCATCAAACAATAGCCTTATGGCCTACAACCTGGTTTTGTAAATAAAGTTTTATTGGAACACAGATCATTCATTCACTTACATATGGTCTACAACTATAGATATGAGCAGTTGTCACAGAGACCATATATCTGAAAGCCTAAATTGTTTGCTTTCTGGCCCTTTAAAGAAAAGTTTGGCAACCCCTGCTAACCCATGAAAATGTTCCATCGGGTTCAGAGATGTCTTCATTGCCATATTATATTTCCCACCCCTACTCCTTCTAGAACCATAAGAAGTCTGAAGAAGATCTAGTCCTGTGATTGGGGTGGGGTGTGGAGAATATTTAATGAAAAGTAGCTTCAGAGTGCTATTCTGTTAAACTGAATGTGAGTACTGTTCATATTTTTAGGCTGTACTTGTGCATGAACCCTGTTACATGAAAATATGCTCAAATACCAAACCAGTATTATATCAAATGTTGAAAGGTATTCTTTAAGAAGAGGGAGAAGAAGAAAAAGGTAAAGATAAAAAGTATGGACAACAAATACATATCTATCAACAAGTGAATCTAAAAACCAAGTGAATAAAAAAATCTGATGAACACAATAAACTGGTGAATATAATAGAATCAGGTGCATAGAAAGGGACTGGACTGAAAATTCTCCAGGAGAAAAGGATATGGGGGGTGTGGGAAGAAACTGGACAAAAATCGTACATCTATGGATGAGAAGAGTGGTGAGGAGATAAGGGCAGAGGGTGGGGTGGGAGCCGGGTGGAGGGGAGCTATTGGGGAGAAAAAAGAAGAACAATTGTAATAATATGAACAATAAAGATTTATTAAATTTAAAAAATATAAATAAATAAAATAAAAGCAAACCTGCCTCCTAAAATTTTACCAGCCCACTGGAATATTATATAATCAATCAATGCTCCCTATGTTTAGGGTTGCAAAATATTACATGGGCCATACTTATACTAAAAGATTGTTTGTTACTTATTTTTAATTCAAACTCAACTGGGCATCCTGTAATTTTATTTACTCAATTGGCAAGCTTATTAAGGTGTTACTCCATCACATCTGGGGCACTTAAAATTTAGAGTCAGGTTTTAAAATTTAACATTCTGAAATGAACAAAGTTTTTACACTGCTCTGTGGAGGGGAAAAAATAACTTTTGTCCCTTGGCTGTAAAAAAAATGAAATCTGTTACATTACTTTTCTAAAGGTTTAAGATGGTAATAATTTCTTCAGCAGAATTAGGGTCTAAGTTCCTAGGCAGTATCAACATCAGTGTAAGAACATGTTCTGGGTTGATAAGTTTGGATTCTTTGCCTTCTCACTCGTAGTCCTATAGCTATCACTACCAGACTTTGTGTTTCAGTGAGCTCTGAGGAAAGGGGTAAGTTCAGAAATACCGCTTTACTAGTAGTCCTGGCTCAGTGAGCACAATGTAGGCTCTGTGTCTGCCTCACACTTGCTGAGCTATGGATGGTTAAAATCTTTTTAAATGTTTCCACTCAAATTGCTGTTTACCATCTAAAGTACAGGGTACAGAGTAAGGAGAAAGGCCACAAGGGTCATTAAGCTTTGGTGGCAAAAGGCCTATCATTATTTTCATTCTATTCAATGCTAACCAACAGTTTGTTAAAAGACAACGTTGGAAATTCTCCACTTTGCTCTTTTTGAGGACTGTTTTATTTCCACAACCTGTGGAATAGAAAGCAAACTCTGCACATGCAGAGCTGCAATTGTCAGGGTCTTCTGGTGCCAACAGGCTTTCCTCATCCAATGACACTATGCTCATTGTTGAGGCAATTGAACTTCATTTTTTCCTTATATTGAGTTGAAATATTGAAAGAAATATTGTTGCTAAAACTTGCTTCATAAGACTAATATATCATTTGGTCAGTTACTGAGGGAAACTAATCACATGAGGTTTATGGCCTGAGGACTCTCTCTCTTCTTTGAAGATATATTCGTTCATTTGTACCATTCACATGACATTTATTTCTTTATGCTGTGTATTATGTTTTGTGGCTTATATTCCCCATTAGATGATAAAACTGTAAGATCTCAAAAGGGTTTATGTTTACTCATTTTAATCCCCTAATCCAGAACTTTACATAGTTTACATACTTCTTGGTGTCTGTCAAATAAAAAAATATGTGAACTCTTTTCATTTTGTACTAGCTATGGCACCATCATACCCAGACATGTGGAGCTTCAAAATATCTCAGAAAGGAATTTGTTCCTTGTGTTAACTCAAAAGAAATGACTTTGCAATTCAGTTTTCCACAACTACTAACTTCTTATTTTATTTTATTTTTATTTTTCCCTGTTACCCTCCCCACCCCCCAGTACATACCCTCACTCGTCTTCTCCCCACCCCATTGCCTTATATCCACTGGCTATGACTACACACATGCATACAAGTCCTTAGGTTGATCTCCTACAGGCCCCTCTCCCGCAACCTCCTCTGCCTTCCCACTGTAGCACAATAGTCTGTTCATTGCTTCTTTGCCTCTGCATCTGCTTCCTCCCCACCCTCTGATTCTTGTCTTTAAAAACATCTTGCCCCTGTAGGCTAGAAATAAACCCACAAGAGCAAAAGAAATATGTTTGAGTCCCGATTTCAATGTCCAATAGTTTTGAGTCCCAGTTTCAATGTCAAACAATTCCTTGTGTGTACATGTTATCAATGGTTTCTGGATAGTAGACAAATAGTGGCAATGCCGGTCCAACCCACTCTGGTTTGGTCCTAGGCATCCTGTAGCGATGCACTGCTGCTGACTGCTTGCATGGCAAGGCGTCGTCCCCGTGTTCCATCTCTGGACAGTTTCTCCTCTTGTCTTCGTGGTTGGAGCAGACCTGTCAATTCCTCTCTGTTGCAGGAGTCCACTTGGTCCTGGAGTTGTTTTCTGAAAGTATATAAACATATTCTCGACCAAGAGTTAATACAGAAATCTTTTCTATAAAATTGACTTGAGGTCCTTTATATTTTTGCCTACCCGCTTTTCCTTTGGCTTACTTTGACACCGTGTGTGTTTTTCAAGGGTGTCTTGCTATTAGTATTACAAATGAAAATTAAGTTTTTAAAGTGAAAATCTTCTAGATTTAATTTACTTCCCAGATATTTTTCCTTACATGATATTATCCTACTCTCCTCCCTTTTTTTTTGATTAATGGAGAATTTGGTAAAATTTAAATGCAATCTTGATAACTTTAAATTTTAATTTTTTGCACACGAATATGCCTGTTTTATGTTTATTGCATATTAAGCAATTTTACCATGAGATGAGTTATCAATAAAAGCCATATATGACAAACTCACAGCCAACATTATACTCAATGGGCAAAAACTAAAACTATTTCCCCTAAAAACAGGAACAAGACAGGACAGGGATGCCCACTCTCACCACTCCTATTTAACATAGTGCTGGAAGTATTAGCTATTGCTATCAGATAAGAAAAAGAAATAAAAGGCATCTAAATAGGAAAAGAAGAAGTAAAACTGTCCTTATTTGCAGATGACATTATACTGTACATAGAAAACACTAAAGACTCCATAAAAAATTATTAGACGTGATAAATGAATTCAGCAATGTAACAGGATACAAAATTAACACCAAGAAATCTATGGCATTTCTTTTTTTTTAATTAATTTTTATTAATTTTTTATACATATCTCCCCATTGCCCCCCCTCCCTCCCAGGTGTACCCCGACCCCCCAGTGTCTGTGATCATTGGTTATGTTTATAAGCATGCATACAAGTCCTTTGATTGATCACTTATTTACCTCACCTAACTTTAATCTTTCTGTTATAATTTCACAGTCTGTTTGATGCTTTATGATTTTTGTCCTCCTGAGAATTATCAGTCTACTCCCTTTCTGTGCTCCTGATTCTATTATATTCACCAGTTTATTCTGTTGATCAGATTTTTAATTCACTTAATTTTTAGATTCACTTGTTGATAGATGTGTATTTGTTGTTCATAATTTTTTGTCTTTTACCTTTTTCTTCTTCCTCTTCTAAAAGAGTACCTTTCAGCATTTCATATAATAATGGTTTGGAGTTGAACTCCTTTAGCTTTTTCTTCTCTGTGAAGGTCTTTATCTGCCCTTCAATTCTGAATGATAGCTTTGCTGGATAGATTATTCTTGGTTGTAGGTTCTTGTTGTTCATCACGTTGAATATTTCTTGCCACTCCCGTCTGGCCTGCATCGTTTCTGTTGAGAAATCAGCTGACAGTCGTATGGGTGCTCCCTTGTAGGTAATAAACTGTTTTTCTCTTGCTGCTTTTAATATTCTCTCTTTCTCTTTTGCTCTTGGCATTTTAATTATGATGTGTCTTGGTGTAGTCCTCTTTGGGTTCCTTTTCTTTGGGGTTCTGTGTGCTTCCTCGACTTGTAAGTCTATTTCTTTTACCAGATGTGGGAAGTTTTCAGTCATTATTTCTTTAAACAGGTTTTCAGTATCTTGCTCTCTCTCTTCTTCTGGCACCCCCACAATTCTGATGTTGGTACGCTTGAAGCTGTCCCAGAGGCTCCTTACATTATCTTCACATTTTTGGATTCTTTTCTCTTCTTGCTTTTCCAGTTGAATGTTTTCTGCTTCTTTATATTTCAAATTTTTGACTTGATCCTTGCCTTCTCTAGTCTGCTGTTAGTACTCTGTATAATAGTTTTTATTTCAGTCAGTGTATTTATCATCTCCTCTTGGGTCTCACTAAATTTATCCATCTTTTCTAGCATATTCTTGAAAAACCTTATAAGCGTGGTTTTGAACTCTATATCCAGTCGTTTTTTTTCCTCCATTTCTTTTACTTGTAATCCCTTCCCTTGTCTCAGCATTTTCACTGTGCCGGGGAAACTTCTGTGCTGGATTCAGCCGAAGAAGCCTCTGCTGAGCTTGGGAGGGGTGGAGTCTCAGGGCTTAAGGGACCGCCTTGCCATCCAGTCGGCCCCGCCCTCCACGGCCCCTGAGTCTCACGTGACTGGGTAATGGCTGGAGTGGTCCTTGTGCGCGCGCGCACCCGCAGTGCCTCTAACCGCTGCCTTTCCAGCTCCCCTGCGAACCAGTACCACAGGAGTCTAGGTCCCCAGGGTTTCGCCCAAAACAGGGGCTTAGTGGAGTCAGAGTGGCACAGTTCGAAGGGTCTGTCTCCCACCCACTTGCGAAAGCCAGCGGCACAATCAGCAATCTGTCCTCCGCGTGGTGCCGTGCGCGACCAGACCTCCGATCCTTTGCAACTCCCCCAAATTTCCGTGCACTTCTCCCTTTTCACAGTCCAAACTACCCCCGTATGAGTTTCGGCTGGATCTGGGGTTTAGTGTCGCAGGACAAGGGGTTCAATGCCTTTGAGAGTCTCTGTCTCCCTCCCGCCAGAGAAAACCAGCCAGGTTCTCCGGCACTCGCTCTCTCCTCGCGCGTGTCTCTGTACCTCAGCTTTTTGCAGCTCCTCTGGGTCTCTGTGAGCCCCTCTCTTTCCCTCTAGTTGTAGAACTTCCACTCAGCCAGCTTTCCTGTGGTTCTGGATGATGTCCGTTCTGTCTTTTAGTTGTAGTTTTGAAATTGTTGTGCGAGGCAGCAGTATAGGTGTTTACCTATGCCACCATCTTGGATCCCATCCTATGGCATTTCTATATACCAATAATGAACTTACAGAAAGAGACACTAAAACAAACATCCCATTTACCATCGCACCAAAAAAATTAAGATACCTAGGAATAAACTTAACTAAAGTGGTAAAAGACCTATATGCAGAAAACTACACAACACTAAAATTAGAGATAGATGAAGACATAAACAGATGGAAGATGTGTTTTTGCCTCCCTGAAAAAGTTTATATAAAGTTACAAAAAGAAATTGACAGCCCGTTTGATATTGAATTGCCATGGCCTAGAGCAGCGGTTCTCAACCTGTGGGTTGTGAACAGCTAGCAGGGTCTCCTAAGACCATCAGAAAACACAGATATTTACATTAAGATTCATAACAGTAGCAAATTACAGTTATGAAGTAGCAACAAAAATAATTTTATGGTTAGGGATCACCACAACATAAAGAACTGTATTAAAGAGTTGTGGCATTAGGAAGGTTGAGAACCACTGGCCTAGAGTAAAGAATATTGTAACATGATATTATGCTACAATATCATTTAATTTTTGATATTTCACAACAGCATATTGTACAACTATCCCAAACGAACTTACAAACTAATTCTTCGAATGTTTAGTAGCAATTTAAAAAGAAGACATGAAAGGATTTAATTCCTTTCAGAAGGAATTGAGGCACTGGGAAGGCACTTGAGCATTCTATACTGGCCCCTCTTTCCTCTTTTGCCAAGCGGGACCCTCTTCTCACAACCAAATGGCCCTCCACTGTAGCCTGAGCTCTCTATTCATCCTGAGGTTGAAGCCTGGAGGTGGCTGGTAAAATGGATCTGTCTCTTGCCAAATGGTGTGAGCTGGTCCCTCCCTGGAGAAGGAACCTGAGTTCCCCGAGATAAATGATCAGTGCTGGGGCCTCCGCCAGTAAGTGAGGGGATGCCCAAGGCAGGTGCTGGGCGTGGAGGCCACGGGGACATAGGCTACCATGGAGACAGAACTGAACCTCAAAACACCCTCCTTGGCCCCGAAGGATGACTGGTTAGCCAGAGATGGGTAAGATTCCTCAGGGAAGGAACAACCTAAGACAGGCACAGTCGCAGAGGGGCGATCAGGAGAGAACTTGGGTGTCAACAGAGGTAGGGCACAGACCCTCGCCCCTCTCCAACCTGGCAGGGGTCTGATCCTTCACCCTTTCTGAGGGAGGTCTCCTGCCCTCACAGATACCTCGCTTCCCACGCTCAGCACAGATCGGGACCCAGGTAACAGACAGAGACTTGGCCCAGCTCAGATTGGGACCCAGGTAACAGACAGAAACTTGCTGACAGCAGCTGATATATCTAAATTCAGCCTAGCACCAGGAATGCTCAGTACCCACTCAAGAATGCAAACAAACCTTTCCACTAATATATACAGGGAAATTTAATTAGCTCAAGAGGCCAAATATATTGACTTTCAATTACTTTCAATTATGATCCTTATGACATTTAAAGGAAACTTCTCTTTATTTCCTTCCAAAATGATTTTATGTTAAAGTCTCATTTAAAAATTTTGTCTCATGAAGCAATTTCTCTTAAGGTTATGGTGACCACTGTATTGATTCCCACTCATGCCCCATTCCCCATAGTCTGTGCCCAATGATAAAGCTCAGATGCATGTATGAAAGTTCCTCTGTTGATCTCTCCCCTTTATTCCCACCAACCCCCACCTTCCCTGAGGTTTGATGTTCTGATCGACGTTTCTCATTCTCTGGATCTGATCTTGATCATCAGTCTATGTCATTCATTATACTCCACAGATGCATGAGATCATGTGATATTTGTCTTTCTCTGCCTCTCTTATTTCACTAAGCATAATGCTTTCCATCTCCATCCATGTTGTTGAAAATGGTAGGAGGTCCTTCTTTTTTACTGCAGCATAGTATTCCATTGTGTAGATGTACAACAGTTTTTTACTCTAATCATCTGCTGATGGGCACTTAGGCTGTTTCCAAATCTTAGCTCTAGTGAGTTGTGCTGCTATGAACATAGGGGAGCATATATCCTTTCTTATTGGAGTTTCTAGTTACTTGGGGTATATTCCAAGAAGTGGGGTCACTGGGTCAAATGGGAGTTCCATTTTTAGGTTTTTAAGGAGACTCCATATGGTTCTCCACAGTGGCTGCACCAGTCTGCATTCCCACCAGCAGTGCACAAGGGTCTTTTTTCTCCACATCCTCGCCAACAATTGTCATTTGTTGATTTGTTGATGATAGCCATTCTGAAAAGTGTGAGAGGGTTCCGCATTGTTGTTTTGATTTGCATCTCTCTGATGATTAGTGAATTTGAGCAGGTTTTCATATGTCTCTTGGCCTTCTTTTGGTCTTCTTTCGAGAAGTTCCTATTTAGATCAGTTGCCCATTTTTGTTTGGGTTGTTTATCTTCTTTTTATGAAGTTGTATGAGTTCCCTGTAAATGTTGACGATTAAACACTTATTGTTGATATCATTAGAAAATATGTTCTCCCATGCAGTGGGCTTTCTTGTTGTTTTGTTGATGGTTTCCTTTGCTGAGCAAAAGCTTTTTATTTTGAAGTAGTCCCATTTCTTTATTTTTTCTTTAGTTTCCATTGCCCGAGAAGCTGTGTCAGCAAAGAAGTCCCTTCTGCATATGTCAGAGGTTCTGCTGCCAGTGGACTCCTCTAGTATTTTTATATTTTCCCATCTTATGTTTAAATCCTGAATCCATTTGGATTTTATTTTTGTGTATGGTGTAAGTTGGTGGTCTAGTTTCATTTTTTTTTGCACGTTTCTGTTCAATTTTCCCAACACCATTTATTGAAGAGACTGTCTTGACTCCATTATATGTTCGTGCCTCCTTTGTCAAATATTAATTGAGCATAGTGGTTTGGGTTGATTTCTGGGTTCTCTATCCTATTCCATTGATTAATGTGTCTGTTCTCGCACCAATACCAGGCAGTTTTGAGAACAGTGGCTTTGAAATACAGCTTGAAATCTGGTATTGAAATCCCACCTAGTTTGTTCTTCTTTCTAAGGATTGCTGCAGCTATTCCGGGTTATTTTTTATTCCAGATAAATTTTTGGAAAGTTTGTTCTGGGTCTGTGAAGTATGCCTTTGGTATTTTCATGGGGACTGAGTTGAATTTATAAATTGCTTTGGGTAGAAAGGACATTTTGATGATATTGATTCTCCCAATCCATGAACATGGTATGTTCTTCCATCTGTTTATGTCTTCATCTATCTCTATTTTTAGTGTTGTGTAGTTCTCTGCATATAGGTCTTTTACCTCTTTAGTTAAGTTTATTCCGAGGTATCTTAATTTTTTTGGTGTGATGGTAAATGGGATTTTTGTTTTTGTGTCTCTTTCTGTAAGTTCATTATTGGTATATAGAAATGCCATAGATTTCTTGGTGTTAATTTTGTATCCTGTTACATTGCTGAATTCATTTATCACGTCTAATAATTTTTTATGGAGTCTTTAGTGTTTTCTATGTACAGTATAACGTCATCTGCAAATAAGGACAGTTTTACTTCTTCTTTTCCTATTTAGATGCCTTTTATTTTTTTTTCTTGTCTGATAGCAATAGCTAATACTTCTAGCACTATGTTAAATAGGAATGGTGAGAGTGGGCATCCCTGTCTTGTCTTGTTCCTGTTTTTAGGGGAAATAGTTTTAGTTTTTGCCCATTAAGTATAATGTTGGCTGTGAATTTGTCATATATGGCTTTTATGATGTTGAGAAAGGATCCTTCTATTCCCACCTTGCTGAGAGTTTTTATTAAGAAAGGTTGTTGGATTTTGTCAAATGTTTTTTCTGCATCAATTGATATGACTATGTGATTTTTATCTCTCAATTTGTTTATGTGATGTGACACATTTATTGATTTGCAGATACTATACCATCCTTGCATCCCTGGGATATATCCCACTTGGTCATGGTATATGATCTTTCTGACATACTGCTGCATTTGATTTGCTAGAAATTTGTTGAGGATTTTGTCCTGTTTGTTCATGAGGGATATTAGTCTGTAATTCTCTTTCATTGTGTTATCTTTATCGGGTTTTGGTATTAGGGTGATGCTGGCTTCATAGAAGGAGTTTGGAAGTGTTCCTTCCTCTTGAATTTTCTGGAGTAGTCTGAGAAGGATGGGTTTTAGTTGTCTATGAATGTTTGGTAAAATTCCCCTGTGAAGCCATCTGCCCCTGGGCTTCTGTTTGCTGGAAGCTTTTTGTTGACTGCTTCAATTTCTTCCATAGTTATCAGTGTATTGAGATTTTTAGAATCTTTCTGTGTGAGTTTTGGAAGGTTGTGTTTTTCTAGGAATCTGTCCATTTCCTCTGGGTTGTGAAATTTGTTAGAATAGAGTTGTTTATAATATTTTTTAACAATCCTTTGTATTTCTGTGGGGTTTGTAGTTATTTACCCTCTCTCATTTCTGATTTTGTTTATTTGGGTTCTCTCTCTTTGCTTCTTGATGAGCCTGGCCAGAGGTTCATCAATCTTGTTTATTCTTTTGAAGAACCAGCTTTTGGTTTTGTTGATTTTTTTATATTGTTTGTTTTTTGTTTTGTTTTTTGGTCTCTATGTCATTCATTTCTGTTCTCTGATCTTTATTATTTTCTTCCTTCTGCTCAGAGTGGGCTTTTCTTATTGCTCTCTTTCTAATTTTTTGAGTTGTTGAGTTAAGTGATTCATTACCAATTTTTCCTGTTTTTTGAGGTAGGCCTGGAGAGCTATAAACTTCCCTCTCAGCACTGCTTTCATTGTGTCCCATAGCATTTGCATTGTTGTGTTTTTATTGTCATTATTCTCCAGGATATTTTTAATTTCTTCTTTGATCTCATTTATAACCCCATCTTTGTTTAGTACCATGCTATTCAACTTCCAAGTGTTTGAATTTTTTGGAATGTTTTTATTGTAGTTTATTTCTAATCTTATGCCATTGTGGTCTGAGAAAATGCTTGATATGATTTCAATCTTTTTTAATTTGGGGAGACTTTGCTTGTGACCCAGAATGTGGTCTATTTTTGAGAATGTCTTGTATGCACTTGAGAAGAACATATATTCTGTGGCTTTGGGGTGAAATGCTCTGAAGATGTCAATTAGGTCCATCTGATCTAGTGAGTTATTTAGAATTGTTGTTTCTTTCCTGATTTTTTGTCTAGAGGATTTGTCCAGAGATGTCAGTGGTGTATTAAAATCCCCTACTATGATTGTATTCTTGATCTCTCCCTTGATTTTTTCCAGGAGTTTATTTTATCTATTTAGGGGCTCCTGTTAAGTGTGTATATGTTTATCAGAGTTATATCTTCTTGATGAATTGCTCCTTTTATTATTATGTAGTGACCTTCCTTATCTCTTGTTATAGCCTTTACTTTGAGGTCTATTTTATCAGATATAAGTATCACCACCCCAGCTTTTTTCTCATTTTTATTTGCCTGAAAAATGTTTTTCCATCCCTTCATTCTCAGTCTGTGTGAATCCTTTTCTCAGAGGTAGGCCTCTTGTAGACAGCAAACGTGTGGGTCATGTTTTCTTAACCATTGAGCTACCCTATGTCTTTTGATTGGTGCATTTAACCCATTTACGTTTAATGATATTATTGACAAGGTCATGTTTGTTGTCATATTTTTCCTTAGTGGTTGTGTTTTTTTCTTCCCTTTCTCTTTCTTCTTTTCACAGCAGTCCCTTTAGCATTTCTTGCATTGTTGCCTTGGTAGTGATAAACTCTCTTAGCCCTTTCTTGTCTGTAAAGCTCCTGATTCGACCTTCAATTTTGAATGATACCCTTGGTAGGTATAGTATTCTTGGGTCCAGACCCTTGTTTTGCATCACTTTATATATTTCATTCCATTCCCTTCTGACCTGGTGTGTTTCTGTTGAGAAATAAATTGATATTCTAATGGGATATCCCATGTAGGTAACTTTCTGTCTCTCTCTGGCAGCCTTTAAGATTCTTACTTTGTCTTTAGTGTTCGCCAATTTAATTATGATGTGTCTTGGTGTCAGTTTTGGGGGGTTCAGCTTGTTTGGAACTCTGTGTACTTCTTGGACTTGCATGTTTTTTTTCCTTGCCAATATCAGGGAAATTTTCTGTTATTATTTCATCAAATAGATTTTCTATTCCTTGCTTCTCTTCCACTCCTTCTGGTATCGCAATTAAGCATATGTTGTTTCATTTTGTGTTGTCCCAAAGCCTCTTCCTGTTTTTTTAAGTCTTTTTTTCAGCTGTTGCTGTGTTTGTGTGTTTTTTTCCTACCTTGTCTTCTAATTCGCTGATGCGGTCCTCAGCCTCTTCTCATCTACTGTTTAGGCCTTCCATTGTGTTCCTTATTGCAGCTATGTGGTTCTTCATCTCCTCTTGGTTTCGTTTCATGTTGGTGACATTCTCATTCAGCTCCTTATAGTTCTCATTGAGCTTTGTGATATTGTCATTGAGTTGTGTGTATTTGTCTTCCATCCATTTAAACATCCTTAAAACCATTACTCTGAATTCTTTCTCTGAAAGGCTGCTGGCTTCAATTTCATCTAACTCCCTTTCTGATTATTCCTCTTTTTCCTTCCTTTGGGTATTGCTTTTATGTCTTCCCATGTTTTCCTGAGATGTTTTAATTATAGATCCAATTGCTTTACTAACCACGTTTTTTGGGGGGAGATGGTGCTACTGGTATATTCTCTCAGTTCTCCTGTGTTTGTTAATTTAGTGTAGTTCCCTACTTGAGCTATTTGGGTTCTCTTGATGTAGATCTGCGAGGTTGAGCAGCACAATTGTGGTGTCTAGATGTTGGCAGCCATGGAGAAGAGTGTCCCTATTTCTGTTTTGCTCCCTTAATTGATATCACATGTGCTCAGTAGGGATACACAGTGGCATCAAGGACCCGTCTGTCAGGGTGATGTGTTTCAGGGGGCCTACACCCTGGAGAGGCATGACTGTGATGCCCAGAGTTAAAAAATCACACCCGCGGGGGTTCCCAGTGGCTCCCAGGCACTCACTAGGGGGTGGGCCACCAGAAATGTGCTGCTGAAAACCCGCCTTGGGTGGTGGCCACAAGGGTGCCCCACAAATGCGTTGACCAGGGAGTTCCACAAACCAGATAGGAGGGCACTCCACAGACAGGGCGACCCTGACACGCAAACACAGGGACTAGGGTGCTTTGCAAACTGGTGCAAAGGCATGCTGCAGACTCGGAAACAGTGGTGCGCAGAAACACATTGACCTGGGAGTTCTGGCAGCGGGGACCAGTGTGTGGCCACAGGTGAAACCGTGGCACAGCTGAAACCATGGTGTGCGTGGGAGTTCTGCAAGCGGAGGCCAGTGTGTGGCAACAGCCATAGCCACGCTGATGTCGCTGGGGAGGAAAAGGTTGCACTCACTGCTTTGGAGGCGGAGGACCCAGGGTCCGTGGGTCTGTGGGACTCTGGATGGAGTCATAGGGCAGCTCCAAGGCCTGTCTGGTTGGCAGTGTTCATAAGTTCCCAAAGAAAGGCTGTTTTCCCCTTCAAGAGGGCATGGGCTCTGTGCCCGAGTCCCGCAGTCCAGAGAGTGAAAGCCGCCATGGCAGTCTCTCTTTGTCCAAGCGAGCCTGGACTGCCGGCCCCCACTGCTCCCGTGAGATTCAACTGTCCCTCACTCAATCACACACCCACCACACACACCCACACACTCTCATTTTTCCCCTCACTCACTTCCTCTCCCTCACCTCCGTCCTGCCAGCCGCCATCTTTCAAGGTTCTGCTCTCCAGAACTACTTGGATGTGGAGATAGGTATTGGCACTTTGCCACTGTCAAAGTCCAATAAATAAGTAATGCAGCAACTAGAATAAGTTCTTGAACCCTTTATGTAAAAAGAGAGGGTCAGCTGAAGTATTGACTATTGACTAGAAGTGCAGTGTATTTTAGAGGCTTAAAACAGGTATTTTTCCTATTCTCAAAGCCAGGCAGTATGAGAGGAGAGGGGGTAAGGAGGGTAGGAATGGAAGACATCAGTAATACTAGCAACAATAAAAATATATATATTTAAGAGCCAGGTGGTGAACTATAGCCTGGCTTGGATAGTATTAGTTGGATGCTAGATCAGTGTGCAGGAAGACCTGAATGTGACCAGAAGATGATGACAAACACTGAAGAGCAAGAAAAGTTATTCTGAAATTATAAAATGGTTGGTTATACACATCACACTGATGGTAAGACATTGAGAAGTAATTCCAACTCGAATGATTCAGGTGGTTCTTATTAGACTGAATCTGTGCTCTTTCCACTCTCCTTAATGACTAGAACTGGGATTACGCTGATTCAAATAACTATGTATATCTATATTCACTGCTATGAAGTCTACTTATTACCCCCCCACACACACTATTTAATAACACTGGAATATATTAATTTAGCAATAAATAAAGGCAACTGAAATTCTATAGAGGAGAGAAGCCAAAGGGAAACTAGATGCTTCAGAGGACATATTTCCATTTCCTAAGGTTGTGACAACAGAAAAATTATCAACTTGGACTCCTTTCACCTTCCCTCAACTTCCATTGGTTTCAATTCTCTAATTTTATGAACCAATTTACAAGTATGAATCTCTTACAAGTATGTCCATATCTTATACCAGAAAAATCCTGATTCTAAATGGGGAGGGGAGGTAAAAAAAAACTTCATAAAGGAACTTGGTGGTTATTATTCACATATCTCAGTAAGACTGAGACCATTGAACGAGCCTTCCAACTTTGGTCTTGCTGTAGGTCTGACAATCAGTTGTGTTCTTTCTATTACATCCCTTTAATCGATGTCTTGCCTTATCTCTCCCCTAACCCTCCACCCTCACTTCAAGTCCTTCCAAGACTTGGATTTCTTTTTTTTAAATATACTTTATTGTCTTTTCACACAGAGGAAGGGAGAAGAAAAAAGAGTTAGAAACATCAATAAGAGAGAAACATCAATCAGGTGCCTCTGCACACTCCCCACTGGGGATGTGCCCTCAACTAAGGTACATGTCCTTGACTGGAATTGAACCTGGGACCCCTGAGTCTGCAGGCCAACACTCTATCCACTGAACCAAAATAGTTAGGGAAAGACCTGGATTTCTTAACCCTGAACTCTAAAATAATCAACACTGAGTCACTGGTACCTAGTGCCACATCGTCCAGAGGCAGATCAGCACCAGCACTTCCTTTGATTCTATTATTAACTATCAAAACCTATGAACTTTACAAAGCACTCTTACATTTGTTATTTCACCTGGTCCTTGTATCCTTCATATAGTCATGCATAATATTATGACATTTCAGTCAACAATAGACAACATATACGATGGTGGTCCCTTAAGATTATAATGAAATTGAATTTTCTGTAAAAAAGAAAGAATATGTAGTTTCAGGAGAATTTTCTTTTCTCTGACAGGAGTAATATCTGTGGAACGTGGCAAAAGATTCTCTCTCACTTACAGCACCTCAGTTGTGAGTGCACGGATCATATCCCCATCAGTCAGCCACTGAGCTGTTTTAGCACAGAACAGCCTGTATCCCCGGCACTACAGAGGGTGCTGCAGTTAGTCCTCTCAGATGTAGCCCATGGTCTTCAGAGTTCATTGCTATAAATTCTTTGTTGAGGACATAGGATTCTATACAAGTGAAAGGAGTTTCTAGGGGTGAAATAGGCAGGTTTAGGAAATTTGAGGAATTAAAAGGTCTATGGGAAAAGCGCAGTGCTACAGAGCTGCAGAAAGTACATTTCTATCAAATAAGGGAGTTGGGAGCAGCAGAAGGTATACATTTAATGAATAAAGGGAAGGAAGCCCCTCATTCAGAGAGGAAAGGGGAAAGCCCAAAGAGAATCAGAGAACAATAAGGGAGAAGAAGGAGGGAACCTGAAATACCTCACGTGAGTTTTGAGCTCTGAAGTTCCTAAAGTGACCAAATCAGAACATATAGTGACCAATTAGAGGAGATAGCAAGGCACAAAGAACTGCAGCCTTTATAAACTGTAGAAGAAAATGGACTTCATGGGATTCTTTCCCCCTCCCCACGTGGAGTCTGTGCTTGTTTCTCAATAAATTTCCACCTTTTACTATACCACCTTTCATCTGTGGTTTCATTCTTCCACTCCACCAGACAAGAATCTGGGAACAGCCCTAGCCGGTTTGGTTCAGTGAAGAGGGTCCCGGATTCGATTCTGGTCAAGGGCACATGCCTGGGTTGCACACTTGATCCTCAGTAGGGGGCGGGAAGGAGGCAGCCAATCAATGATTCTCATCATTGATATTTCTATCTCTTTCTCCCTCTCCCTTCCTTTCTAAAATCAATAAAAATATATATTACAAAAAAAATTTTTTTTAAGAATCCGGGAACTATCCTGTCTAGAGGAACACCAGGCGTTCCAGTTCAATTTTCCCATTTCACAAGGACACAGGAGCTACTTTAAAAGGTATTAAGTGTCACTGACACTTCAGTAAAAGCTTTCTGTGATAGTATGGAGCCAGCCTATCCCTGTATTTTGGGAATATGTTCAAGTTATCATAGGTAAAACATAGAAAAGTTTTATTTCTTCCATCAATGCAATGACAGAAAGAGCCACTGTGCGAGATAGAGTCAAAACAAAACAAAACAAAAAAATTTCCAAAGTCAAACTATTGAGTCACCAGTTCTATACCTTCTCCATGTTAAATGCCCTCTTTTTTATGAATACCACAAAGTTCCTTATTCTGAACCCCTGCTCCTGCATGCAATAAGCAAAACCACATTGCCAAGATAATCCATGTTCCTTTATCTCTCCATCTTGGTTTCTTATTCCTACTGATCCTCAGGCCAGCTTTCACTCTCTTCTGCAGTCTCTGTTGTGGTGATCCACACCTTACCCAGCCAGTTTCTCCTTAATATTTCCCATCAGTCTAGCCCACATCCCTGTTCAATGAACAGCATTTATAGATTCTATACCCTATACTTCACTGTCAGAAAGAAGTAGGGGAAAAGCTTGTGGGACAGTGTTTATAAAGTCTACAGTGATGTACAGTATAGTCCTAGGCTTTCACATCCACTTACCACTCACTTACTCACTCACTCATCCAGAGCAAATTCAAGTCCTTCAAGCTGCACTCACGGTAAGTTCCCTATGCAAATGTACCATTTTTTATCTATTATACCATATTTTTAATCTACATTTTTTATATTTAGATATGTTGAGATACACAAATACCATTGCATTATTATTACCAACAGTATTCATTATAGTAATATGTTGTATAGGTTTGTAGCAAAAAAAAAAAAAAGGCTAAATAATACAGCCTAGTGGTGTAGTAGGCTATACCATCTAGGTTTGTGTAAGTACATTCTATGATGTTCACTAAACAATGAAATTGCATAATGACCCATTTCACAGAAAGTATCCCTCTCCTTAAATGACACATGACTATACTTGGATATTTCTTTTCTTTTTTTTCACTTAAATTTTTTTTCTCAATTACAGTTTACATTGAAAATTATTTTGTACTAGTATTAGTTTCAGGTGTACAGCATAGTGGTTAAACAATCATATACTTAACAAAGAGTTTCCTCCAATATTTCCAGTACCTAGATGGCACCATACACAGTTATTACAATATGTTTCACTATATTCCCTATGCTATACTTTACATTCTCATGACTACCTTGTAACTGCCAATTTGTGCTTCTTATTCCCTTCACCACTCCCCAACCACCATCCTTCTGGCAACCATCAGTCTGTTCTCTGTATCTCTGAGTTGATTTCTATTTTGTTATTTAGATTTTACATGTGACATTATGATATTTGTCTTTCTTTCTCTGTCTAACTTATTTCACTCAGCAGAATAATCTGCAGGTCCATTCATGCAATTGCAAATAGTAACGTTTCATTTTCTCTTATGACCAAGTAATATTCCATAACTTATCTAATAAAAGAGTAATATGCAAATTGACAGTACCTCCGCTACACCAACAGGACATGCCCACCAGCCATGCCCACCAGCCAATCAGAGCAAGTATGCAAATTAACCTAACCAAGATGGCTACGGCCACAGAGAGAACAGGAGGGAGGCTTGGGTTGCCCCTGGCGATGGAGGAAGCCAAGCTTTCTGCAAACCCTGGATGGCCAGGCCTCTGCTTAAGGCAACAAAGTTTCAATAGCTGTGGGAGCAGAAGGCTTAGATCTACTCCAGGCTACAAAGTTTCAATTGTAGAAGATAAATAAATCCAAGATACCAGGGCCTCCACTTGGGTCACCAGGGGGCGTGGCTGGCCTGCAAACCACCACAGACCCCTTGCCCAGGCCACCCCATGCCCCAAGGGGACACCCACCCTGATCTGGGACACTCTTCAGAGCAAACTAGCTGGCCCCTACCCATGCACCAGACCTCTATCCTATCTAATAAAAGAGTAATATGCAGATTGACCATCATTCCAACACACAAGATGACTGCCCCATGTGATCAAAAGATCCTGCCCCCATGTGGACACAAGATGGCCACCATAAGATGGCCAGCAGGGGCAGGCAGTTGGGAGGGACCAGGCCTGCAAGGGAGGGCAGTTAGGGGTGATGAAGCCTGCAGGGGAGGGCAGTTAAGGGTGACCAAGCTGGCAAAGGAGGGAAGTTGGGGTGACCAAGCCCACAAGGAAGGGCAGTTAGGGCCAAACAGGCCGGCAGGGGAGTGGTTAGGGGATGATCAGGTTGGCAGGCAGAAATGGTTAGGGGCAATCAGGAAGGCAGGCAGGTGAGCAGTTGGGAGCCAGCAGTCCTGGATTGTGAGAGGGATGTCCAACTGCCCGTCAGACATCCTTCAAGGGGTCCCATATTAGAGAGGGACCAGGCTGGGCTGAAGGACACCCCCCTATGCACGAATTTTGTGCACCGGGCATCTAGTTATGTATATATAATATGTAATATGTAATACATAATACATAATACATAATACATAATACATAATATATAATAAACTAGAGGCCTGATGCATAAAGATTCATGCAAGAATGGGCCTTCCTTCCCCTGGCTGCCAGCACCACCTTCACTCTGGCCAGAACCACCTTTCTGTCTTCTCACACTGCCCTGAGGCCTGGAGCAGCAACTGTGGCAGTGCAGAATGCCTGCATCGTTGCCAGGGCAATGATGCAATATTCCAGTGCTGCCCCCTGATGCCTGTGTATGTAAATTAACCCACCAGGCAGGGTTAATTTGCATGCTCACTTCTAATTGGTTGGTGAGCATTGCGAAGGTACAGTCAATTTGCATCTTTCTATATATATATGTGTGTGTGTGTGTGGAGAGAGAGAGAAAGAGAGAGAGAGAGAGAGAGATATCCCACAGCTTTTTTATCCATTCGTTTATTGATGGGCATTTGGGTGCTTCCTTTATCTTGGCTATTGTAAATACTGCTGCAATAAACAATGGATGCATATGTCTTTTCCAGTTAGTGTTTTGGGTTTCTTCAAGTAAATACTGGGAGTGGAATAGCTGGGTCCTTTTAATTCTTTTTTTAATCTTTATTATTGAAAGTATTATATTTGCCCCCATTTTTCCCACATTAAACCCTTTCAGCCCATTCCTGACCCCCACCCCAGGCTCTTACCACCTCACTGTCTGCATCCATGGATTATGCTTATAAGCATACAAGGTCTTTAGTTGATTCCTTCCCACCCATTCACCCTCCCCTGCCTTCCCTCTGAGATTCTCCACTCTGGTTTATTCTTCCATGTCTCTGGATCCACTCTGTTCATCAGTTTATTTTGTTCATTAGATTCCACATGAGTGAGATCATGTGATACATGTCTTTCTCTGACTAACTTATTTCACTTAGTATGATGCTTTCCAGGACCCTCCATGCTGTCTCAAAGGGTAAGAGATTCTTCTTTTTTACTGCTGCATATACCATTTATTCCATGGTATAAATGTATCACATGATTTTACCCACTCATCTACTGATGGGCACTTGGGCTGTTTCCAGATCTTAGTTATTATAAATTGTGCTGCTATGAACATAGGGGTACATATATTCTCTCTTGATTGGTGTTTTGGAATTCGTAGGATGTATTACCTGAAGTGGGATGGCTGGATCAAATGGCAGTTCCATACTAAATTTTTTTTAGAAAACTCCATACTGTTTTCCATAATGACTGCACCAGTCTGCATTCCCAACTGGGTCCTTCTTTGTCTCTAGTTATACAGCCTTTGTTTCAAAGTCTATTTTGTCTGGTATAAGTATTGCTACCCTAGCTTTTTGTTTTTTATTTCTATTTTCAAGAAATATCCTTTTTTATCCTTTACTTTCATTCACTGCATGTCTTTTGATCTGAAGTAAATCTCTTATATACAATATACATAAAGGTCTCCGTTTGTTTTTTAATCAGACTCTAAATTTGTTTTGATTGGAGCACTTAATCCATTTGCATTGAAAGTAATTATTTATACATATGTATTCATTGTCATTTTGTTCTTCATATTTTTTGTCTTTTTTCTTTTTCTTCTTAAATAAGTCCCTTTAAAATTTCTTGTAATTTTGGTCTGTGGCGATGAACTCCTTTGCATTTTATTATCTGGGGAAATCTGTCCTCAGATTCTAAATGATACCTTTGTTGAATAGAGTAATCTTGATTGTAGGTCCTTGCATTTCATCTTTGAATATTTGGTGCAAATTCCTTCTGGTCTGCTAAGTGTCTGTTGAGAAATCAGTTGGAAGTCTTATGGGAGCCCCCTTGTATGTAACTAAATGCTTTTCTCTTGCTGCTTTTAAGATTATCTCTTTGTTTTTAAACTTAAGCATTTTAATTATAAAGTGTCTTGGTGTGGGCCTCTGGCTTCAACTTGTTGGACCTCTTTTTGTGTCCTTTTCCTTCCCTAAGTTAGGAAGTTTTCAGTCATTATTTCTTCAAGTAGGTTCTCAATCTCTTGCTCTCTCTCACTCTTCTCTTTCTGGTAACCCTATAATATAGAAATTGTTATGCTTTATGTTATTTCAGTGTTCCCGTAAACTATCCTCATTTTTGTAATTCTATTTTCTTTTGGCTGCTTTCATTTGGGTGTTTTCTGGTACCTTGTCTTCCAAGTCACAAATTAGACCCTATGTTTGCTTTTTGTTGTTGCTGTTGTTGTTGTTGTTTTAAATATATTTTATTGACTTTTTACATAGAGGAAGGGAGAGAGACAGAGAGTTAGAAACATCGATGAGAGAGAGAATCCAAGATGGTGGCATAGGTAAACACCTACACTGCTGCCTCGCACAACAATTTCAAAACTACAATTAAAAGACATCATCCAAAACCACAGGAAAGCAGGCTGAGTGGAAATTCTACAACTAGAAGGAAAGAGAGGGGCTCACTGAGACCCAGAGGAGCTGCAAAAAGCTGAGGTATGGAGACGCACGCTTGGAGAGAGCAAGTGCCAGGTACCTGGATGGTTTTCTCTGGCGTGAGGGAGATGGAGACTCTCAACGGCACTGAACCCCTTATCCTAAGACACTAAACCCCAGATCCAGCCGAAATTCATACAGGGGGAGTTTGGACTGTGAAAAGGGAGAAGTGCACGGAAATTTAGGGGAGTCGCAAAAGATCAGAAGTCTGGTGGCGCACACAGCACTGCACACAGAGGACCGACAGCTTATTGTGCCCTGGCTTTCACGAGTGGGCGGGAGACAGACCCTCCTAAATGCATCACTTCTAACTCCACTAAACACAGGTTTCTGGCGAAACCCTGGGGACCCAGACTCATATGGTCCCGGAGCGCAGGGGAGCCAGAAGGGCAGCAGTCTAGAGGCACTGCAAGAGACAGTGTGCTCACAGGGACCACTCCAGTGATTACCCAGTCACGTGAGACTCAGGGGCAATGGAGGGCGGGGCCGACTGGAAGGCAAAACAGTCCCTTAAGCCCTGAGACTCCACCCATCCCCAGCTCAACAGAGAGGCTTTTGCAGTTTTGCCAGTCTGGAATCATAAGGCTGAATTCAACACAGAAGTTCTCCCGGCATAGTGAAAATGCAGAGACAAGGGAAGGGATCACAAACAAAAGAAATGGAGGAAAACAAACAACTGGATATAGAGTTCAAAATCATGCTTATAAGGATTTTCAAGAATATCCTAGAAAAGTTGGATAAAGTTAGGGAGACCCAAGAGGAGATGAAAAAGGACCAACTAGAGATGCAAAAGATCCAACTAGAGATGGAAAAGGACCAACTAGAGATGGAAAAGGACCAAGTAGAAATTAAACATACACTGACTGAAATAAAAAAATATTATACAAAGACCTAATAGCAGACTAGCGTAAGGCAAGAATCAAGTCAAAAATTTGAAATATAAAGAATCACAAAACACTCAACTGGAAATGCAAGAGGAGAAAAGAATCCAAAAATGTGAAGATAATGTAAGGAGCCTCCTGGGACAGCCTCAAGTGTACCAACATCAGAATTCTGGGGGTGCCAGAAAAAGAGAGAGAGCAAGATAATGGAAACCTACTTAAAGAAATAATGACTAGGAGGGGAAAAAATGGCGGCGGAGTAGACAGATGCCTTTGGAGCTTTGTCGCAGGGCAGAGGGAGAGAGAGCGGCTGAGAGTCGCACTGGGAGTGTTTGTTGGCAAGTTAAGAGTCAGTCATCCTCCAGGAGAGGGTGGAGGACTGCTGGACGGGGCTCTTCCAACCAGGCAGCCCCACTTCCACGGGGATTTTCTCTGCCAGAGCCACCAGCGCGAACGCGGAGACTGCGCCATCTTGCAGAGGGAGGTGGATGTCTGCGGCGGTCTGAAGCCTGTGGCTGGGGCACCCATCAAGCAGCCAGGAACCCGGGGACCCAGAACTCCACTCTCCAATCGGCACAGACACACGGCGGAATCAGAGATCCACAGGGCACACAGAAAGGTCAGATTTCGCCTGGGATAAGAGGGAGGTGGATATCTGTGGAGGTCTGAAAGCTGGGGCTGGCAGAGGCAACCACCGAACAGCTGGGGACCCAGAGCCCTGCTTTCCAGGTGGCGCAGACCCACGGACGGCAGATTCAGAGATCCACACGGCACACGGAAAGCTCAGATTTCACCTGTGATAGGGTGAGGTCTCCTACTCCCACACAAAAGAGACTCGCACACTGTGGGAACCACGCTGCGGGAAAGCTGCCTCTGGAGAGGTCCGAAGAAGTGGACAGGGCGTGATCCCTAAGTATGGAGGCAAACTCTCCGAGCTGTGACAGAGGGGAGCTCTGGAAAATGACTCATTTTTTTCTGGGGCAGACAGCCTGGGAGTTATTACAGTGTCCCGGCTGCAATATCCCCATAAACTGGCTTTGAGAACCACAGAGTAGCAGGATCTGAGCACAGCCTAGAGAGGTCCTGTGCTTTGTCTCAGAGATCAATTCCGAAACACTGCCACCCAGTGGACTACACGCAAATTTACTCTCGCATAACCACAAAAGAATAAAGAGATTTAAACACCAACAGGGGAACACAGGGGACTGCAATACCTTCCGTACTGGGAAACAGGAGTGCCCAGCAGAATAATAGTGGAAGTGAATGACCATTCTATTTTTTTTTTCCTTTTTCCTTTTTTTTAAATTTTTTTTTTATTTTTCATTTTTACATATTTTAATTAAAAGACTACTTTTTTCTTTCCTCCTCAATTGATTTTAACTTTTTAATTATTACATTTTTGTTTTAAACTAGTATTATTAATTACTACTAGTACTTTACCTTTTTGAAAAAAAACAAGTGTCATTTTGTTTTCTCTTTATTTTATTTCGGGATTACAGTTCTACATGCTATTTTCATCTTTCCTTTAGCAAAATTTTACTCCAACTCAACTCTACCTTTATGCAAACACTTTCCTCCTAACTTTCCCCATTTTGTTGTCTTGTTTCTCTTTCCCTTTTCCAACTTTAGATTCTCCCTATTCTTTCTCTTTACCTGGTTAAAATTTCACCCTATTTATATATATAATTTCAAATCCCCTACTGCAAGTCCATACAAACCTCTCTCTTCTTGTCTTCACTAGCCAAAAAGTTGTTTTTTCTCTATGTCCTTTTGTTGCCATTGGTCTGAAAAGTGATTATATTGATTTTTTGAAATTTTTTGTGAGATTGTTTTAGTTTATTCTACTTGTTTTATTTTGCTTTTTGCTTGCTTTGTTTTTTACCTCTCTTTTCCCTCGCCTCCCTCGATACCAATTGCTATTTGCAGTTTGTATTAATCTCTAGGTACTGGTTGCTGGCCTTTATTAGAATTAGTGACTGTTCTATTGGAGTTTTCTCCTGATATCTATATTTTGTTCCCATTTTCTCTCTTATATGCTTTCTTTTCTCTCTGATTTTTTCTCTTCCTCTTTTCTTCTCATTCTTCTCCTTTTTATTTTCTTATTTTATTTTATTTTTTGGTTCATTTATTTTTTTTTTCCTCGCTCTCCCAATTTGATTTTGGCATTTCTTTCTTTTCTTCTTTCCTCATTTTCCACTTCTTCTTTCTCTATTTACCCCTAAGTTGTCTTTCATTTGTGGTCACCTTATTTGTGATTACTAACATCTTGAATACATCTCTACTCAGGCCCTTGTGTTCTGTACCTGGTTGTGTTGTAGTTTGTGTCTTTCAATCAAAGTGGGAGAGAGAACTACGTAACCAGACACCCAGAGAAGAAAGACCATGGGCAGAAAAAGAAACAACCCACATAAGACAGAAAGGCAAGTTTCACCAGAAAAGGAAGTAAATGAAATAGAAGCAGAAATAAGCCTGCCAGAGAAAGAGTTCAGAGAAATAATAATAAGGTGGATGAAAAGAATGGAAGACAAAATCGACAATCTGAATAAGAGCCAAGAGGAAATGAAGAAGACCCAAGAGGAGATGAAGAAACAGCAAGAAGAAATGCAGAAGAACCTAGAGGAGGTGCAGAATAATCAAGAAGAAATGAAAAATGACATAACTGCCATAAAGAATTCAATAGAAAGCATCAAAAGTAGACTAGCAGAAGAAGAGGACCGCATCAGTGAGCTAGAAGACACAGTAGGAAAAAATACCCAAGTACAGCAGCTTCTAGAAAAAAAGTTAAAAAGCGGGAGGAAAGCCTAAGGGAACTTTGGGATAACATGAAACAAAACAACATAGGAATAATGGGGGTTCCAGAAAGAGTGGAAATTTAACAAGGATTAGAGAACCTGTTTGAAGAAATAATGACAGAAAATTCCCGCAATATAAGAAAGCAAAAACCCACACAAATCCAAGAAGCTCACAGAATCCCAAACAAAATGAGCCCCACCAAACCGACACATAGGCACATTATAATTAAATTGGCGCACACTGACGACAAAGTAAGAATCTTAAAAGCACGGAAACAGAAAGTTACCTACAAAGGAACCCCCAAAAGACAACCTACTGACTTCTCAACAGAAACTCATCAGGCCAGAAGGGAATGGATTTAAATATACAAAGTCATGCAAAGGAAGGGTCTGAATCCAAGAATACTATACCCTGCAAGACACTCAATCAAAATTGAAGGTGTAATCAGAGGCTTCAAAGACAAAAAAGGCCTGAGGGAATATATTACCACCAAACCAGCAATGCAAGAAATGTTAAAGGGTCTGCTATAATAAAAAGAAAGAGGAAGTGAAGAAGGAACTCAGGGGTAAGGACTAAAACTGGCAACAGATAAAAACTTATCAATAATAACTTTAAATGTAAATGGATTAAATGCTCCAATCAAAAGACATAGGGTAACCGATTGGATAAGAAAACATGATCTATATATCTGCTGTCTGCAAGAAACCCACCTCAGGAAAAGAGATGCACACAGATTGAGGGTGAAGGGATGAAAGATGGTATTTCAGGCAAATGGAAATGAAAAAAAAGCACGGGTTGCAATACTTATATCTGACAAATTAGATGTCAAAGTGAAGGACATAACAAGAGATAAAAAAAAGCCACTTCAAAATGCTAAAGGGAAAAATCCAACAAGAAGAAATAACTGTAGTAAACATATATGCACCCAATATAGGAGCACCTAAAAACATTAAAAAAAAACTCTTGGAGGACACTAAGGGAGAGATTGACAGCAATACAATCATTGTAGGAGATTTCAAATACCCCACTGTCACCATTGGACAAATCCTCTAGACAAAAAATCAGCAAAGAAACATCAATCCTAAATGACACACTAGACCAGATGGAATTAATTGACATCTTCAGAATATTTCACCCGAAAGCGACAGAATATACATTCTTCTCCAGTGCACATGGGTCATTTTCAAAGATAGATCATATGGTGGGTCATAAGAAAAGTCTCTTCAAATTCAAGAAGATAGAAATCATATCAAGCATTTTCTCAGACCACAGTGGCATCAAACTGGAAATCAACTATAATAAAAACAATAGAAAGAAATCAAACTCATGGAGACTAAACAACATGCTATGAAACAATGACGGGGTAACCAGAGAGATCAAGGAAGAAAAGAAAACATCATGGCAACAAATGACAATGACAACACAACAATACAAAATTTATGGGACACAGTGAAAGCAGTCTTGAGAGGGAAGTTCATAGCCCTACAAGCCTACTGCAAAAAACAGGAAACAATGGTAATAAATTACCTAACCCTACAACTCAAAGAGCTAGAACGAGAGCAACAAGAAAAGCCCAGTGTAGTCAGAAGAAAGGAAATAGTGAAGATCAGAGCGGAGATAAACAACTTGGAGACCAAAGAAACAATTCAAAAGATCAACAAAACAAAGGATAAACAAGATTGATTGACCTCTAGCCAGGCTCACAAGAAGCAAAGAGAGAAGACCCAAATAAACAAAATCAGAAATGAAAGAGGAGAAATAACAACAGACCCCACCAAAATACAAAGGATTGTTAAAAAATACTATGAACAACTCGATTCCAACAAATTGGACAACCTGCAAGAAATGGACATTTTCCTAGAAAAATATAACCTTCAAAATCTCAATGAGGAGGAAGCTAAACATCTCAATAGTCCAATAACTATGGAAGAAATTGAAGGAGTCATCAAAAACCTTCCAGCAAATAAAAGCCCGGGACCAGATGGCTACACAGGAGAGTTTTACCAAACATTCAAGGAAGAATTAAAACCTATCCTCCTGAGACTACTCATAAACATTCAAGAAGAAGGAACACTTCCAAACACCTTCTATGAAGCCAGCATCACCCTAATACCAAAACCAGATAAAGACAACACAATGAAAGAGAATTATAGGCCAATATTTCTCATGAACATAGATGCCAAAATCCTCAACAAAATTCTAGCAAATCAGTTCCAGCAGTACATCAGCAAGTTCATACACCATGACCAAGTGGGATATATCCCAGGGATGCAGGGATGGTACAATATCCGCAAATCAATAAACGTGATACATCACATAAACAAATTGAGAGATAATAACCACATAGTCATATCAATTGATGCAGAAAAAGCATTTGACAAAATCCAACACCCTTTCTTGATAAAAACTCTCAACAAAGGGGGAATAGAAGGAGCATACCTCAACAACATAATAGCCATATATGATAAATCCACAGCTAACATCATATTCAATGGGCAAAAACTAAAATCATTTCCCATAAGAACAGGAACAAGACAGGGATGCCCACTCTCACCTCTCCTCTTCGACATAGTTCTGGAAGTATTAGCCATTGCAATTAGACAAGAAGAAGAAATAAAGGCATGCAAGTTGGAAAAGAAGAAGTAAAGCTGTCCTTATTTTCAGATGACATGATACTGTACATAAAAAAACCGAAGAGCTCCATCCCAAAACTAATTGACTTAATAAATGAATTTGGCAATGTAGCAGGATGCAAAATTAATGCCAAGAAATATGTGGCTTTTCCATAGACTAATAGTGAAATTACAGAAAGAGAGACTAAAAAAGCAATTCCATTTACAATCACAGCAAAAAAATTAAGATACCTAGGAATAAACCTAACTGAAGAGATAAAAGACCTATATGCAGAAAAGTACAGGACACTGAAAAAAGAGATAGAGCAAGATGTTAACTTATGGAACAGCATACCATGCTCATGGATTGGGAGAATCAACATCATTAAAATGTCCATACTACCCAAAGCAATCTACAGATGCAATGAACTACCCATTAAAATACCAACAACATACTTCACAGACCTAGAAAGAATTCTTCATAGATTCATCTGGAACAAAAAAAGACCACGAATATCTACAGCAATTCTGAGAAAGAAGAATAAAGTAGGTGGGATCACAATACCAGATTTCAAGCTATACTACAAAGCAACTGTTCTCAAAACAGCCTGGTTATGGCACAAGAACAGACATATAGACCAATGGAATAGAACAGAGAACCCAGATATCCACCCAAACCACTATACTCAATTAATATTTGACAAAAAAGGCATGAACATTCAATGGAGCCAAGATAGCCTCTTCAATAAATGGGGTTGGGAAAATTGGACGGATACATGCAAAAAAATGAAACCGGACCACCAACTTACACCAAATACAAAAATAAACTCAAAATGGATACAGGACTTAAACATCAAAAGGGAAAACATAAAAATACTAGAGGAATCCACAGGCAGCACAATCTCAGATATATGTCAAAAGAATTTCTTCACTGATACTGCTCCAAAGGCAATGGAAGCTAAAGAAAACATAAACAAATGGGACTACATCAAAATAAAAAGCTTTTGCACAGCAAAAGAAACCATCAAGAAAACAACAAGAAAGATCACTGTATGGGAGAACATATTTGCAAATGTTATCACTGATAAAGGTTTATTCTCCAAAATCTACAGCCAACTTATACAACTTAATAAAAGGAAGATAAACGATCCAATGAAAAAAATGAGCTACGGACCTAAATAGAATCTTTTCAAAAGACGACAGAAGGAAGGCCAAGAGACACATGAAAACATGTTCAAAGTCACAAATCATCTGAGAGATGCAAATCAAAACGACAATGTGATACCATCTTACACGGGTCAGAATGGCAATCATCAACAAATCAACCAACGACAAGTGTTGGCGAGGATGGGGAGAAGGAGGAACCCTTGTGCACTGTTGGTGGGAATGCAGACTGGTGCAGCCATTGTGGAGAAAGTATGGAGTTTCCTCAAAAAACTACAAATGGATCTCCCATTTGACCCTGTAATCCCACTCTTAGGAATTTATCCTAAGAAATTACAAACACCAATCAGAAAGGATTTATGCACCCCTATGTTCATAGCAGCACAATTTACAATAGCTACAATTTGGAAACAGCCTAGGTGCCAGTCAGCAGATGAGTGGATCAGAAAACTGTGGTACATCTACACAATGGAATTCTATGCTGCCATTAAAATGATGGAATTCTTACCATTTGCAGCAACCTGGTTGGAACTGGAGAGCCTTATGCTTAGTGTAATAAGCCGGTCAATGAAGGAGAAGCATCAAACGATCACACTCATTGGTGGATAATAAAGAACATTATTAACTGATGAACAAAAGGATAGATACAGAGACAGTAAAGCTTCAAAAAGACTGTGAAAGTACAGCAGGAAAATTAAAGTTAGGTGAGGTAGATAAGAGATCAATGAAAGGACTTGTATGCATGCATATAAGCATAACCAATGAACATAGACACTGGGGGCTGGGGGTATGCCTCGGAGGGAGGGGGCGCATTGGGATACTATGTTGCCACAAAAAAGAAGGAATTCTTACCATTTGCAGCAACCTGGAAGGAAATAGAGAACATAACGCATAGTAAAATACGCCAGTTAATGAAAGAAAAATACCACATGATTTCACTCATTTATGGATAATAAAGAACATTATAAACTGATGAACAAAAAGATAGACACAGAGGCAGTAAAGAATTAAACAGACTGTCAAATTACAATGGAAAATTAGGGAGAGGTGAAGTAGATAAGAGATTAAGGATCGATACAGAAGCAATAAAGCTTCAAACAGACTGGGGGGTTGGGGTATGCCTGGGAGGGAAGGGGGCAATGGGGAGATATGTATAAAAAATTAATAAAAATGAATAAATAAATAATAAAAGGTAAATTTACAAAAAAAAAAAAAAGAAGGAATGACTGAAAACTTCCCACATCTGGTAAACAAAAATCGACTTAGAAGTTCAGGAAGCACACAGAACCCCATATAAAAGGAATCCAAAGAGGACCACAGCAAGACACATCATAATTAAAATACCAAGAGCAAAAGACAAAGTGAGAATATTAAAACCAGCAAGAGAAAAACAGTTCATTACCTACAAGGGAGCACCCACCCATACGACTGTCAGCTGATTTCTCAACAGAAATGATGCAGGCCAGACGGGAGTGGCAAGAAATATTCAACGTGATAAATAGGAAGAACCTACAACCAAGAATAATCTATCCAGCAAAGCTATCAGATAAGAAAAAGCTAAAGGAGTTCATCAACTCCAAACCAGTATTATATGAAATGCTGAAACATACTCTTTTAGAAGAGGAAGAAGAAAAAGGTAAAAGATAAAAAATTATGAACAACAAATACATATCTATCAAGTGAATCTAAAAATTAAGTGAATTAAAAATCTGATAAACAGAATAAACTGATGAATATAATAGAATCAGGAGCACAGAAAGGGAGTGGACTGATCATTCTCAGGGGGAAAGGGTTTAGAGGTGTACAGGGAGTGACTGGACAAAAATCATACACCTATGGACTCATCAGTGGGGGAGAGGTAAGGGTAGAGGGAGGTTTGGGAGCCGGGTGGAGGGGGAGCTATGGAGGGGAAAAAGGAGAGACAAATGTAATAATCTGAATAATAAAGATTTAATTTTTAAAAAAATAGATGAGAGACAGATATCGATGAGCTGCCTCCTGCACGCCTCCCACTGGGGATGTGCCTGCAACCAAGGTACATGCCCTTGACCGGAATCGAACCCTGGACCTCTCAGTCCACAGGCTGACACTCTATCCACTGAGCCAAACCGGTTTCAGCAGATTCTGTGTTTTATCTAACTTGCTGCTAATTCCTTCTAGTTATTCTTTACTTTACATATTGTATTTTTAATTTCTGACTGATTCTTTTATGTTTTGTATATCCTTTTTTTTCTACTATTTAAGTTCTCGTTGAGTTTATCTATTCTCCTCCTACATTCCTTGAGCATCCTTATAACCATTGTTTTAAACTCCATATCTGGTAGATTGCTTGCCTCTTTTCATTATTTTTTTTTCCTGGGGATTTCTCTTATTCTTTCATTTGGGGCATATTTGTCTCCCCATTTTGCCTGCTTCTCTGTGTTTGTTTCTCTGTATTAAGCGGATCTGTTATGTCTCTCAATCTTGGTAAAGTGGCCTTATATAGTTGTCCTGTGGAGCTCAGTGATGCATTCTCCCTGATCACCTGAACTAGGTTCTCCAGGAAAGTCCTTTGTGTTATGTGAGCCTTACTGATGTAGTTGAGTCTTGATTGCTGTTAGGCTGTTCATGGGTTGTGTTGACCCTCACTCTTACTGACTATGAGGATTGACCTCAACCACAGTGTATGAACTACTAGGCAGGCACTAACTCCATGGTGCTTTTTTTTGTTCCAGTAGGTTCTTTTGCCTACCAAGTCTCCCTTTTGGTGTGCTGATTGTGAAACTAATCAGGTCACGATCTGATGTGGTCTGAAACCTGCCACTGGGTCTATTTGTTTTGGTGCCTCTTGGGAGGGACTCCAGTGCAAGTCAATGCTCTCTGTGCCTGGCTCTAGACTACCTATTAGGAGCTACAGAGTGATTTATGTTTGGTGGCTGCTTCTTCTGGGCCTGTGTGCACATGAGAATGGTCAAGTTATACTGAGACTGGCTTCCACCAGTAACGAGCCAGGGCCAGGTCAGCAAAAGGACCAAGACACCTGAGGTCTACTTCTACCTGCCAGCTTCTTGTTAATCTCAGTCACTGCAAAAGCCTCTTTGGTATATGAGTTGTGTGAAGTATGTTCTCAGTGAGTCAACAGGTAGGGGTAAATGGTGTGCACCAGGATACAAGTTCAAATTTGGTGCCAAGATTGGGTCTGAGGCCACTCCAGCAAAAATATCAGGGTACACCAAGGCCAGATGATACCTGCAAACCATTATGGTGGGGCAGGTTCTCAGGAAGTCAATAGAGTGAGGACAGTAGAGTTAATCAGGCTAAAACAGATTAAGATTTGGCAGTGTGGAAGGAGGGCTTTGCACAGAAATGGTGGCATCAATTGGGGCTCATGGGAAAAAATGGCCCTTGCCCTACAGCCACAAAATTCAGGATTTCCTTGTGCATCTCTGACATCCTATGAATCTGCCCAGATTTTCAAAAGCCTTCCAAGAAAGACTGTTCTAGTGACACAAACTTGGAAGGGCTGGACCACAAATTGTCAGGAAAGAGGTTAGTGTATATCTTCAAGCTAATGCCATGGTGGGGTGACCCTGGTTGGGATGCACATTGGGAAAATCGTTCTTACCTCGAAACAATACAACTCAGTCTCTCTCTGTGTGTGTCTCCAATAACCCCTGAATCTGCTCAGATCATCTCAAAAATCTTCTAAGGAAGAGTGTATCATGGGCCTAGGGTGACCACTCTTTGATTTTTCCCCTAGGCACAAACTTGCCTGGGCTGTGCCAGAGGTTATCAGGAAGGAGGGTCTAGTGCATCTCCTCAGGATGATGCCATATAGATGGAGTGCTCCGCCCAGGAAAAAAATGGTATCTCTTGGTGGTGTGGGAGAAAGACTTAGCACTGGGACCTTGATAACTGTCCCTCCTATCCTCTCCAGAAAGCCACACAACCCAGTATCTCCCTGTATGACTCCAATCTACTCTGAGTTACCTTCCTGATACAGCATGAGTGGCCACAAATGAGATTTTATGCATTGGCCCTTTAAGACGTCACCTGGGTTTCTAGCAGTCTTCTGTCTCACCCTGGCAGACAGAATCCCCACGGATTTTCACAACCAGATGTTATGTGGGCTTCTCTTTAGAGAGCACAACATGGAGTTAGGACCTTGTGCTCCTCAGAGGGTCCTTTGCAGCTGAGAAATCCCTCTGGATTCTCAACTGCTGCACGTGGATACTCAGGGTCAGCCTTTTGGAATCTCCACCCTTCCCACCAGTCTCCATGTGGCTTCTTCTGTAAATCATTGGTTATAAGAATTTTGTTTCACTAGTCTTTCATTGGTTATTCCTGTGGATTATTCTATAATTCGTTGTAATTATGACTTAGTCCTGGGAAGAGGTAAGTGTAACTTCCACCTACTCCACTGCCACCTTAGATCTGGACTACATGTACTTCTTGCCCTCATTTCAAGGAACAGAAGCCTGAAGAGTTTTGACATGCCTTAGGACACAGGATATTAAGTAGCAGAGCCCCTCTTTCTAATTAATAGGCCACTGCTCTTCCACCTATACCTTGTTGCATTCTGAGTGTTCCTTCTTATTGGCTGATATACTAGTTTCCAATCTTTCGTTGTCTACAAGTTCTCGCATGGTTGTGCCTATCCTTTGCCTTCGTAGGTTCACTTCTTAAACTAATCTTTCTCCCTAGACCAGAGATTATCAAACTTTAGAGTGCACCAGAATCATCTGAGATGCTTGTTAAATGTGGATTCTGAGAACTCAACTCTAAGCAATTTGATTTATTGTGTTTGGATGGGAGGATGCAGGAATCGCCATTTTAACAAGTAATCTAAGGCATTATGGTGCAGGAAGTCCAAAGACTACCCTTAGAGAAATGCTATTTAAGCTACTCTGAAATAAAGTTACATTCAGATAACCCTCAAAGTGAAAATTGCTGGTGGATTCTTCAGTGTGAGTGTTGTGTTGCCTTGAGTTACAGAGCTCTTACACAATGTGAATTGAGTAATGTGAAACATTCAATCAACACAATTGTTCATTGCAATAAAATGTCAACATTTTAAATCTTTTTTCAAAAGACTTCTTAAGAATCATTTCTCCATACAGGGTTGTGTTTAAAAGGAATTACAGCTGCTCCTATTTTTGTAATTCACACTTTCAAGTCTGTTTATAAATACTAAAAAAGAAAAAAAATGCAGCTATAACTATATTTGCAGTTATGTAAAACAAATCTATTGCCTTCAAAATTATAAGCCTGACTAGCTAAAACTAACAGAAAACTCTAGTGAATAAGAATGTATTTTTAAGCATATAAGCAATGGAAGAAATCACAAATAGAAAAATCAATAATTTGTACTGTATAAAAATTTTTTAAGAAGCTTAAAATCCATTATTAAATTAAAAAAAACTTTTTAAAAGCCACAAACAGGGAAGAAATATTTGCAACAAACATTAAAAAGGGATGATGGATTTAAATATTAAAAAGCTCTAAAAATCAAAAAGGAATATAAACAAAGAACAAGAATAGAAGTAAATAAACATGAGACAATTTCAAGAATATAATGGATATATTTTTTAAATGTTCAATATCAAATTAAACACTTTTAAATGATTATTAGGGAGACAATTCAGTGAAATTGAAAGGCTTATTTATATACCAATGTGGAGTGGATAAATTGGTTCAAACTTTCTTTAATAACTTAGATATTGTTATTATAAATGTTTTAAAAAAACACAAACACAGTAAGTTCCTTTGTAGAATTCTAGAAACAATCAAAAATTCAAACAAAGTTTAAGTACAGATTTATATTTAACATGGAAAAATGGGAATCAAACTGAATTTCCAACAATAAAAACATGTTATTTTAAATAAATAATCTATGGTATAGTTGTATGACAAAATGTTATATAACACTTTAAAATTGTGTGTTCAAATACTTAATGGTATTTGAAAATGTTTTAGATCTAAGGATACTTTGAAAAGCCAAGAGATAGCATTTTATATATAATATATTCAATTTTTAAAATATTTTATATGCACATAAGTAAATACATACATCAAATGCAAGCACTATTATGTCTAGGTGTTGAGATTTTTATTCTGGTAATACTTTTCTGTATTATCAATTCTCTACAATGACCATATGTTACTTTCATAGTCAGAAAATGCAACAAATGGTATTTCGAAAGTCCCTCTGAAAGTATAACATAAAGAAGAAAAAGTTGTCAAGTTAAGTAATTTATAGTTTGCAAGTGACAGAGAACACTCACCACTTGTTTCTGTAGTAGCCCCTGGAATCCATTTATGGAATCCAGTGACTTTATATTCTCAAGACAACTGCTTATCTGTCTCCCTAAATGAAAGAGGGGGATTTGGAGTAAAGACAACAGTCTCTGAGAACAGATGTCTGAAAGGAGGTAAAACAAGTATCAGGATAAAGTAAAAGGAACATTTTATTAGCATTCCTTAGTCTATATTTTAATTTAGGATTCTTAGACTGTAATGTTTCTCCTTATACTAAAAATTCAATACATCAATTGATCAACATAATACCATTAATATTTTTAATGTTTTCTTAACAAAAAAGGGTTTCCTTCAAGAATTTTACATTGTATGGATTTTCCTCCAAAAATTAAATATGGATCTGCCATTTGACACAGTGATCCAACTTCTAGGAATATATCCTAAGAAACCTGAAGCACCAATCAGAAAGAATGTATGCACCCCTATGCTCATAGCAGAATTATTTACAACTAGAGGCTTGATGCACGAAATTCATGCATGGGGTGAGGGGGTTTCCCTCAGCCCAGCCCACAACCTCTCCAATCTGGGACCCACTGGGATCGGGCCTAAAAGGGCAGTTGGACATCCCTCTCACAATCCAGGATTTCTGGCTCCCAACCACTCTCCTGCCTGCCTGCCTGATTGCCCCTCACCACTTCTGCCTGCCAGCCTGATCACCAGCTAACCATTCCCCTGTCAGCCTGATTGACACCTAACTGCTCCCCTGCCAGTAGATTGCCTCTAACTGCCTTCTCCTGCTGGCCTCGTCACACCTACCTGCCCTCCCCTGCCAGCCTGGTCACCCTTAACTGTCCTCCCCTGCAAGTCTGGTTACCCACAACTGCTCTCTCTTGCAGGCCTGGTTGCTCCCAACTGCTGTCTCCTACAGGTCTGGTCCCCATTAACTGCCTTCCCATGTAGGCTTGGTTCCCCCCAACTGCCCTCCCCTGCAAACCTGGTCCCCCCAACTGCCCTCCCCTGCAGGTTTGGTTTCCCCTAACTTCCCTCCCCTACAGCCTGGTCACCCCTTACTTCCCTCCCCTGCCAGTCATCTTGTGGCAGCCATCTTGTGCCCACATGGGGGTGGCCATCTTTGACCATATGAGCGTGGCCATCTTGTGTGTTGGAATGTAGTTCAATTTGCATATTACTCTTTTATTAGATAGTATAGCTAAGATCTGGAAACAGCCCAAGTTCCTATCAGTAGAAGAGTAGATTTAAAAACTGTGGTACATTTAAATATACCATGGAATACTATGCAGCAGTAAAAAAGCAGAATATCTTATCCTTTGAGACAATGTGGAGGATCTGGAAAGTATCATGCTAAATGAAATAATCAGTTAGAGAAAGACAGGTATCATATGATCTCACTCATACATGGAATCTAAGTAACAAAGTAAACTGATGAACAGAGTGGATTGAGAGACTGGAAGCATGGAACAGAATGTTGAATCTCAGTGAGAAGGCAGGGGAGGGTGGGAGGTAATGGCCTGGGGCTAGGGGAGGCAGGGGTAGGTTGGGAGGTTAATGGGGGGAAAAGGACATACAGTGGTACCTCGAGATACGAGTGCCCTAACATATGAGATTTTTGAGATACGAGCCATCAAGCAAGCAATTTTTGCTTTGAAATATGAGCAACATTTGAGATAGGAGTAATCACATGGATCGGCCGGCTGCACACGACCCACCAGTTTACCGCGACTCAAGTGTCTCATAGTTTCCCAATCCTCAAGGTTACGGAACGAATTAAACTCATATCTCAAGGTACCACTGTATGTAATACTTTCAACAATAAAGAATTATTATTTAAAAAAATAATTTTACATTGTAATCATAAGAGAAATGTCTTATTCCCCATGTTAGAAGGTTGGTAAGAGTAACTTTGGTTACTTAAAAGACTCAAAAGGAAGGAGATTCATGCTGGGATACTCAATCCACCCCCTCAAAACCAATTTGGCTTGAGAAAATACCAAAGAATCTTAGGTATCCATATTCATTCTATATTAATCAGTAGGCTAATGACATAGAGATAATTCTAGTACACTATCTGATAACTAAATATAAAACTAGAACCAAAATTTCTTCATATTAAATTTAGCTTAGAAAATGGTTACTTCTTGGTTGCTGTGCAAAGTGGAAGTCAAAGTGGGAGTCACTCCAGGTAATCTGGGAGGGAGGAAGAGCCAAGACTTTTCCCCAGCTCCATAAGAGGTCATTACTTGAGCATTCCCAAACTCAAAGCAGAAAATTGGGCTTGCTGAGCTTAATTCTTTTTATTTAAAAGGAAAGGAATTCACAGGTTGATGAGCGGTATCTAACTTGTCACACCAACCAACACACTGAGTGGTCATTGTACACATTATAATTCGAAAGCTGTTTAAGGATTATACATCAAAGTCTCCCCTCTCACTCCTCTCAAATAGGTTGTCATAAGGCCTGATCATTATTTGCCAGGATATTTATCATATTGAGAAAGAGAGCAAGGAGTTAGCTAATAACCCATTAGCAGAAATGAGTCTATCTAATTCAAACCTATACTTTGTCACTTGGCAAAAGAGAGCAGAGACTGAGCGAGATATTGTAAGGTTCTGTAAAGTGGGGGTAGCGAGTTACTCAAATAAAGGAAAAGAATGAGTGAAAGCCCTAAAGACAGATTTTTACCTGCATTAATTCAACCCTGTGTTGGTACCACAAATACAAGGAAAGGGGATTTCCCTTAAAGATTTCACTGTCTAGTTGGGAAGGTACATACAAGATTTAAAAAATATAGTCAAATCTTACATTTTAACAAAAACTCTGGCAGACACAGTCTCTTCTTTGTCTTTCATCAAACATGCATTTACTCTATTATTCCTATTTCTTATTAAGTATGTGGGACCTAGTTAGGAAATAGGGACACAAAATCCAGTAAGGTGGAATCACTGCTCTTAAGGAGCTTCTTATATCTAGTTGGGGAAATAGACAAATCAATAATGTGTTGTCCAATGTGGTGATTGCAAGGTGGAAGAGGGCATAGAGGGGATAAAAGGTGATGGAAAAAATAAAAAAAATAAATGAAAAAATAATGTGTGTCATCTAGTTGGGAAAATAGAGAAATCGATAATGTGCTCCTTAAGTGCAGTGATTCTACGTTACACAATGTTTTGAACGCTAGGTATGAGATATTATCAGAGTGTAAAGATAGAACCATTATCTCTGCCTGGAGGGGCTGGAGAAGTCACCTTCAAATACCTGTCATTGGATGTGGGACTTAAAAGATGGTTAGGAATTTGTTAGGTTAAAAACAAACACGGAAGAAGACCACAGAAAGAGAGAACAAATAATGAAGCATTATTTATCAATACTATCATATGTGCTGTTTTTGATCTTTCATTCAATGACAAATAATTGAGCACATGCATGATACTTAGCACTATGCTAAAGTGTCAATTCTCTGAATTTATACTAATAAGGATACCAACACACAGAGAGACTTTCCTGGAGCCACACAGATAGTAAGAGACAAATTCAAACCAAGTTCTGGCTCTCTACTAAACGTGCATTTTCCATTAAACTCTCCTCCCCCTCAAAACTGAATTATATAGGTATACAGTCATACTTGAGAAATGATGAAATATCTGGTTAGGCTATAATAAAAGGTAGTGTGGGAGGGTGTGGGAAGTGGCAGCAGAAAATCTGTGGCATGTTTCACTAATTTGCATGTTAAAGTTTACATATCTGATCATTTGCATGCAATTTTAGAAAAGGAGAAATAATTTCTTTTTTGTGCCTTTCCTAGAAGATGCTGGAACAGATACAATGATAACTGTCTAAAGTTTTTAGAAACTTATGACCCCACAACGTTGGAGGTGGGGGAAAACACAAGGAATTAAAATTGATTCTCAATGCAACCATTTTTTACTTGCAATTACTGTAAAACATCATAAATGTTTATTATCTAACTTTCCAGACAATAGCTAGAACCCAAGCAATGATAAGAGAACAGCTGTCTGAAGCAAATATGGAGAAGAGGACCAAACAAAACTGACAATCTTTATGTTACTAGTACACTGCAACCATATTGTGTTTATGTTAATTTAATATGTTCATAGTCCAAAAACCCAAATTGCCCAAATCACCATATATCTTGAAAATTTACTTATCAAATTAAATCTCATTAAATGATCTGAAAATAAGTTAATAGTGTTACAAAATTTTAAAAAAGTGTTTTGCAATAAAGACTGAGTTGTTGAGTAGTGCACACTAATAGTCATTTTATGAGATTTCTATTATGCCTTCAAGGCAGTAATTGAAATGGCTTATCTTAATGATCTTGGAAAAGAACTGTAACCTGTACTGAGATTTAAGCTATTGGCTTTAAGTTTGTAGGTGTTAATGTTTAAGCAAATATTTAGTTTCCATGGAGCACAAAGCATTATAATTAATTTAACGGCTTTTAATAAGAATAACTAACAGGAATGAACTGTAAGCATGGCACTTTCATTTTTTTTGTAATTCAACATAATTGACAAAAACTACTAATACTTATGTATTTCTTGAATTTATATAATACTTTATCCTTTCATACACATCATACACGTTATAAATTATATATCAATTTCCCTTTTAGAAACTGAGTTTGTACTTCTAATTCTTTATAAAACACTGAGACATTTGGAAAAAATTATAGTACTACCAATAATCATTCAGTTAGCTCTTTGGAGGCTGAGCTGTTCCAAACCTTCAGAGGATTTCCTTTCCTCCACAAAAATAGTGGGTTGATATAAATATTAATGAACGTATTGATTCACTTTTAATGTTTAAAAAATATTTTCATAAAACAGAAATGAAAAGATTCCCTAACTTCCTAAAGTAGATTCATCTCAGTTCAAAAGTAAATAGTATGCCTAGTGTATAAAAAGTACCTACTAACTCCACTGTCATTAGTATATTATCTTTAAATTTTTCACTGAATTTATTGGAGTAACATTGGTTAATAAAATTATATAGGTTTCAAGTGTACAATTCTATAATACAAGTATTAATTCATTTTTGAAAATGTTATATTAAATTTAAAATGGAAAATAAGGTGTAGAAAAGACCTTAATGTTCTGAATCATTTCTGGTTTTAAAAAACAGTATATGTTACTATTTTAAATGTTCCCAGACCAATTTTTTTTAATCCTCACCCAAGGATATTTTTCTCATTGGGAGAGTGAAAGGGATAGAAGAAGAGGAGGAGGGGAGAAGGAGGGGAGGAGGAGGAGGAGGGAGAGAGAGAGAGGAGAGAGGAGGGAAGGGTGGGGGAGGAGGAGGGGGAGAGAGGGAGGGAGGAGGAGAGGGAGGAGAGAGGGAGAGAGAAACATTAACTGGTGGCCTCCTGCACGTGCCTCAACTCCAACTCGGAGCAGAAAGCAAATCCATAGCTGAGGTACAAACCCTTGACCAGGAATGGAACCTGTGACCCTTCTGTCTGGAAGCTAATGCTCTAACCACTGAGAAAAACTGGCCAGGGATCCCAACCAATTTTAAAGAAGGAAGAATGTTGGACGACTGGTTCTAGTTTTGTATATACATTCTGTGCACCTGAGGAGCTCCTACACGTAATCACATGTTGCTGGGAGGTAGGATAAGCTGGTATTCATATTTAGGTTTAAAGGAAGTACTGTCAATACTTTCAAATCTGTTATCTATGCCTCTCTCTTTGGTGAGTTTTCTGCTCTACTAACATTATACCTTACACTGATCCAGAATTATTATGCCATTTTAGTGAACAGTCCCTGCTTCAATTAAGGTAAAAAAAAATTGAAAAGGGTAAATAAAGCTAGAATCTATTTCTCAGACTTGTGGAAAAAGGACTTCATTAGCCTTTAACAGAAAAGAAAGAATTTTTGTAGGCTCAACAATAAGGTAAAGAAGAAAGGAGAATTAAGGAAGCAAACTAGATAAATTCTATTGTTTGACAGAATGACCTGACACCTGACCTCTCTGCAGAAACTGAATTGTTCCTAATGATGTGAACAATTTAATTCAGTTTCCAAAGGAATAATTTAGTGACTTTTATGCTTCTTAGAATCAGAGTAAATTATTAGAGAGAAGACTCAAAGAGAAGTCTGAATAAGGGATCTTTGTCTGGTGTGATGTGTTCGGAAGCATTTTCTCGACAACTACCAAATCTCCACAGCTGAGTCTCGGGTTTCCCTTACCTTCCTTTGTCTCCCTGTTAAGCTCTCTATCACCTTGGATCAAGTCCTGAAAGCTTATATTTTGCATTTCATTTGATTAGCAGAGTTTCTGACCTTGGTCAGTCCTAGCCCTACTTTTGCTATCTAGGTGTGAGGCTTTGGAGACTCACTGACATGAGACCTGCCATTTGACCTCAGCCAATACCCTCTTGTTGACTTCCCTTCTCCAGGAAACTGACAGCTGGAAGGGACTCCACCCTGGTACATGGCACCAGTTATGGTAATGTCACTGGAATGCATCATTTTCTGACATATTTGCAAGTCCACACTTAAAATTGGATTACACAGAAAGAGAATTATAATCCCCAAATACCACGTGGTAAAGTAACTTTATAAAAGGATACTGAAAAAAATATACAAAAGATTAGGGCAAGTCATTTCACTCCTGTGGGTCTGTTTCACTTATCTGTAATATGAGGAAGATGATATATAATGTTCCTTCTCACACAAAAATTCTAGAATTTGTATTATCAATTACTTTAGTTTTAAATTTGATGCTTCAGGAGACCTTATTATTAAATTAAATTAGACTAAATTAAATTAAATTAAAGAAAATGTCAGCCATATGCTATGGGTATTTTGCTATCAACACATTTATTTTAGAATATATTTAACTTGCTTAAAATTATTTCCCTCCCCCAGTGATTTCTGTGATCCATAATTCAGAGTTCATCAGGTAGGGGAATCCAAGATGGCGGCATAGGTAAACACCTACACTGCTGCCTCGCACAACAATTTCAAAACTACAACTAAAAGACAGAACGGACATCATCCAGAACCACAGGAAAGCTGGCGGAGTGTAAGTTCTACAGCTAGAAGGAAAGAGAGGGGCTCACGGAGACACAGAGGAGCTGCAAAAAGCCGAGGTACTGAGACGCGCGCGCTGAGAGAGCAGGTGCCGGAGTACCTGGCTGGCTTTCTCTGGCGGGAGGGAAACGGAGACTCCCAATGGCATTGAACCCCTTATTTTACGACACTAAACCCCAGATCCAGCGAAACTCATACGGGGGGAGTTTGGACTGTGAAAAGGGAGAGGTGCACGGAAATTTAGGGGAGTCGCAGAAGATCAGGTCTGGTCTCGCACGCGGACGGTGCTGCGTGCAGGACAGATTGCTGATTGTGCCGCTGGCTTTCGCGAGTGGGCAGGAGACAGACCCTCTGAACTGTGCCACTTCTGACTCCACTAAGCCCCTGTTTCAGGCGAAACCCTGGGGACCTAACTCGTGTGGTGCTGGTGCGCAGGGAAGCCAGAAAGGCAGCGGTTAGAGGCACTGCGGGCTCCTGCACAAGGAATGCTCCAGCCATTACCCAGTCACGTGAGACTCAGGGGCCGTGGAGGGCGGGGCCGACTGGAAGGCAAGGCGGTCCCTTAAGCCCTGAGACTCCACCCCTCCCAAGCTCAACAGAGGCTTCTTCGGTTTTGCATCTGGTATCATAAGACTGAATCCAACACAGAAGTTTCCCCGGCATAGTGAAAATGCCGAAACAAGGGAAGGGATCACAAACAAAAGAAATGGAGGAAAAAAAACGACTGGATATAGAGTTCAAAACCACGCTTGTAAGGTTTTTCAAGAATATGCTAGAAAAATTCGATAAATTTAGTGAGACCCAAGAGGAGATGAAAAAGGACCAACTAGCGATACAAAAGAGCCAACTAGAGATGGAAAAGGTCCTACTAAAGATGATAAAGGACCAAATAGAAATTAAACCTACACTGACTGAAATAAAAAATATTATACAGAGTCCTAACAGCAGACTAGAGAAAGGCAAGAATCAAGTAAAAAATTGGAAATATAAAGAAGCAGACAACATTCAACTGGAAAAGCAAGAAGAGAAAACAATCCAAAAATGTGAACATAATGTAAGGAGACTCTGGGACAGCTTTCAGCGTACCAACATCAGAATTGTGGGGGTGCCAGAAGAAGAGAGAGAGCAAGATACTGAAAACCTGTTTAAAGAAATAATGACTGAAAACTTCCCACATCTGGTAAAAGAAATAGACTTACAAGTCCAGGAAGCACACACACAGAACCCCATATAAAAGGAATCCAAAGAGGACTACACCAAGACACATCATAATTAAAATGCCAAGAGCAAAAGAGAGAGAATATTAAAAGCAGCAAGAGAAAGACAGTTTATTACCTACAAGGGAGCACCCATACGACTGTCAGCTGATTTCTCAACAGAAACGATGCAGGCCAGACGGGAGTGGCAAGAAATATTCAACGTGATGAATAGCAAGAACCTACAACCAAGAATAATCTATCCAGCAAAGCTAACATTCAGAATTGAAGGGCAGATAAAAGGCTTCACAGATAAGAAAAAGCTAAAGGAGTTCATCAACTCCAAACCAGTATTATATGAAATGCTTAAAGGTACTCTTTTAGAAGAGGAAGAAGAAAAAGGTAAAAGCCAAAAAATTATGAACAACAAATACATATCTATCAACAAGTGAATCTAAAAATTAAGTGAATTAAAAATTTGATCAACAGAATAAACTGGTGAATATAATAGAATCAGGAGCACAGAAAGGGAGTGGACTGATAATTCTCAGGGGGGAAGGGGTGAGGGGTGTACAGGGAGAGACTGGACAAAAATCATATACCTATGGATGAGATCAATGGGAGGGAGCTAAGGGCAGAGGGAGTGGTGGGAGCTGGGTGGAGGGGTGCTATGGAGGGGAAAAAAGAGAAACAAATGTAATAATCTGAATAATAAAGATTTAATTTAAAAAAAAGAAACAGAGTTCATCAGGTAGAAAAGCAACTTGTGCTGTATTTTCTGGAAATTTTTATAAATTATGTCTCTGTCTATATCCTACCTAGAGGATAAACTTGAAAATCTGTTGTTTTGTATTTATAACAAACAATTGGATTCACTAAACTATTCACTGAAATCATTCTATAATTTTTATTGTGTTACATGTATACATATCTCCCATTGTCCCCCCCTCCCAGGCATAACCCAACCCCCCAGTATCTTGAATTCTATAATTTAATACCCTGTGGAATATAGCCTGGAAATAAAATACCCCTTGCTTCCAATTTCATAGTAATAAAACAACTATATTATTAATCCTAGATATCACCTAAAATATTACTAAAGAAGAAGATAGAATTATATTCTTCCTGCTGCCATTGGCATAAATTGCTATTACATGGATCCATGAGTTAGCCTTCAAAGTTGACAGTGCCCTTTGGTGGGAAGAAAACACCATGTGTAGACTTATGAAAATAAATATGTGCTATTATACACAGCTAACATTAAATTAGGCATAAATATCATAAACATGTGTGACTATCAATGAGATTTACCACCAGTGGGTCTAAACAATTTCCCATGAAAGTAAGAATAAAGGTGAAATCATCAGGAGATTTCCTGGGCTTTATTTATTGGGATAAAATTATAGTGAACCTTCCTGTAAGATACTATGGTTCTACTACCAAGCTATGGAGTCAAACATGAGATAGAATTCTCACCTCCACAGCTCCCATATTACAAACCAAATGACCTTGGGTAAAAGTTACTTATTCCTTAAGCCTTAGTTTTATCTTCTGAAAATGAGGATAATAATGCTTCCACTTATGAGATAGTTATCTTTCTGATTGCAATGAGTTATTCAAACATGGCATGATTTAATCCTTAAACCAATATCATCACATGATTACTTAAACCTTTCTAAAAGTATCCAAGAAAAAACAAGTGATGGAAAAAAACAAACATAGATAGAAATATATATATATTACTATTAGGTTCTATTTCTAACTTATCTGATTTGTTTAAAATCTTTTGCCATGTTTAAATCTCTTTTGTGGTCAATTGAAGCACTTTGTCCTTTCAATGAGAGAGGCAAACAAGGAACCATGCAGGCCCTTTGACTTCTGAGTTTAGTTTGTTTCTTACAGTACAGATCCTTTCTATGTTTGTTTTCTGCCATCACATGTCATATCCTTATAAGTATGGTTTTCCTGTGCTAAACTGCCTAATTGTGTCCATCTCTCTCTAATAGCAGCTTTTTTGGAATATAATTCACTATACCATTCAGTGTTTTTTTCATGTATTTGCATAGCAATGCAATCATTCACACAATCTATTTTAAAACATTTTTATGACTCATAAGAGAACCCCATCAGCAGTAATTCACCTTTTTCCTCCAAATTTGCCTCCTCCTCTGCCCTCAGGCCTAGTCAATAACTAATCTACTTTCTGTCTCTATGGATTTTCCCTTTTTGTATATTTCATGTCAATGGAATCATATAATATGTAGTGTTTTGTAACTGACTTCTTTCATTTAACACAATGTTTTAAAGTTTATCCATATTGTAACACTGTCAAATTCTTTTTAAAGTCACATTTTGCATAGTTAGCAGAACAAACTCAAATATTTATAACATTTTAAAATTTAACTATATTCTCTCTCTCTCTGTGTGTCTCTCTCCCTCTCTCTCTCTCTCTCTCTCACACACACACACACACACACACACACACACACACACACACTCAAATAGTACTTCTAAATTCACCAAAATTTGGCCTATTGTCTTTGGGAATCAAGCAAACATAATAGGCTTGACATGATTGTTTCTTTAGGAGCTTGATTAGTGGTATGGAAATTATGGATAATCTTTATGAAGTTTGAAATATGCTCTACACTTTATTCCTAAAGGTCTTCAGTATACCTTTATCAGAGCCTCCTCATAGGAAACCTCCAATATTTGAAATTGCATTCTGATAAAGGTTTAGGTTGAATATTTCCTCCAAAAGAATAACTGTAAACCCAGACACACAAAAAGGTGAAGTCGCGATATGTATGTAGGCCAGTGCACTCATCTGCCTTGCCTTGTAATTTACAGGCATGTTTATTTTTCCTCTGAAAACAAAATGTGACATGTGCCAGTTGGTTATATAAACATCATAGGAGGGGGGATTAATATGGCTATATCTAAAGTAACTGTCAAAATTGCTGCAACCAAAAACAAGACCTTTAGACTTGCAGTTTAATGATTATAAAACAATATTCAGAAATCTCTTTAATCTCTAAAGTAAGTACAACAAATATTTTATTTTTAACATATATTAAATAGAAGAGATCAAAGCAACCATCATTCCCTCTCTGCCTGCTTCAGCCTACTCTCATTCTTTTCAGAATTCCTATAGTATCTTTATATATCCTATCTTGAATTGTTCTCATTATTTTGTATATATTGGTTTTGTTATCAAATTATTATTATTACACTATTAATTCCATGTGTGTTAAGATCATACTTTTTCTATGTTGCTTATAATATTATGAGAACATATGAAGCACTTTAAAGAATATTGTTGATTAATTATATATTTAACAGACAGAAACCCCAGGAAGGGACATTTTAATTTTGACTGTTTTCCAGTGATGACTAACGACTTTCATTGGATCTACATAATAGAAGGTTAATGTTAATCAAATAGATCCTAATCCCAGTAAAGTAATTTCCTTTTTTTTTCATTCTTTTTTTAACAAGTGAAAATCTGAAAATACCCCTGGATGTGTCATAATAATTTCTTTATGAAAATATGTTTGTAATATAATTTGAATGCTTTTGCAGACATTCAGATTGATACTAACCTCTGAGGCTTCAAAAACATTGCAAAGTGCCTATTCAAGAAATTAACATTCATGTGCTATACATGTGCCCATTTCAAGTTAGAAACATGAAAACACCCTATACCCAGTAAACAATGGAAATAACTATTCAAATATTCATATTCTGGATTGAGAAAAGTTTAAGAATTTTCTAAATCTATCAAGATTTCCCATGCCTAATATTTTAAGTATAATTTTTTTTTAAATCACACTTAATTTTTTAAAAACTTTCATGTCAGTGGCTATTAAACTGAATTTTAACAAAATGTAGCATATTGACTAAAATAAGGAACTGAGGATTAGTCCCAGAACCTGAACTACCATGATATGGAATAGAATTATCATATAAAACAGAAAAGGAAAGAAAAATAAATGGGTACCTGGAAACAAACTGACAAATTAAGAAACAATTAAATAGGTACACAATTATACATTTAGACATTAAGAAAAAATTATGTAAATTAAAAGAAATTATTTTATTTATTTAAATTTTTATTGATTTCAGAGAGGAAGAGAGAAAGGGAGAAAGGGATAGAAACATCAATGATGAAAGAGGATAATCAATCAGCTGCCGCTAGCACACCCCCTACTGGGGATCCAGACCACAACCCAGGCATATGGAATTGAATTGCTTTAGCTGAGCTTGCATACTTTAGCCATCCTGGCTTCACACAATCACAAGTGCACGTGCACACACACACCTCCAAAACAAACACACGCACAAATTCTACTGGAATACTGAAAGAGGAAAATGATAACAAAAACTAAATGGCTTAAATGCTCCAATCAAGAGACATAGAGCAGTTGAATGGATATGAGAACAAGACCTATATAAACTGAGTGGCCAGATTATTATGATCTCTGAAAGAATTATTATTAATTCATTCTGGCCACTCATTGAGTGAGTGAGTGAGTGTGTATGTGTGGGGGTGGGGGGGCTGGTGCATGAAATCATGCATGGGTGGGGTCCAGCCAGCCCAGCCAGGGGACATGGATGATTGGCGGGCCTGCTTGCAGGTCAAACTCCTGGTCAAGGGGACAATCTGAATATTAGCCTTTTATTATATAGGATATACACTGAGTGGCCAGATTATTAGCCTTTCAGACATCATAATAATCTGGCCATTCAGTGTATATGCTGTCTACAAAAGACTCATCTCAGAATGAAAGATATACACAGACTAAAAGGAAAGGGATAGGGAAAGACATTTCATATAAATGGAAATTTAAAAAAAGCTAGGGTAGCAATATTTATATCTGATAAAATAGGCTTCAAAACAAAAGCTATAATAAAACACAAAGAAGAGTACTACATATGATAAAGGGATAAATTGAACAAGAGGATAGAAACCTTATAAATATTTATGTACCAAATATAGGAGCACCTTGTTATATAAAGCAAGTCTTGATGCACATAATGGGAAAAATCAACAGTAATATATTCATATCAAGGAATTTTAGCACCCTATTGACATTAATAGATAGATTTTCCAGACAGAAAATCAACAAGGAAACTGAGACACTAGGTCAGATAGATTTAATTGATATTTACAGAGCCTTTCACCTTAAAACAACAGAATATACATCTTTTTAGATTACACATGGAACATTTTCTAGGATAGACCACATGTTAAGATACCAAACAAGTCTCAATAAACTTGGGAAGATTGAAATCATATCAAGCAACTCTTCTGACCATAATGGTATGAAATTAGAAATCAATTACAATAAAAAAGAAAACAACTACAATGCTGCCTCGCACAACAATTTCAAAACTACAACTAAAAGACAGAACAGACATCATCCAGAACCACAGGAAAGCTGGCCGAGTGGAAGTTCTACAGCTAGAAGGAAAGAGAGGGGGGGCTCACAGAAACCCAGAGGAGCTGCAAAAAGCTGAGGTACGGAGACAGAGATGCGCGCGCTGAGAGAGGGGGTGCCGGAGTACCTCGCTGGCTTTCTCTGGCGGGAGGGAAACGGAGACTCCCAACGGTATTGAACCCCTTATCCTACGACACTAAACCCCACATCCAGCCAAAACTCATACGGGGGGAGTTTGGACTGTGAAAAGGGAGAGGTGCACGGAAATTTAGGGGAGTCCTAAAAGATCAGAGATCTGGTGGTGCTCACGGCACTGCGCAGAGGACATACTGCTGATTGTGCCGCTGGCTTTTGGGAGTGGGCGGGAGACAGACCCTCCCAACTGTGCCACTTCTGACTCCACTAAGCCCCTGTTTTGGGTGAAACCCTGGGGACCTAGACTCGTGTGGTCCTGGAGCTCAGGGGAACCGGAAAGGCAGCGGTCTAGAGGCACTGTGCGCGTGCACAGGGACCACTCCAGCGATTACCCAGTCACGTTAAACTCAGGGGCCATGGCAGGTGGGGCCAACTGGAAGGCAAGGTGGTCCCTTAAGCCCTGATACTCCACCCATCCCAAGCTCAACAGAGAGGCTTCTGTGGTTTTGCAAGTCTGCTATCATAAGGCTGAATCCAACACAGAAGTTCTCCTGGCATAGTGAAAATGCCGGGGGAATCCAAGATGGCAGCATAGGTAAACACCTACACTGCTGCCTCACACAACAATTTTAAAACTACAACTAAAAGACAGAATGGACATCATCCAGAACCACAGGAAAGCTGGCTGAGTGGAAATTCTACAACTAGAAGGAAAGAGAGGGGCTCACAGAAACCTAGAGGAGCTGTAAAAAGCTAAGATGCAGAAACTGAAGTTCCTGGGCAAGAACCAGGATGAATGTGTCATTGCTTTGCATGACTTCAATGGAGATGTCAACAGAGCCATCAATGTACTGCTGGAAGGAAACCCAGATACACAATCCTAGGAGATCGTAGGGAAGAAGAAAGGAGTCTCAGGACAGAAGGATGGTGGCCAAACGGAATCCAATGAGGAAGGCAAAGAAAATCGAGACAGGGACAGAGACTATAATCGGCGACAGGGTGGGCCACCAAGATGAGGAAGAGGTGCCAACCGTGGACGAGAGTGTATGCATGGGGCTTTAACAAAACCAACTGTGGCTCGGGGTCAGGAAAATGAATTAAATGGCACAAAGAGTGGAGGACCTTCTGGAAGAGGCACAGAGAGAGGCAGAAGAGGTCGTGGACGAGGCAGAGGTGGTTCTGGTAGGCGGGGAGGAAGGTTTTCTGCTCAAGGAATCGGAACCTTTAACCCAGCTGATTATGCAGAACCAACCAATACTGATGATAACTATGGCAATAATAGCGGCAGTATGTGGAACAACACTGGCCACTTCGAGCCAGATGATGGGATGAGTGCATGGAGGACCGCAACAGAAGAGAGGGGAACTGAAGATTGGAATGAAGATCTTTCTGAGACCAAGATCTTCACTGCCTCTAACGTGTCTTCAGTGCCTCTGCCTGCAGAGAATGTGACAATCACTGCTGGTCAGAGAATTGCCTTTGCCGTTCTGTTGCAAAAGACACCATCTTCAATGGAGAATGATTCGTCCAATCTGGATCCATCTCAGGCTCCTTCTCTTGCCCAACCTCTGGTGTGCAGTAACTCAAAGCAGAATTCCATGTCACAACCTGCTTCAGGGAACACATTTTCTCATCACAGTGTGGTGATCATGTTAGGGAAAGGATTTGGCGATGTCAATGAAGCTAAAAGTGGCAGCAACACAGGCTCCCAGTTCTTGGAGCAATTCAAGACTGCTCAGGCCCTGGCTCAGTTGGCACCTCAGTATTCTCAATCTGGAACCACCAACACCTCCTCTTGGGACATGGGCTCCACCATACAGTCCCCATCACTGGTGCAGTATGATTTGAAGAATCCAAATGATTCAACAGTGCTCAGCCCCTTTACAAAGCACCAGGCATTTGGAGGAATCCAAGATGGCGGCATAGTTAAACACCTACACAGCTGCCTTGCAAAACAATTTCAAAACTACAACTGAAAGACAGAACGGACATCATCCAGAACCACAGGAAAGGTGGCTGAGTAGAAACAACTAGAGGGAAAGAGAGGGGCTCACAGAGACCCAGAGGAGCTGCAAAAAGCTGAGGTACGGAGACGTGCGTGGAGAGAGCGGGTGCCGGAGTACCTGGCTGGCTTTCTCTGGCGGGAGGGAAACGGAGACTCTCAAAAGCATTGTACCCCTTATCCTACGACACTAAACCTCATATCCAGCCGAAACTCATACGGGGGGGATTTGGACTGTGAAAAGGGAGAAGTGCACGGAAATTTAGGGGAGTCGCAAAAGATCAAAGGCCTGGTGGTGCGCACGGCACTGCGCGCAGGACAGACTGCTGATTATGTGGCTGGCTTTCACGAGTGGGTGGGAGACAGACCCTCCCAACTGTGCCACTTCTGACTCCACTAAGCCCCTATTTCGGGCAAAACCCTGGGGACCTAGACTCTTGTGGTCCTAGTGCTCACGGGAGCCGGAAAGGCAGCGGTTAGAGGCACTGCGGGTGCGCGCGCGCACACAAGGACCACTCCAGCGATTACCCAGTCACGTGAGACTCAGGGGCCGTGGAGGGCGGGGCCCACTGGAAGGCAAGGCGGTCCCTTAAGCCCTGAGACTTCACCCCTCCCAAGCTCAACAGAGGCTTCTTCGGTTTTGCATCTGGTATCATAAGGCTGAATCCAACACAGAAGTTTCCCTAGCACAGTGAAAATGCCGAGACAAGGGAAGGGATTACAAGCAAAAGAAATGGAGGAAAAAAAACGACTGGATATAGAGTTCAAAACCACGCTTATAAGGTTTTTCAAGAATATGCTAGAAAGTTGGATAAATTTAGTGAGACCCAAGAGGAGATGAAAAAAGACCAACTAGAGATGCAAAAGATCCAGCTAGAGATGGAAAAGGTCCAACTAGAGATGAAAAAGGACCAACTAGAAATTAAACATACACTGACTGAAATAAAAAATATTATACAGAGTCCTAACAGCAGACTAGAGGATGGCAAGAATCAAGTCAAAAATTGGAAATATAAAGAAGCAGAAAACATTCAACTGGGAAAGCAAGAAGAGAAAAGAATCCAAAAATGTGAACATAATGTAAGGAGACTCTAGGACAGCTTCAAGCGTACCAACATCAGAATTGTGGGGGTGCCAGAAGAAGAGAGAGAGCAAGATACCGAAAACCTGTTTAAAGAAATAATGACTGAAAACTTCCCACATCTGGTAAAAGAAATAGACTTACAAGTCCAGGAAGCACACAGAACCCCTTATAAAAGGAATCCAAAGAGGACCACAGCAAGACACATCATAATTAAAATACCAAGAGCAAAAGACAAAGAGAGAATATTAAAAGCAGCAAGAGAAAAACAGTTCATTACCTACAAGGGAGCACCCATACGACTGTCAGCTGATTTCTCAACAGAAACGATGCAGGCCAGACGGGAGTGGCAAGAAATATTCAACATGATGTATAGCAAGAACCTACAACCAAGAATACTCTATCCAGCAAAGCTATCATTCAGAATTGAAGGGCAGATAAAGAGCTTCACAGAGAAGAAAAAGCTAAAGGAGTTCATCAACTCCAAACCAGTATTATATGAAATGCTGAAAAGTACTCTTTTAGAAGAGGAAGAAGAAAAGGGTAAAAGACAAAAAATTATGAAGAACAAATACATATCTATCAACAAGTGAATCTAAAAATTAATTGAATTAAAAATTTGATCTACAGAATAAACTGGTGAATATAATAGAACCAGGAGCACAGAAAGGGAGTAGACTGATAATTCTCAGGAGGACAAAAATCATAAAGCATCAAACAGACTGTGAAATTACAGCAGAAAGATTAAAGTTAGGTGAGGTAGATAAGTGATCAATCAAAGGACTTGTATGCATGCATATAAGCATAACCAAGGATCACAGACACTGGGGGTTTGGGATATGCCTGGGAGGGAGGGGGGGCAATGGGGAGATATATATAAAAAATAATAAAAATTTAATAATAAATAAAAAGAAATATACTTACAAATCCAGGGAGCACACAGAACCCCATATAAAAGGAATCCAAAGAGGACCACACCAAGACACATCGTAATTAAAATACCAAGAGCAAAAGACAAAGAGAGAATATTAAAAGCAGCAAGAGAAAAACAGTTCATTACCTACAAGGGAGCACCCATATGACTGTCAGCTGATTTCTCAACAGAAACGATGCAGGCCAGACAGGAGTGGTGAGGAATATTCAACGCGATGAATAACAAGAACCTACAACCAAGAATAATCTATCCAGCAAAGCTATCATTCAGATTTGAAGGGCAGATAAAGACTTCACAGATAAGAAAAAGCTAAAGGAGTTCATCAACTCCAAACCAGTATTATATGAAATGCTGAAAGGTACTCTTTTAGAAGAGGAAGAAGAAAAAGGTAAAAGACAAAAAATTATGAACAACAAATATATATCTATCAACAAGTGAATCTAAAAATTAAGTGAATTAAAAATTTGATCAACAGAACAAACTGGTGAATATAACAGAATCAGGAGCACAGAAAGGGAGTGGACTGATAATTCTCAGGGGGAAAGGGGTGAGGGGTTTACAGGGAGAGACTGGACAAAAATCATACACCTATGGATGAGGTCAATGTGAGGGAGGTAGGGCAGAGGGAAGGGTGGGAGTTGGGTGGAGTGGTGCTATGGAGGGGAAAAAAGAGAAACAAATGTAATAATCTGAATAATAAAGATTTAATTTTTTTAAAAAAAGATGCACACAGACTGAGGGTGAAGGGGTGGAAAAAGGTTTTTCAGTCAAGTGGAAATGAAAAATAAGCTGGGGTAGCAATACTTATATCTGACAAATTAGATTCAAAGTGAATGACATAACAAGAGATAAGGAAGGCCACTTCATAATACTAAAAGGACCAATCCAACCAGAAGAAACAACTCTGGTAAACATATACGCACACAATAAAAGAGCACTCAAATAGATTAAAAAAAAAACACTCCTGGAGGATATCAAAGGAGAGGTTCACAGCAGTACAATCATAGTGGAGACTTTAATACCCCACTATCACCATTGGACAAATCCTCTAAACAAAAAATTAGCAAAGAAACATCAATCCTAAATGACTCATTAGACCAGATGGAATTAATTGACATCTTCAGAACATTTCACCCCAAAGCCATGGAATATACATTCTTCTCAAGTGCTCATGGGTTATTTTCAAAGATAGACCACATGTTGGGTCATAGGCAAAGTCTCTTTAAATTCAAGAAGATAAAAATCATATCAAGCATCTTCTCACATCACAGTGGCATAAAACTAGAAATCAACTACATAAACAGAATTCAAAGAAATGAAATACATGGAGACTGAACAGTATGCTACTAAACAAAGATTGGGTTACCAGAGAGACCAAGGAAGAAAGAAAAAACATCATGGCAACAAATGACAATGACAACACAACAATCCAAAATCCATGGGACACAGCAAAAGTAGTCTTGAGACAGAAGTTCATAGCTCTAAAAGCCTACTGCAAAAAACAAGAATCAATGGTAAAAAATTACCTAACCCTACAACTCAAAGAGCTAGAAAGAGAGCAACAAAAAAAGCCCAGTGTAGGAGAATCCAAGATGGCGGCATAGGTAAACACCTATACTGCTGCCTCGCACAACAATTTCAAAACTACAACTAAAAGACAGAACGGACATCATCCAGAACCACAGGAAAGCTGGCTGAGTGGAAGTTCTACAACTAGAGGGAAAGAGAGGGGCTCACGGAGACCCAGAGGAGCTGCAAAAAGCTGAGGTACGGAGACGCGCGCTGAGAGAGCGGGTGCCGGAGTACCTGGCTGGCTTTCTCTGGCGGGAGGGAAACGTAGACTCCCAACGGCATTGAACCCCTTATCTTACGACACTAAACCCCAGATCCAGCCGAGACTCATACGGGGGGAGTTTGGACTGTGAAAAGGGAGAAGCGCACGGAAATTTAGGGGAGTTGCAAAGTATCGGAGGTCTGGTCGCGCACGGCACCACGCGGAGGACGGATTGCTGATTGTGCCGCTGGCTTTCGCGAGTGGGCGGGAGACAGACCCTCCGATCTATGCCACTTCTGAGTCCACTGGGCCCCTGTTTTGGGCGAAACCCTGGGGACCTAGACTCGTGTGGTCCTGGTTCGCAGGGGAGCCGGAAAGGCAGCGGTTGGAGGCGCTGGGGGTGCGCGCGCACAAGGACCGCTCCAGCCATTACCCAGTCACGGGAGACTCAGGGGCCGTGGAGGGCGGGGCCGACTGGAAGGCAAGGCGGTCCCTTAAGCCCTGAGACTCCACCCCTCCCAAGCTCAGCAGAGGCTTCTTCGGCTGAATCCAGCACAGAAGTTTCCCCGGCACAGTGAAAATGCCGAGACAAGGGAAGGGATTACAAGCAAAAGAAATGGAGGAAAAAAAACGACTGGATATAGAGTTCAAAACCACGCTTATAAGGTTTTGCAAGAATATGCTAGAAAAGATGGATAAATTTAGTGAGACCCAAGAGAAGATAATAAATACACTGACTGAAATGAATACTATTACGCAGAGTACTAACAGCAGACTAGAGAAAGACAAGGATCAAGTCAAAAATTTGAAATATAAAGAAGCAGAAAACATTCAACTGGAAAAGCAAGAAGAGAAAAGAATCCAAAAATGTGAAGATAATGTAAGGAGCCTCTGGGACAGCTTCAAGCGTACCAACATCAGAATTGTGGGGGTGCCAGAAGAAGAGAGAGAGCAAGATACTGAAAACCTGTTTAAAGAAATAATGACTGAAAACTTCCCACATCTGGTAAAAGAAATAGACTTACAAGTCCAGGAAGCACACAGAACCCCAAAGAAAAGGAATCCAAAGAGGACTACACCAAGACACATCATAATTAAAATGCCAAGAGCAAAAGAGAAAGAGAGAATATTAAAAGCAGCAAGAGAAAAACAGTTTATTACCTACAAGGGAGCACCCATATGACTGTCAGCTGATTTCTCAACAGAAACGATGCAGGCCAGACTGAGTGGCAAGAAATATTCAACGTGATGAATAGCAAGAACCTACAACCAAGAATAATCTATCCAGCAAAGCTAACATTCAGAATTGAAGGGCAGATAAAGAGCTTCACAGATAAGAAAAAGCTAAAGGAGTTCATCAACTCCAAACCAGTATTATATGAAATGCTGAAAGGTACTCTTTTAGAAGAGGAAGAAGAAAAAGGTAAAAGCCAAAAAATTATGAACAACAAATACATATCTATCAACAAGTGAATCTAAAAATTAAGTGAATTAAAAATTTGATCAACAGAATAAACTGGTGAATATAATAGAATCAGGAGCATAGAAAGGGAGTGGACTGATAATTCTCAGGGGGGAAGGGGTGAGGGGTGTACAGGGAGAGACTGGACAAAAATCATACACCTATGGATGAGATCAATGGGAGGGAGCTAAGGGCAGACGGAGGGGTGGGAGCTGGGTGGAGGGGTGCTATGGAGGGGAAAAAAGAGAAACAAATGTAATAATCTGAATAATAAAGATTTAATTAAAAAATAATACAAAGGAATAACATATGCTCTATATCATTTTTAAAAAAGGATAGAAAAAGAAAGAAAATAAGAAAGGACAAAAAGTAAAAATAAAACACCCAACTAACTTAGCACTTCCTAAATTTTTTGGCCTCAGGACCTGAAGACTCCAAAGAGTTTTTTGATATGTGTATTAGATCTATCAATGCAACATCATATTAGAAATTACAACTAAGAAATTGTAAAGATATTTATTTTAAAACAAAAATAAACCCATTGCACGTTAATATAAATAACATTTAAATATAAAACATATAACTATATTTTTATACATTTAGTGACAAGAGTATAATGTAGTATATTATTTATTTTTGCAGTTGCTTTATTGTTTAATTTAATATAACAACAGCTAGACTTTAATATATATTTCTGCATTCAACCTGCTACAATATGTTATTTGGTTCAAGTATATGAAGAAAATATGGTCTTCAACTAGTATGTTGAAAAGGGAACTATTTTAAAAACCTTTTCAGATAATTATGGGTATTCTTTTTAATATTATGCCAAAACCCAAGAAGTGGAAGTTTATTTAATGTTAGTTACAATGTGGAACTGGGTACTGGGTACCAAATAATAAAATTTTCATTTTCTGTTACATAAAACTCCATTGGTCTACCTTGCACTCTAAAGGGATCTTTTCCTCCTGCTTGATTTTGCAACATCACCCACTGGGCAGTTGGAACAATACTGTTTGACTAATGCAGATCTTCCAAATGTTGTCACACTTCTTTTTACAGTATCAAATAAGTCGCTTTCATTAAAAACACCACGGATCTCATTAGAAAAGTATAAATATTGACACCTGGTGGCTAATGCAAGTTGCAAAAATTTGAAATTTTTCTTGAAACCTCTAACTTTATCACTGGCAACAAATACTCTTCTTTTTTTTTTTTTGTAGTGACAGGCACTTGCTTCATGTTTAATAAAGTATCTGTCATATATTCAGGTCTGAATAATCAGTTAATGTGTCATTTGTTAAGTAAAAAAAGACTATTTTTTAAAATGCAGCTAGTTGCATAAGTGCTTTTCTTCAAGACAGCCATTATACATCCATGTGCAACAGAAATGCTTTTATTGTACTTCCCATTTCATCCATCACACAGAACCCTCAAAAGATATATATCCAAGAGTTGAGATTTAATAAAATTAATTTTTCCTGCTTCATCAAGAACATTTGTAAATAAACCCATTTTGTAAGTTTTTTTTCTAAAAGGGACGGTAAGGTGTTGAATACAATGACTACTAATACAGTGTGGTGCCACTCCCTTGCTTGGTAAGGTGCCAGCAGTTTTAATCACCAGTACAAATGTCAACACAATGAAAAATCAAGTAACATTTGAGTGTTATTATGCAAGTAATTTTGACTGCCAATAGCCCATATGCCACACTCTTTGAGAAGTAGTGCTTAGTATAGTGATATATATATATAATGGAGTCATTCACTTTTAGAGAGACAACAAATATTAAGGCTGTAGGGTTTAACAACTTTCAAAATTGAGAATACAATTACCAGAATAGGTTTTCAAGGGGCTGAGTGTGTCTGTGTTCATATATGTAATCGATTCCTTAAAATGGGTAAAATGCCTCCACTATGAACATCCTAAGGGGTACTTACATTATTGCAAAGCATAGCTTGAGCCAACTGAATTGCAAATCATTGCAATGCAATTTTAAGAAAAAAGAAAGGAGATTGGTATGAAAAATACAAAAAGGAAACTTAAAAAATAAGCATTGAGACTGGTCTTCCTCTATAAAAGGGAACGAATAAGAGATGTGAGCAAATATGGGCATGACCACATCATTTTTCCACCACAGCCCATCGTCTCATTTCACTTCAGGACAGGAACCATCATGTCATCTCCTTTGAGTCAGCTCTTGTACTACTCACACAGGCAAAAATAACTAAGCAGAACATTCATTTTCCACAGTGAACATTAAATACATTAAGTATTCTATAATTCTTCAAATGAAAGAAGAAATTTACAAATGCCATACTTTAACATTATTTCCAGAGCTAGTACACCCTTCCACTTTCATCCCCACCCGAAATTAAGCCTGGCTAAAGACTAAACCCACAAGTTAAACTTGTAGCATTCCTCAGTTACTTAAGGACTCACTGATAAAAATAAAAGTGAGAATCAAAATCAAACTTTAATCAAAAACTAAAATAAATCAAATGTTTACTTTATCAGCTTCTAACTTATTGCCATTTATTCCAAAGAAATTGTCAAATATTCTCTATTCAAACTTCAGGTAAAATGTGCAACAGTTCTCAAAACTCATTTAACTCTATCACTCATTAAAAGCTGAGTGATAGCATTAAATGATTTTAAATTGTTTTGTCTTATTATTTATATTTATTAAGATCTACAAAGGCAGTGAATTGTGTGCTTTATTCATCAATCTATCTTAAGCATCTGTGCCTGACACAGAGTAAGCAGTAAGTATCTATTAAATGAATACATGGTAATGACATTGCATCCTAAAGGAATTAAACTCACTGTTATTTGCTATAGTAGTTACATAATCAAGAGCAAACTTTTAGCATTTTTCAATGCAAATAAAATAAACAGAAAAGGCATCTATTCTAGTCCCACTGAATAACTTTACAAAATAGGATGATTTCTGAGAGCTAATCTGACCAAATGATAGGTTTACATCTTTCTAGTGGCACCAAATCCATAATATTTGGCAGTGAAAATGATTTTTAAAACTTCTTCACTTTTAGAAAACAAAAGTGCAGAGAAAAGAAGCGGGGTGGAAAACATAAAGAACTTTGAAATTTATTGAGTTTTCCCTCAAATTTGCCACATGCAAAAAGAAAGAAAAGTCTCACTTAGTTGTCAAGATATCACAGCTTTACCTTTCTAAACTTTAAAACGACTGCTTTTTGACCTCATAAGGAATAACCAAACCTTCAAAAGAGCCGCTGTAGCATTTCCTGCCTGCCTGCCCTAATCCAAAATTAACCTTGTCAGTTCCTAAGAAGACATATAAAGCAATTTAAATGACCAATTCAGATGAAGTAGTAACATGAAGCCATAGTTTATAAGACGCTGGTTTCTACTTGTTACCAGATGTTGCTATCACTTCAAAGTGTTAAATGCATTCATGAAGAGATTCAGAAAAGTTTGCATGTGAAATATTTTTTTTTTACTTTCGCTTTTACTGTGGTGACGTGGCATGTTCCCAGAATAAAACATTGTTGCCTCATTGTCTAATAAAACATCTTTAAGATTGCCAATATATTCACTTCAAGAACCACCATACTCTGTTAGTCTAATTCTTTCATGTAACTCTTGCACACACATATATACACTTTCAAAACACAACACAAATTAATTCCATTTCATTTCATTGGGAGTTTGTCATGAACAGTCCACTTGAAGTTCTAGCTGAAAAAATCAAATTTGTGTTTGTGAATACTTTTTGAAATTTTTTTTTTTTAGACAAGTAAACAGTAACTACCTTTACATGGTTTAGGGTTCCTTTGCCAGTATAATCCAACAATTGTAATGTTTTCTACTTCTACCTATTCTTCTCTGGTCTTTGGTTATGTTGCTATTAAGGTTTTATTAGTTTAATTGGAATGTTTTAATCTCCGGAGATAGTTTAATTCAACAACAATGGTTGCTATTTTCTACACATAATGGTCATTGTTAAGTTTGGCCCAACACAGAATCCTGAATACAATGTAGATTTATCCTTAAGACTTGCAGCAAAAATAACCTAGCATCATAAAGTGTTATATCCCCTTTCTATTCAAACAACAATGTCCACATGGTGAGGTATGATGCCTATGTGATCAGATGAAGTGAGGTGAATGACATAGGTATTGTGAAACAGTGTTTGGCTATTTACTATAAAGGTTACTTGAACACAAGCACTATGATACTGTGACAGTTGATCTGAGATGACTGAGATGGCTACTAAGTAACTGGCAGGTGGGGTGCATATATGGCATGGATATGTTGGACAAAGGGATGATTCATGTCCCCCAGTGGGATGGAGTGGGATAGTGTGAGATGTCATCATGCTACTCAGAATGGTGCACAATTTAAAACTTATGAATTATTTCTTTATAAAAATTTCCACTTAATATTTTCACATTGCAATTGAGCATGGGTAACTGAAACCATGGAAAGTGAAACCACAGATGAAGGGGGTACTGTGCAGCTAATAAAGTCTCATTATAATTAATCCTTCCACAAGTCAAATGGCTTTTGTGGCCTTCACATACTAAAAATTATACTATTAGCAAAAAGTCATCCATGCAAGAGTAATTTCTTACCTTTCCCAGTTTATCCCTCTCTCTGGTACTATGATAGCTCAGAAATTGGCTAAAGCCACTAGCAGGGTTCTTTTGATGAGGTAGGCTATCCTAGACTCACTGGCTCTAAGACTTCACTGCTTTAAAGAATGAGCTTTCAAAAGTTTCTCAGAGACCAAATAAAAAAAAATACAGATAACTTGCATGTGAAGAAAGAAATGGAGATATGTTTATGATACAGGGATGGGCAAAAGTAGGTTTACAGTTGTAAGGACAGGAGACAGTTTCTTCTTGTATTATTTTCCATATGAACAACTGTAAACCTACTTTTGCCTACCCCTGTGTTGCTTTCTTCCTTAAATTATTCTTTTTTTTTTCAGTCACAGGATACATACCTGTACACTTGCTGCAGCTGTTATTATTACCTAAACAAAGTTAGGAGTAGACGAAGATGAAACACATTGCTGATATTAGTGGTAGCAAATTTCACTGTAATGATTATACTAAAACTATGAACCATATGCTCTTAGGGAAGTTTTCATTATTAAGAAGTAATTCTGTTCATTGTATTTAATGTAGTAAAACTGCACTATGAGTTTCAAATTCCTATTTTCTAAGTCTAACCAGTTAATATCATATCCCCAAACTTCTAGGCCACCAGTGATACACAGTCGTGAGTACTCAAAAGACTTTATTCTTGTATTATTATTTATTATATTATTTTCCATACAAACAACTGTAAACTTACTTTTGCCTCACCCTATACTATATTAAAGAAATAAAAGCCAATGTATAATATAAACAGAATAGGAAAAAGAGCCAAAATGTATTTTTTTTTGTGTGTGTGTGTCTTAACACTGAATCATTAAACAGTTCTTTTTGCCTTTTTTTCTTTTTACAGTTAAGAGTTTCCGCTGAAACCAGTTTGGCTCAGTGGATAGACCATCGGTCTGCGAACTGAAGGATCCCAGGTTCAATTTCGGTCTGGGGCATGTAGTTTGGTTGCAGGCACATCCCCAGTATGGGGTGTGCAAGAGGCAGCTGATCGATGTCTCTCTCTCATGGATGTTTCTAACTCTCTATCCCTCTCCCTTCCTCTCTGTGGAAAATCAATAAAATATATTAAAATAAAAATTGTGGCAAGAGTACTTTTGTAAATAAATAAAATAAAATAAAATAAAGAGTACTTTTGAAATTAAGAGCTTCATCAGATTATTTAAAAATATTTTTATTGATTTCAGAGAGGAAACGAGAGGGGGAGATAGAAACATCAATGATGAGAGAGAATAATTAATTGGCTGCCTCCTGCACATGCTCCACACTGGGGATTGAGCCTAGGGGACGTGCCCTGATCAGGAATTAAACCGTCACCTGATTCATAGGTCAATGCTCAACCACTGAGCCATGATGACTGGACCAGATTCTTTTTGCTATTTTTAAAATGTTATTTTGCATAATCAAAGCATGAGAATATACAAAAGTTTTAATTTAAAAATTTTGATCTACTGTTCATTAATAACAAATGCATCCCAAACACCAGTGCCCTAAATCCCAATGCTAGTGGCATATTATATTTTGCTATTTGGGAAAATGTATGTGTTTGAGACAACAGAAGAGGTAAACCATACTTTCCTTAAGGCAGGACAATAGGTTTAGGATTCTTGTAAATAGAAATTTAATGGGTGGTCTTAGAAACATTCTGGAAGTAAAACTTCCAGAAATATCAAATTTTTAAAGACAGATGAATAATTTAGAGCTTGAAAGTTATATACTTAAGTCAAGAATGTGTCATTCTTTTTTTGGGGAAAGCTTCAAGTTTGGCAATTGAAAAAGACATCCAAGTTGTATCTAAAAAGAAACAACCTGTTAATATTTGTTCAATTTAAAAATCATAAAAATAGGCACGACTTTAGAAAATGCGACATACCATGAGGCAATAGAAGAAATGAAATTGTCTTCCTTAATGGAATTACCATATTAACTTAATAAATATTATATATGCAATCTCAAAATTCTTATTATTACAACCTATCAACATCTTGGCACAATTTTTAGTAGTCATAAATCATTTTATGTGGGAAAAAAACAGATCCTAGAACAAGTAAAATATTGAAAAACAAATTGGGTGGAATTATTCACTTGTAGCTACAGCAATGAAGACAGCATGGACCCAGCTGGTTTGGCACAATGGTTGAGCTTTCACCCATGAAACTTGAGGTTACCAATTTGATTCCTAGTCAGGGAACATGCTGGGTTGTGGATTTCATTCCCAATAGGGGGCAGCTGATTGATATGTTTCTCTCTCATCAATGTTTTTCTCTATCCTTTTCCCTTTCTCTCTCTCTAAAAACCAATAAAAACATATTCTATATTAAAAAAGACAGTGTGGTATTGGCAGAGCAATAGATACAGAACAATAGAACAAATCAGAGAAGCCAGAAATAGACCTACACATTTATGCTCAATTGCTTTTTGACAAGGATGCAAAAGCATAGTAGTGGAGAAATGGTGCTGAAACTATTGGACAACTGTAAGGAAAAAAATAACGTTGACCTAAACCTCATACCTTTATACAAATATAAACTAAAAAATAGGTCACAATGTGAAATGTCAACACCATAAAACTTGAGAAGTTTTTGAGAAATTCATCAGGAACCAGATTTGGTAAAGAAGTGTTAGACACATCACCAAAAAGATAATCCATAAAATGAAATATTAATAAATTTGGTCTCATCAAAATAAATGCTTTTGTTCTGTAAAAGAGCTTGTTCAGAGGATCAAAAGACAAGCTCCAGAGTAGAAGAAAATAACTGTCTACCACATATCTGACAAAAGGTTATCTAGAATAAAGAATGTTCAACATCATTAGGCATTGGAAATGCAAAATGAAACCAAAATGACATATCACTACATACCTATCAGAATGGTTAAATAGACAAAACAATAACAATATAAAATGCTGACAAGAATGGGGAAAAAGACTATACTACTCCTACATTGCTGGTTGGAGATGAAACGGTACAGCCGGTGTGGAAAAACAGTTTGACAATTTCTTATAAAACTAAGCATGCACTTGCATACACTCAGCAATTGCACTCTTCTCGCATTAATCCTAGAGAAACAAAAGCTAACATTCACACAAAAACCTGTACACAAATGTTTATAGCAGCTTTATTTTTAACTGCTTAAACTGGAAATGGCCCAGATATCCTTCAATGGATGAATGGTTAAATAAACTGTGGTATATCTGCAATATGGAATACTACTCAGCATTAAAGTGGAAAAAGGTTTTGATATACACCAAGCATGTCAAACTCAAAGGCTAACAATGGCCAAATACAAGATTTAAGTTTATGTGGATCACAAAAAACAAAAGCTTCAATTTCCATAGAAATGTAGGTTTATTTTGATAGAGACATGCTGAAGACAAAAGGCTGAAATAAATGAGTCATTGTTAATATAAAATAATAGAACATTTTAATGAAAATTAATATTTTTTCTTAAACATTAATTTACCAGACACTGAATAAACTGCACAATTTAATAAGTGTAATGCAAATAAACCTATTTTTCTTATTCTCTGCAGTGATATATTTCCTGCTGCACACACCAAACAAGTCAGTCCAAGATTAATGACATGTCAGTTGGCTGCCAAAATATTTTCTGCTAGTATTAGTGGAGAGAAGTGGTGCACCTGTGTGTAAGGTGTGTAAGGGAAATGAATGCAACATGATTATAGTAATCGGTCATTAGCAAACGTTATAGTTCGTTATTAATAATGATGTATAATAGGATATTGTAAAAATTAAGTTATAAAATTTTTATTAAAACGTTTCCTACATACTGTTATATTGGCTGGGCTGCAAAAATACTCATATTCCTTGTGATGGGCCTCGAGTTTGACATGCTTGATATACACAATTTAGATAAATCTCCAGAAAATTATGCTGGGTAAAAAAGGCCAATCCCCAAAAGTTACATATTCAAACATATACAAATGGTGAACAGACCAGTGGTTTCCAGAAAGAAGAGGAAGCAGGTGTTTGCTGTCAAAAAAGGGTAACAAAAGGAATTCTAATGGTGACAGAACTCTTCTGAATTTTGACTGTATCAATGTCTTGATTTTGATATTCTATAATTTTGCAAAAGGTTACCATTGCGTAAAACTGGGTAAAGAGTACACAAGATATCTCTGTGTCATTTCTGACAAGTAATGTGTCTATGATTATAGCAAAGTAAAAATGTAATTTAACTAAAAATGTAATTTGGAATTACAAAATATGCTACAATTAAATTCATAGGTAAAAGGGAAGAAAATCTATTTGCATTAACTCCATATTCTGTTTTAAACAAGATTTTAATTAATTTCCAAAACATTATTATTATTTTAAAAAAATATATATTTTATTGATTTTTTACAGAGAGAAAGGGAGAGAGAGCCAGAAACACCGATCAGCTGCCTTCTGCACGCCCCCCACTGGGGATGTGCTCGCAACCAAGGTACATGCCCTTGACCAGAATCGAACCGGGGACCTTTCAGTTCACAGGCTGACTCTCTATCCACTGAGCCAAACCGGTTTCGGCCAAAACATTATTTTTTAAACTTTGTTTTTATTCCATTATTGACATAACTACTGACATGACTCTACTAGAGTATTTGGTCTGGCTAAAACATATTTCATTCTGTTCAATCTATATATACAGTATAAAAGGCTAATATGCTAAGTGTCCCCCTGATTGATTGCTATGACACGCACTGACCACCAGGAGGCAGAAACTCAACACAGGAGCTGCCATGACATTTACAAAGAAATGGCACTGTGGACCTGGCGCCAACAAAGCAACACTTGGCTTTCCCCCAATGGGACGTAGGCCCCAGCACCACCCTGGAGTGACAACCCACCAAATTGCAGCCAATGCTGCCAAGACCCCATGGTGCAAAATGCAGCCCACAGCCCTGCCTAGCCCAGGTGGGTGCTGGGTAATGACATCAGGTAGCAACGCCTGGCTTCCTCTCCCTAGCGACTAGCCTCCTTGTAATTTCTTCAGCCCAGGAACACGACTTGCTTTATAGCCAGGTGCAAACGTTTTACACAAATGTCTGTGAAGCATTTTCACATGCTTCATCTCCTTTGATCCTCACAGAAGTCCTGGGGTAGACAGATAGCAGATTTGGTAGAATCCTGTTTTCTATTCATTAGCCAGAAAAGAGAGATTTAGAAAGTTTAGAAACTTGACCCAACTGAAAAGAAGTAAAAAATGGTGGACCTTGAAAATGACTTCAGGTTTTCTCACTGCGCAAAATATAGTCAAACACTGTTATAGTTAAGTATTTTACCCTTTTTTCTTATTGAGTGATCTACAATAATAATCTGCTGCATGTTGATATTTACTGTTGTATTTGCTGACAATTACCGGAAAGAGAAGTTGGAGTGCTTCCCTGGGCAGGAAAGAGTTTAGCTAAATCAGAAAGCAGGTCTAATTAAGCAAGTTTATTCTATATACATAAAAGTCTAAGTTGACTCACCAATGCACGATTCATATAAAGCTCTTGCTGGCACTAATTGCACACATGTGTTTCAATCTGTCATTGTTGGTTGTGAATTTGGTTGACACTTCTATTATAGAGAAAGGGTGAATAGTGATATTAAAGTACTTCGTCTAATTTCTTTTCAATGTGCATGAATTTGTGCACTGGGCCACTAGTATCAAAATAAAAAGCTGATACTGTATAATGGAGAACTTCAGGTCTAAAACTCATCAGGGCATGGAAATTTAGATACCTGGTTTTAGAAATATATTTTACTTGTTTAAGTGATACTTCTCTGTAGTTATTCCCATGGCTCACTCCTTGATCTCCTTCATGTCGTGCCTCATATACTTCCCTCTCAGTGAAATCTTCTGTGACCACATGATTTGAAATGACAATGAAATGACTCTATGAGATTGATATAAAATCCAGTGTAGAAGAATTCAGAAGTGATAAATCCTAAAATGTATACCCAATATACTGTATTGGAATTCAAGTTTCATATATCTTTTGGATATATTACAATATAGGAAACTTTAAGATGAATAATTAAGGCTGCAGTTTTGTCAGCATAAGGAGTACTTTGGATTAAAGATACAACCCACAAAAAGAATCTGCCACTGCAAAACTATTGCTAATGAATTTCCATTAGCTATGGAAGAACTGGAAGCTGCTTAAGTATAGATGAAATGAATTTCAGAGAGTTCATGTCAACTTTAATAACATGGCTTCTGCCATTTTTGTTAACATCTGAAAGAAAACACCAATCAGTATCAGTTGATTCAGGGAAGATGAAGCATTCCTATTAAACAAAATTGAACCTGATGTGCTTTTTAAGTTTATGCCAGAAGAGTGATGGATCAGGTATCAGGATATCCCATCCTCTATCACTCACTGTCTTAGGCACTGTGTGCTGAGGAAAATCAAAATCAATTAGAACTCAGTTGCCTGATTTGTAAAACATTAGTGGCTAGAATAGACTCTGAGCTCTTCAAATGTTGACATTGTTTCATTTATCTTAGTGATACCAGTGGCTGGCATACTGTTGATAATTAATATAGGCCTATTAAATGAATTAAGTGTTGTATAGGAAGTTCTAATTGGATATCCAGAAATTGTATATTTTCTTTCTTTCTTTTTTTTCATTAGACTTTGAGAAATGGTGATATTCTAAAACTATCATTATCAATATTGTTTGTTTTATTGTCTAAAGTTCTACATATGTCTCCTATTCCCCCAATGGACACCCCCCCGCCATTCCCACCCCAGGAAATCCCCCACGGTATCTTTTTTGACTAAACTACAGCCCTTCTCTCTCAAAGAAGCTTATCCTTTCCTAACGGGCCTGCAAAGAGCAAGAAGGCTGGGGCCAGGAATTTCTCTGTACATGAATTCAGAAGATAGTGGTAGAGTTGGGTTATAGGTGTCATTTTGATCTATGCTATGCAGGTGAATCTGGGGTCAGGGGTACTTGAAAGAAAAGCCGTTATCTAAAACTGACAAACTGACATATACACTGAGTGGCTAGATTATTATGATCTCTGGCATAATAATCTGGCCACTCAGTATATATCCTAGATAATAAAAGGCTAATATGCAAATTGTCCCCTTGACCAGAAGTTCGACCAGCAGGCAGGCCAGCCAACTGCCCATGTCTCCTGCCCCTGGTCAGGCCGGCTGGACCCCACCCATGTATGAATTCATGTCCAGGGCCTCTAACACACACACACACACACACACACACACACACACACACACACACTGAGTAGCCAGATTATTATGCATTCAGAGATCATAATAATCTGGCCACTCAGTGTATATTATTTTTTATGACTTGATGGTATATTTTTATTGATTTTAGAGAGAGAGGAAAGGGAGGGAGAGGGGGGAGAAAGAGAAACATTGGTCAGTTGCCTCCTGACTGGGAATCAAACTGCAACCTGGGTATGTGCCCGGATCAGAAATTGAACCTGAGACACTTCAGTGCACATGATGACACTCCAACCAAGTGGGCACATGGGCCAGAGCTGAAGTTTCTTTTTACCATCCTTTGATAATCCCTTAAAAGTAAAAAGGTAAAGACTCTTTCAAATTTAATTCCACACTTTCTAAATGTAAAACACCAAGCTCATCTGAAAATGTAAAGTGTTGAATGTATTCAATATCATTTCTGAATGGATATATAAGAAAGGAAGTGGAGAATTGGGGTCAGGAGGCTTATTTTTATATTTAAATGTTTTTATTGATTTCAGAGAGAAAGGGAGAGGGAGATAGAAAAATCAATGAGAGAGAATCATTGATCAGCTCCCTCCTGCCCCCTACTGGCGATTAAGCCCACAACCTGGGCATGTGCCCTGACTGGGAATCACATGGTGACCTCCTGATTCACAGGTCAATGATCAACCACTGAGCCACACCAGCCAGGCTTATTTTCTTTATGTCTTTATACCGTTTTATTTCTAAAGTAAAATTTAAAAATAAATATATTGGATGTTTTCAATGATGCTTTAGATGGACTAAAACCTTTGCATTTAAAAACATTTATCATTTACTTCTGCACTTAATCCTGCTTACCTTCTTTTAAAAAATATTTTTTTAATTGATTTCAGAGAGGAAAGAAGAGGGAGAGAGAGATAGAAACATCAGTGATGAGAGAGACTCATTGATTGGCTGCTTCCTGCACAACCCCTCTGGGGATTGAGCCCACAACCCAGGCATGTGCCCTTGACCAGAATCGAACCTGGGACCCTTCAGTCCACATGCCAATGCTCTAGCCACTGAGCCAAATCGGGTAGGGCAATCCTGCTTACCTTTGCATCTTAGAATAAGTGTTCAGTAAATGTGTTTAAACAAGAAGTTTGCAAGCATGTACTATACAATAAGTTTTACAAAAGGTGATTATAAAACATTTATAGGCTTTCCACTATTCATTTAAAAAAAGACTACTAGGGACAAAGGCACTGGGAACAAGTTGAAGATAATAAGCTAGTAAGCATGAGGAAACAAAAAACAGCTATATTAAATGTAGAAATCAATATTGCTCAGAGTCAAGCAAAACAATGATTTATTATCAATAGCAGAATAGTGATAAATAAACGGTTATCTTGTCAGTTCCACCTCTAACTCATTAGCTGACCTGTGGTTAGACATTTAATATTAACATCTCCCATTATTCATAATAACCAAAAAGTGGAACAACCCAAATGTCTATCAATGTTAAATGGATAAGCAAATATGTTATATCCATATAAGGAAATGTTATTCAGCTGCAAAAAGGAATAAAGTATTGATACATGCCATAATGTAAATGCACCTTGAAAACATTATCTGCTAAGTGAGAGAAGCCAGACACAAAAGATCACATACTATATGGTACATTCATATGAAAGCCCAGAATCGTGAAACCTATAGAAATAGAAAGTAGATTAGTAGTTATTTAGAGCTGAAGAGGTAGAGGCCTGGAAAGAGTGATAAGTCAGGAGTATGGGGTTTCTTTTTGAGGTGATGAAAATATTTGAAAATTGACTGTAGGGATAGTTGACCATATTTGTAAATATGCTAAAATCCACTGAACTGTGCATTTTACATGAGTGGTATGGAATGTAGATAAAATATTAATAAAAATTGCTTGAAAAAGGGCTTCTGGTCAAGATGTCAAAGTAGGTGTAAACACTGTGCTCATGCTTACCTCCTCCCACTACTACATCAAAATTACAGCTAAATTATAGAACCACCACCCTGGAGAACCACCTGACGAACGGAACTCCTATAACTAAAGATATGAAGAAAAAGCCATGTCAAGACTGGTAGGAGGAGCAGGAAGGTGAACTAGGCTGGTTTCATACACATGTGTGGTAGTTAAAAATTGGGAGGGATATCTCAGTTGCAGAGGTTCCCCACTGAAGAGTGAGGAGTCCCAGCCCCACACTGGGCTCCCAAGCTCAGACCACCATTGGGGAAAAAGGAGTCTCCATAACAGCTGTCTGTGAAAATACACAGGGACTCAATCTGAGTGAGTTAGAGAGCTGCAGCAGACACAGGCATCTTAAATGGTCCATGTACAGACTCACTTGCTCACAAACACTTGCCCTGAGCTCCAATGAAGGAACAGTAGTTTGAAAGGCTTTAGGAATATAGAGGGAATAACTGAATCGTCCAGCTTCAAGGAGAAGGCTGGAGAAGCAGCTCTCTCCTGTGCTCTTGATGCCATTTATTCCTTTGGTGAGTTTTCCCACCCCACCCAAGCTTCTACCACACCCTTCAGAACTGGGCAGGCACTAAATCTGAGTCTTCATTAACCCAGTTAACATAGCTCTCACCCCATCCTAGTGATCTCTGAGACTGAGACCCACCCAATTACACACATGAGATCAAAACCATTTTTGATGGCTGACCCACAAAAGGGGCCAACCTGGGCCCATCCTGTGGACATTCCTAAAATCTCTTAAAGGTCCACAAACCCCAAACAAGCAGCATCTGGCTGCAGCATAACCTGTACTTCTTTCTAAGAGACCCTAAGACTGGCACTAGTGGCAGCTGGCCTTGGTTCACAGCATAACCACTCTCAAGTGCCTCCAAACCTTGCATAAGCAGCTACCAACCAAAGTTACTTTCAAGCTCCTACCAGGTGGCCCCAGGCTGGACACAGGCAAGGGCTGATCTTGGCCTGCACTGCAGCCCCTCCCAAGAGGTCACAGAACCAACACACCAGGTGGCTGGCTTTAGACCATGACAGAGTACCATTTGATTAGCAACATAAATGACATACCCAAAGGGTCAACTGAGCAAGCACCTGAGCCCCTAAAGCAAATCTCCCTCTGGGGGGCCAATCCCCCAAAAAAACAGCTTTTCTGCCAAAGTTATAGCCAGTCCTCATAGTCAGTCAGCCTCAGGGTCAATACCACCCACTGACATGCCAACAGCAATCAAAGTTCAACTACAACAGGAGAGCACACACAACGCACAAAATGGATACCCCTGTAACACCCAGCTCTGATGGCCAGGGATACTGAACCTCTGGGCCCCACAGGACACTTACTACCTAAGGCTAGTCTTCCAAGGCTGGGAGACATAGCAGCTCTATCTAATACATACAAACAAACATAGGGAGACAATCAAAATGAGAAAACAAATATATCCCAAATTAAAAAAATAGGACAAAACTCCAGAAAAAGAATGAAACAAAATGAAGGCAAGCAATCTACCAGATGCAGAGTTCAAAACACTGGTTAATAAGGATGCTAAATGAATTTAGGGGAAGAACAGATGATTTCAGTGAGAACTTCAACAAAGAAACGGGAAATATTTAAGAGGGAGCAATTGCCTTATTCAGTTTGGCTCAGTGGCTAGAGCATCGGCTTGCAGACTGAAAGGTAGTGGGTTTGATTTTGGTCAGCGGCATGTGCCTCAGTGGAAGGCTCCATTCCTGGTCCTCAGTTGGGGTGTGTGTGGGAGACAACTAATTGATGTGTCTCTCTCACATCAATGTTTCTCTCTTTATGTCTCTCCCCCCTCCCTTCTACTCTCTCTAAAAAGTCAATGGGAAAAATATTTTTGGGTGAGGATTAACAAAAAAAAAAAAAAAAGGAAGCAATCTACCAAATGCAGAGTTCAGCAATGGTTATAAAGATGCTCAATGAACTTAGGGGAAGAAAAGATTATCTTAGTGAGAACTTGAACAAAGAGGTAGGTAACATTAAAAGCAGATAAAATACAGACCTAGAAAGAATTCTTCATCTGGAACAAAAAAAGACCACGAATAGCCACAGCAATTCTGAGAAAGAAGAAAAAAGTAGGTGGGATCTCAATACCAGATTTCAAGCTATATTACAAAGCAACTGTTCTCAAAACAGCCTGGTACTGGCACAAGAACAGACATATACCAATGGAATAGAATAGAGAACCCAGATATCCACCCAAACCACTATGCTCAATTAATATTTGACAAAGGAGGCATGAACATACAATGGAACCAAGATAGCCTCTTCAATAAATGGTGTTGGGAAAATGGGACAGATACAGGCCAAAAAATGAAACTGGACCACCAAATACAAAAATAAACTCAAAATGGAAACAGGACTTAAACATTAGAAGGGAAACCATAAAAATACTAGAGGAATTCACAGGCAGCACAATCTCAGACATATGTCGAAAGAACTTCTTCACTGATACTGCTCCAAAGGCAATGGAAGCTAAAGAAAAAATAAACAAATGGGACTACATCAAAATAAAAAGCTTTTGCACAGCAAAAGAAACCATCAATAAAACAACAAGAAAGACCACTGTATGGGAGAACATATTTGCAAATGTTATCACTGATAAAGGTTTAATCTCCAACATCTACAGCCAATTTATACAACTTAAAAAAATGGGTAATGGACCTAAATAGAACCTTTTCAAAAGACAACAGAAGGAAGGCCAAGAGACACATGAAAACATGTTCAAAGTCACTAATTATCCGAGAGATGCAAATCAAAACGACAATGCAATAGCATCTTACACCTGTCAGAATGGCAATCATCAACAAATCAACCAACGACAAGTGTTGGCAAGGATGTGGAGAAAAAGGAACCCTTGTGCACTGTTGGAGGGAATGCAGACTGGTGCAGCCACTGTGGAGAACAGTATGGAGCAAGGGAACGATGTGATCAGATTCCATTAGAGAAGGGAACGTTCTGCATGGGGGAGGGGGAAACCAAGAGCAGAGGCTCCAGTAGCATGCCCTGTATGCTTCAATCCACTGGGATTTACTTAGGTCAGAGCCAGACTCTTGGGACTGGTGGCTTCTTCCCAGCTGAACAGTAGGTGGCGCTGTAGCTCTGTGCATGCAGCCTCATGGGCAGGGCTACCTGACCCTTACCTAGGTGAGCAAGACCCCAAGTCCTGCAGGGCCTTGGTGTTTGAACCCTAATTCTGATGTAAGGCTCCAAGGAGGGCTGGGGTGGGGCATGGGTAGGATGGGCTTTGTTGTCCCTCCTCCAGAAACCTGGAAGGCCACTTGCTTGACTTGACTGAGCCCCAGGATGTGTGAGCAAGGAGTGCCTGCCGGGCCCTTCTGGCGCTCTTCCCTTTCCTGGGAAACTGGGCCTAGAGAGGGACTTGTATGCATACAGATAAGCATAACCAATGAACATAGACACTGGGAGGTTGGGGTATGCCTGGGAGTTGGGGGGCAATGGGGTGATATGTATACATATAACACAATAAAAAAAATAAAAGGAGATAAAATACATAAAAAAGAACCAGTTGGAAATGCAATTAACTGAAATGAGGAATACACTAGATGGAATCAGCAGTAGATTAGAGGAAGCAGAGGACCAAATCAGTGATTAGGATGACAAGGTAGCGAAACCACCCAACTGGAACAGCAAAAACAAATAAAGATTTTTAAAAATAAGGATAGTTTAAGGGACCTCTGGGACAACATCAAAACATAATACCATTTGCATTATAGGGTGTTCAAAGAAGATGATGCAAGGAATTGAAACCCCATTTGAGGAAGTAATGCCTAAAATACTTTCCTAACCTGGGGAAGGTAAAGACATACAAGTCCAGGAAGTGCAGAGTCCCAAAAAACACGAACCTAAAGAGGCCCACACCAAAACACACAATTAACATGCCAAAGATTAAATCAAAGGGAGTTTTTTAAAAGCAGCAAGAGAAAAGCAGTTATCTACAAGGGAGCTCCCATTAAGACTGTCAGCTGATTTCTCAACAGAAACTTCCTATGCCAGAAGGAATTGGCATGACATACTCAAAGTGATAAAAAACAGGGACTTACAACCAAGAGAACTCTACTCAGCAACAAGGATATGGTTTAGAATCAAAGCAGAGATGAAGAGCTTCACTGATAAGAAAAAGCTGAAGTAATTCATTACCAGTAAACCAGTATTACAAGAAATGCTAAAAGGACTTCTATAAGAAAAGAAATATGAATAAAAATATTACAGAAAAAATATTCTCACTGACAAAGGCAAATACGTAATAAAAGCAGTGGATCAACCAACACTAAAGCTAGTCCAAAGTTAAAATGCAAAAGTAGGAACATCATGTATAATTACAATAGGAAATTAAGGGATACACACAAACACACATACACACACAAAAGAAGTAAAAAGTAATGACAAAAATATAAGGAGGGTGTGAATAAAAACAGTGGTGATTATAGAATGTTTTAGGACTTAAGCAACCATCAACTTACCAGTAATATAGTTGCTATAACCATAGCTTGTTGTATATGAAGCACATGGTAATCACAAACTAAAAATATATGAGGAATAAAGAAAAAGGAATTGAAACATAATACTACTGAAAGTCAACAACATGTAAGAGAATAAGAAAGGAAAAGAGGAGGAAAACAAGATGTCAGCATAGGTGAACACCTACACTGCTGCCTCGCACAACGATTTCAAAACTACAACTAAAAGACAGAAGGGACATCATCCAGAACCACAGGAAAGCTGGCTGAGTGAAAATTCTACAACCAGAAGTAAAGAGAGGGACTCACGACTCAGAGGAGCTGCAAAAAGCTGAGGTACAGAGACATGCTCATGGAAAGGACGGGCGGAGGAGGGTCTGGCTGGCTACTTCTAGCGAGAGGGAGAAGGAAAATCCCAACTGCACTGAGCCCCAGCTCCAGGTGAGACTCATAGGGGAAGTCTGGACTGTTGTGAAAAGTAAGGAGTGCACAGAAACTTAGGGGAGCTGCGAAAGACTGAAGTCTGGGGGTTCGCAAAAGTGCATGCAAAAGTGCTTGAAAGTGCACACACAGAGCTCTGACTGCTGATTGTGCCGCTGGCTTCCTCTAGCAGTAGGAAAACAGAACCTCAAAACAGCATTGAAATCCAGGTCCAACTGCACTGAACCCCAGTTTCAGGCGAGACCCTGAGGACCCAGACTCATACGGGTCCCTAGAGCGCACGGAAACTCAGGGGAATCAAAAGGCACAGATCCGGAAGCTCGTGTGCGAAGAAGTCTGCAAGCGTGCATGCACAGACACAGCTGATCCTCACAACCAATTGGTTTGGAGGTATCCTCCCCATTGATACCAGCAACAATCAAGAAGTAACTACAATAAGACTGTACACACAGTTTACAAAGGGGTGCACCAAGTCCACCTCAGGTAACTGGGGAGGCAGAGCTACTGGGTCATATAGGACAGCTAGCACACAAAGCTACTCTACTAACTCAGGGAAGCAGCGAAATATGCAGAGACTAAAGAACAGAACACAAATGAAAGAAATGGAGGAAAACAAATGACTGGATATAGAGTTCAAAACCACGGTTATAAGGTTTTTTTTAAGAATTTCCTAGAAAAAAATGGATAAATTTAACGAGACCCAAGTGGAGATGAAAAAGAACCAACGAGAAATTAAACATACACTGACTGAAATAAAAAATATTATACAGAAACCTAAAAGAAGACTAGAAGATCGAAAGAATCAACTCAAAGATTTGAAATACAAAGAAACGAAAAAACACTCCACTGGAAAAGAAAAAGGAAAAAAGAAAAAAACATGAAGATAGTATAAGGAGCCTCTGGGACAACTTCAAACCTACCAACATCAGAATTATAGGGGTGGAGGATCCAAGATGGCGGCATAGGTAAACACCTACACTGCTGCCTCGTACAACAATTTCAAAACTACAACTAAAAGACAGAACAGACATCATCCAGAACCACAGGAAAGCTGGCTGAGTGGAAGTTCTACAGCTAGAAGGAAAGAGAGGGGCTCACAGAAACCCAGAGGAGCTGCAAAAAGCTGAGGTACAGAGACACGCGCGCTGAGAGAGCAGGTGCCAGAGTACCTGGCTGGCTCTCTTTGGCGGGAGGGAAATGGAGACTTCCAACGGCATTGAACCCCTCATCTTACGACATTAAACAACAGATCCAGCCGAAACTCATATGGGGTGATTTTGGACTGTGAAAAGGGAGAGGTGCACGGAAATTTAGGGGAGTCGCAAAAGATCAGAGGTCTGATCTCCCATGGCACTGCTCCGAGGACAGATTGCTGATTGTGCTGCTGGCTTTCGCGAGTGGGCGGGAGACAGACCCTCCCAACTGTGCCACTTCTGACTCCACTAAGCCCCTGTTTCGGGTGAAACCCTGGAGATCTAGACTTGTGTGATTCTGGTGCGCAGGGAGGCTGGAAAGGCAGCGGTCTAGAGGCACTGCGGGCGCGCACACACAAGGACCGCTCCAGCGATTACCCAGTCACGTGAGACTCAGGGGCCGACTGGAAGGCAAAACAGTCCCTTAAGCCCTGAGACTCCACCCATCCCAAGCTCAACAGAGGCTTCTTCGGTTTTGCAAGTCTGGTATCATAAAGCTAAATTCAACACAGAAGTTTCCCCGGCATAGTGAAAATGCTGACACAAGGGAAGGGATCACAAACAAAAGAAATGGAGGGAAAAAAATGACTGGATATAGAGTTCAAAACCACGCTTATAAGGTTTTTCAAGAATATGGTAGAAAAGTTGGATAAAATTAGCGAGAGCCAAGAGGAGATGAAAAAGGACCAACTAGAGATGTTAAAGAGCCAACTAGAGATGATAAAGGTCCAACTAAAGATGAAAAAGGACCAACTAGAAATGAAACATACACTGATGAAATAAAAAATATTATACAGAATCCTAACAGCAGACTAGAGAAAGGCAAGAATCAAGTCAAAGATTTGAAATATAAAGAAGCAGAAAACACTCAACTGGAAAAGCAAGAAGAGAAAAGAATAAAAAAATGTGAACATAATGTAAGGAGCTTCTGGGACAGCTTCAAGCGTACCAACATCAGAATTGTGGGGGGTGCCAGAAGAAGAGAGAGAGCAAGATACTGGAAACCTATTTAAAGAAATAATGACTGAAAACTTCCCACATCTGGTGAAAGAAATAGACTTAGAAGTCCAGGAAGCACACAGAACCCCATATAAAAGGAATCCAAAGAGGACCACACCAAGACACATCATAATTAAAATACCAAGAGCAAAAGAGAAAGAGATAATATTAAAAGCAGCAAGAGAAAAACAGTTCATTACCTACAAGGGAGCACCCATACGACTGTCAGCTGATTTCTCAACAGAAACGATGCAGGCCAGACGGGAGTGGCAAGAAATATTCAACGTGATGAATAGCAAGAACCTACAACCAAGAATAATCTATCCAGCAAAGCTAACATTCAGAATTGAAGGGCAGATAAAGAGCTTCACAGATAAGAAAAAGCTAAAGGAGTTCATCAACTCCAAACCAGTATTATATGAAATGCTGAAAGGTACTCTTTTAGAAGAGGAAGAAGAAAAAGGTAAAAGCCAAAAAATTATGAACAAGAAACACATATCTATCAACCAGTGAATCTAAAAATTAAGTGAATTAAAAATTTGATGAACAGAATAAACTGGTGAATATAATAGAATCAGGAGCACAGAAAGGGAGTGGGCTGATAATTCTCAGGGGGAAAGGGATGAGGGGTGTACAGGGAGAGACTGGACAAAAATCATACACCTATGGATGAGATCAATGGGAGGGAGCTAAGGGCAGAGAAAAGGGTGGGAGCTGGGTGGAGAAGTGCAATGGAGGGGAAAAAAGATAAACAAATGTAATAATCTGAATAATAAAGATTTAATTAAAAAAAAGAATTATGGGGGTGCCAGAAGAATAGAGAGAGCAAGATACTGAAAACCTATTTGAAGAAATAATGGCTGAAAACTTCCCACATCTGGTGAAAGAAATAGACTTACAAGTCCAGGAAGCACACAGAACCCCATATAAAAGGAATCCAAAGAGGACTACACCAAAACACATCATAATTAAAATACCAAGAGCAAAAGAGAAAGAGATAATATTAAAAGCAGCAAGAGAAAAACAGTTCATTACCTACAAGGGAGCACCCATACGACTGTCAGCTGATTTCTCCACAGAAACTATGCTGGCCAGATGGGAGTGGCAAGAAATATTCAAAGTGATGAATAGCAACAACCTACAACCAAGATTACTCTACCCAGCAAAGCTATCATTCAGAATTGAAGGTCAGATAAAGAGCTTCACAGATAAGATAAAAACTAAAGTTCATCAACACCAAACCAGTATTACATTAAATACTGAAAGGTATTAAGAAGAGGAAGAAGAAAACGGTAAAGGTAAAAATTATGAACAACAAATTCTTATCTATCAACAAGTGAATCTAAAAATCAAGTGAATTGAAAATGTGATGAACAGAATAAACTGGTGAATATAATAGAATTAAGGTCAAAGAAAGGGAGGGGACTGATAATTCTCAGGGGGAAAGAGGTGAGGGCGGTGCAGGTAGAGACTGGACAAAAACCATACACCTATGGATGAGGACAATGGGAGGGAGGTAAGGGTAGAGGGTGGGGTGGGAACCGGGTGGAGGGGAGATATGGGTGGAAAAAGAGGAACAATTGTAATAATCTGGACAATAAACATTTATTAAAATTAAAAAAGAAAGGAACAGAGAAGAACTCCAAAAACAATCAGAAAATAATAAAATGGCAATAATTACATACCTATCAATAATCACTTTAAATGTAAATAGATTAAATGCTCCACTCGCAAGAGGAATGAATAAAGTGTTATCCTAATATATAAAAACTCTGGGTCCCTCACTACCTGGAAGTCAGTCCTGCAATCAGTGCTGGTTTGGTTTGCCGTGGCAACCCAGCACTGAATGCTGCAGCTGCAGGCATGGTGACCCAGCACTGACTGCTGAGGGGGCTGCTACTCAGGCCTGGAGAGAAACCTGAAGACAGAAGCAGGGTCTGATCCATAGCCACACCTCCATTTCTCTCTAGGCCTCCTGCTGATTAGGCCCTATTGATAGGCCCAGAGATGCTAATTGGCATAGAAACTGATGAATCAGAACCAAATCTGGGTGAAGTGTAAGGAGCCAATGGCTACCTAGGAGGCAGAGCTTTGGACACTGACTGGCATAAAAGCCGACCAACCAGAAACAAATTGAGTGGCAGAGGAGGGCAGTTGGAGGCGAGATCAGGCTTGCAGGGGAGGGCAGTTGGGGGCGAGATCAGGCAGGCAGGGGAGGGCAGTTGGGGGCGAGATCAGGCAGGCAGGCAGAAGCAGTTAAGGGTGATCAGTCAGGCAGGCAGAGGTGTTAGGGAAGTGGTCGGCAAACTGCGGCTCTGTTGACTAATGAGTTTGCTGACCTCTGGGACAGGGGTTTAATCGCAAGGAACAACAACAGCCTGTAATTATTGGAATTAAGAGTCTAGGTCAGTGGTCGGCAAACTCATTAGTCAACAGAGTGGAAAATCATGGCTCATGAGCCGCATATGGTTCGTGAGCCACATTTTGCTAATCACTGGGTTAGGGGCAATCAGGCAGTCAGGCAGAGGCAGTTAGGGGCGATCAGGCAGGCAAGTGAGCGGTTAGGAGCCAGTGGTTCCAGATTGCGAGGGGGATGTCTGACTTCCGGTTTAGGCCCAATCACACGGGGTCACCAATTGGAGAGGGTGCAGGCTGGGCTGAGGGAACCCCCACTTCATGCACGAATTCGAATTTTGTGTACCAGGCCATTAGTGTATGTATGTGTGTGTGTGTGTGTGTGTGTGTGTGTATATATATATATATATATATATATATATATATATATGAAAATATTACTTGGCCATAAAAAAGAATGTAATCTTACCATTTGTGACAGCATGGATGGACCTAGCAGATATTATGCTAAGTGGAATTAGACAGAGAAAGACCAATACCATCCCCACTTAATATGTGTAATCTAAAAAGCAAAATAAATGAAGAAGCAAGACTAAAATAACTTCATAGATGCAGAGAACAAAATGATATTTGCCAGATGGGAGGAGGCTTAGGTGGCTCGATGAAAACAGTGAAGGTATTATAAGAAGTACAAATTAATTATGGGGATGTAAAATACCGTTTAAGGATTTTAATCAATAATATTATACCAATTATACATGTGTCAAGTGGGTGAAAAATGTATGTAATCATTTTGTCAGCTATCTAAATGTCTAACTACTATGTGGTACAGTTGAAACTAATACAATATTGAATGTCAACTGTAATTAAGAGTAAAATTTTTTTTTAATTAAAAGTTAAAAAATTTTAAGTGGAAAAAATACTACTATGTCCCAATTTCCTCTTTAACTCTAAAGTCAAACAGTTCTTACAATAAAAGAGCAATCCATACCATTTACCCATGACCATCCTTTAAAAATAACTAAAAGAAAGAAAACCAAGGAAGGCACTTGCTTTGCTTAGTCTTCTTATAGGTTGCATCATTATGTATTGTGTTCAAGGTGACTCACAGGTTACTGATTTGCTGATTAGTATTTCACAATCTAATCTTTATACAGTGGAACATTATTCATCCATGGAAGAGAATTAAACTTATTATCCAGCAAAAAAATTATTCATGACCATTTATTTTTCACTCTTTCAAATATATGTAGGGAGACCTGGTGTGTGTCAGGTGCGTTGTGAGCAAAATAGGAGAATGGGGCCTCCCTGCAAGGTTTATTTTCTTTTCCCCCACAGTTGTCTTTATGGTACATGGCAGGAATATAGTACTATTGTCTTTGAAGAAAACTATACAGCACAGCAGACATAGCACATCCGAGCACAGTACATTCATTCAATTCTCTCCCACCAAAATGAAACAATTATCACATTTGGGATCCTGGGTTTTCCTGCTCATTTTAAATTCTGTAACATTCAAGAAGTTCAAGGCAGGAAATTAAGGTAAAGCTAGACCTGTAGTTACTTACTATTATCCATGAGTCAGATAAAACAACAGAATACTGTATACAGAAAATATGAGAGCTACATGTACAAGTCAATGGTGAATCAATGTTTTTAAGAGCTTTTGCATACATGGATATTTCCACAGCTGCAAAACCAACTACTGCAGAAGTACATGCTGAGCACACATTTACAATTTAGTAAAGCTGGAAAGAATTTTATTTTTGTAAAAACGAAGTAGGGTGTGGTTCATTTTCTTGCCAAAGGGCTATTCTATTCCAAGATACTGGTGTCTGCTGACCTTCATTTATAGGCTGAGCAATGTTCTATTTAAGTAAAATTAACTCATTGTGGGCACTTTTTTAGGATGCGATAATTATTGCAAAGAAATAACAATGTTTAAATTTGATTTGTTCTTAGTTTAGATTTGATTATATTGGGTTATAAATGAATGTCTTTGTTGGCACAAGGTTTAAATTTAGAAATTACTTTATGTTCAGAAAAGAGGCGGTGAGAATGTGTGAGGGTGTGCGCGTGGTGTGAGCGTGGTTGTGAGACAGTGCAAAGGAAAAAAAAGAAAAGAGGCCATATTTAAGTTCATTTTCTGCATATGAGGATATTTTTAGGTTTCATGAAATCAAACATTACTTTTGTGTTTTTCTCTTTTACTAGACTGCAGAAGTATCATCGATCTTTGTAGCTCTAGCACCTAAGCGACTTCATTAAACTTTTATTTAGTTGAATGGATAAAATCATTCCACAGACTAAGATATTGTCTGTATTACTATCCTTGGCTAACTATAATTCCATTTTCTGTTTGTACTTTCTCAATATATACTTGAGAACTTCGGTAATATTTTATTTTATTTTAACTTTTCAGTGATTTATTTCCTATTGTGAGTTTCAGTTCTTTTTTAAAAAAATTTATTTTATTTTTATTTTTTCCCTATTGCCTTCCCCACCCCCTAGTACATGTCCTCTCCCATCCCTCCCCTCCACCCTCCACATTGCCCTGTATCCACTGGCTATGCCAACACACATGTACACAAGTCCTTAGGTTGATCTCCTACAGGCCCCTCCTCACCTGCCTTCCCACTGTAGCACAACAGTCTGTTCATTGCTTCTTTGCCTCTGCATCTGTTTCTCCCCACCCCCTGATTCTTGTCTTTAAAAACATCTTGCCCCTGTAGGCTAGAAATAAACCCACAAGAGCAAAAGAAAAATGTCTGAGTCCAAATTTCAATGTCTGATAGCTTTGAGTTCCAGTTTTAATGTCAAACAGTTCCTTATGTGTACATGTCATCAGTGGTATCTGGAGAGTGGACAAATGGTGGCAATGCCGGTCCGATCCTCTCTCTGATTTGGTCCTAGGCATCCTGTAGGGATGCACAGCTGCTGCTGACTGCTCACATGGCAAGGCATCGTCCCCGTCTTCCATCTCTGGACTGTTTCTCCTCTTGCCTTCAGTAATATTTTAAAGTTTTCCTGAGTTTTACATCTATTTGTAAATGGCTTACAAGCCTTCTTTTACATAATACATATTTCAAGGTATTTATTTACATATCAGCCTTCTGCTTGGTTTTACAGAAATTTTCTGTGATTAGGAAAGTTCTCCTCCTTCTGCTAACCCTTATGAATATATTTTAGTTTGTTTTTTAATTCCGCCCATATGTTTTTATTTTATTTTATTTATTTTTTATATAATTTATTGATTTTTACAGAGTGGAAGAGAGAGGGATAGAGAGTTAGAAACATCGATGAGAGAGAGACATCGATCAGCCGCCTTCTGCACACCCCCCATTGGGGATGTGCCCGCAACCAAGGCACATGCCCTTGACCGGAATCAAACCTGGGACCCCTCAGTCCGCAGGCCGATGCTCCATCCACTGAGCCAAACCAGTCTTGGCCCCCCATGTGTTTTTCATTGATTCTAGAGAGAGAGGAAGAGAGAGGGAGAGAGAAAATGGGTGTGAGAGAGAAATGTCAATTGGTTGCCTCATGCACACGCCTCAACCGGGGATTGAACCCACAACCCAGGTATGTGCTCTGACTGGGAATTGAACCAACGACCATTTCGTGCACAGGGTGACACTCTTAACCACTGAGAAAACAGCGGCTAGGGCTTTAATTGTCCACCTCCCCTGGAGGTCCAACTAATGCTAGAATATTTGGATTTAACACATGACATCAAATGCATGGGTTAGTTTATATATTTAAACATATAAACCTAACAATATTACTTTTTTTGCTATCCACACTTAATGATAACTTGGCTATTATTGTTTTTAAATTACCATAATACAAAAATAAAATTTTAATTATTCATAAATACTTGCAAAAAAAGAAAAAATGATTTCACTGTAGCTGTAAACCGGAGACCCATAAACTACTCAAAATATATATATTTAATTTATTGTCTAAATTTTTACATATGTCTCCATTTTTCCCGATTAGCCCCCCACCCCTTCAAAATATTTCTTGAATGTGCCAATGTCCTTTATCATTTCCTGGTTTTTCTCTTTGAAAACTTCCACTGGAAGAAATAATGGGCATCATAAATTTATGATTAATATGTTTTGGATTCATCCATTTCTAAAGGCTACAAGTCCTCTTGGAAAGCTATTAATTTAATTTATAACCTTCTGCCATATCCAGCATTTTTATGTTTTAACTAATTTATTTTATCTTTTCTCCCATTTTTTTAAAGGTAAACTTTCTGGCATTCACATTTTTACAATTTCTACTATTGTAGAAACACTGAAGAACTTAAAGCATTTTTTCCTCCCTACAAAAGTATTACTTTTCATTCTGATCTAAGCTATATTTGTTATTGACCATGAACTTATAATGGTATCTGCAATGTATTAAAAGAGTCATATTTCCAATTTTCTTTTGAGGGCCAGTTCTTTAGACTCTTGGATGGCATGTCCTCAGAAAAGAATAAATTAAATAGTAAAAAGCTTTCTGAGGTAAGCCAACCTGGAACTTTCTTAAAAATCCTTCACATTCACAATGAAAAACAATTGAAAGCAGTATTTTCACAATACCATTATAAAACAGAAAAAAATAAACGATCTTATTTATCTTACATGGTGACACTTAAGGAAAAGGGGTTTCGATTAAGAGAACAATGAAGAGGTAGGTAGAGAGATGTACACACCTAACAAAGATCATATCTAAGGCAACATTAACTGACTGGTAAATGGGAACATTTATTAAGTACCTACTAATATGCTAGTTTCCTTATAAATGTTCTCATTTGATTCTAAGGCCAACAATGTGACAAGAGGTATCTTCATTTTATAAATGGAGAAATTGAGATTTGGAGGACTTAAAAAAGAACTTCTTCAATGTCACAGAGATATTAAATAACAAAGCCATTTTATGCTAACATCCATTCTGACTATGAAATATAATATGTATATGATACCCCTCCCTGAAAAGACAAAAGGAGGTGGTTAGAGAGTTGTCAGGTAAAACCTTCCAACATGGTCCTTAGTGAGACTGCTGAAGTGCGGGGAGGAGAAAAATGTCAGGGCAGGTCTGTGAAGCAGCATGTCTAGAGAGGCATATGCAGTGTACAAGAAGCCATTGGAATAAACAAAATATTTAATACAAGTATTTGTAATTTGGGGAATCACGATATACTGAAACTAGGTACAAAGTAAGTGGCAGCATCAGAATTTTTACAATTGAATTTTTGATTAATAATACTATTTAAGCAACCTGAATGAAATAAAATGTTTTCATTTATTGAGTGATGGCAAGAGACCAATAGCCTGAGATTAAAGAAGCCTATCAACAAACAGTTGTTTAACCAACTCCAGGATGAAAAGTTTCTGTAGAAACCTGAAGGTTAATGATCACAAATAAGCTCTGTATGCTTTTTAAAAAACATATATTTTTATTGATTTCAGATAGGGAGAGGGAGTGATAGAAACATCAATGATGAGAGAGAATCATTGATTGGCTGCCTCCTGCACATTTCCTACTGTGAATGGAGCCTACAATGCGGGCATGTGCCCTGAGGAATCAAACTCGTGACCTCCTGGTTCATAGGTTGACACTCAACCACTGAGCCATGCTGGTTGGACTAAGCTCCATATACTTGAGCCAAGTTTTATAGCAACCCAAATCTACAGGTGACTGAAAAACAAACCTGTATGTATCACTTCCTCCACTAAGAGCTCTGTTTCAAAAAAGAGAACATCCTATAATTGTATACCGCACAGGATTCTACTTCATTCTGCTTTGCACCTGTTAATTAGATCAGAGGAAACCAAAATATTTCCAAGACATATACTTTACCTAAACCAGGTCCAGTTTGGTCAGTATGACAGGCTATCTAAAGAATGGCTTTTTTTAGTGTCACTGTTTGCAATCAAGGCTCTTTTTGCTTAAGACAATGTTTAACTTCCAGAGATTGTCAAAGGAATTCATGTTTAAAAACAAAAAAACTCTTGCAATTTCTATGTATTTATCTCAAAGAAATAATCAGTCACAAAATGGTTCTTGCCCAAGGAAGTTCCGTGAAGCCCTTTTCAAAAGATATGAAAAAAAAAACCATAATCATCCAACAACCTGGAATCAGTAAAAAAGATTTTGAAATATCCATTATATAGATTATCATCCAGTGATTTTAAACTTTAAAAAATATTTGATTACATGAAAACATGTTCAGAATGCAGTAAGTGAGAAAATGGGATAAAACTGTATGTGCCATATGATCCCAATTGTAAAAATACCTAACTTTCTCTAGACACAGGAAATAGATAAAATATATAAAGAAGTGGTAGGTGGTACAATTTTGAGTAATTTAAATTTTCTTATTTATAAACCCTGTTATGTTTTTAAGATTTTTATAATGGCCTTATATTTCTTTAATCCAAAGTAAAGTGATTAAAAACATCTTAAGTATGCACCACTTAGGACACTTTTCCAGTGTCTTAGTTTACTTTAATAACTTTTAGATGACCAAATCATACATACTGACTTTTATAGCATCAGAATATATAATCCAGGAACCATTTCCTGTAATTTTCACCTCTGAGAAAACACTGTTCAGTCTATAATGATAATTCTCCCTGACCTGAAATATAAGCCCCAAAATACAAAAAAAGACTTTCAAGAAATGGCAAAGGAAAATGTGCAAGCAAATTAAGAAATACGGGGGAAAAGCTTAAAAATTATACTCATCTCTGAAAGACAATGTATCATTCAGTGTGAATAAGAAAAGAAAAACAGATCCAGAGACAGAGAAACATCGATCAGACAGACCCTCAAACCTCAGAGGGAAGGTAGAGGAGGGTGGGGGTAAGGGGTAGAGATCAACCAAAGGACTTGTATGCATGCATATAAGCCTAACCAATGGACAGACAACAGGGGGGTGAGGGCAGGAGTGGGGGACATGGGGGGTAATGGGAGAATAAGGACATATATGTAACACCTTAATCAATAAAGAAATTAAAAAAAGAAAGAAAATGTCAATCTGGCCCAGCGGTGATACTCAGTGGTTGAGCTTAGACTTAAGAACCAGGAATTTGATGCCTAGATTCCTGATTGGGGCACATGCTTGGGTTGTGGGCTCAATTCCCCTCAGGGGACTTGCAAGAGGCAGAATCGATGATTCTCATGATTGATGTTTCTATCTCTCTCTGCCTACCTCTCTGAAATCAATAAAATATATTCTTTAAATGTCTATCTGAGTGCACACTATGTAATCAGAGCATATAATATAGAACACAATAATATCAATATTCAAAGCTATAATACTATCCCATAAATTTTATTTTATAGAAATTAAAAACTTTAGCTTAGCCAGTGTGGATCAATGATTGAGAGTCGGCCCATGAACCAGGAAGTTAGGGTATGATTCAGGTCAGGGCACGTGCCCAGGTTGCTGCTTCAATCATGAGTACAGGGTGTGCAGGAGGCAGCCTATCAATGATTCTATATCATCATTGATGTTTCTATCTCTGTCCCTCTTCTCGCTTCCTCTCTCTGAAATTAATGAATTTTTTTAAATAAAAAAATTTTTTTAAAGAAAGTAAAAGCTTTTTAAATAAATATATATAACAGTTTAAGAGAACCAGTTATATTTTCAGTGAAGATAACAAAAAATTTGCTATCAATATTTTAAACCAGAGATGGTAGAAATCAAAGCTTTGATTTAAAAAAAAAAAAGATTTTGCCGAGGCCGGTTTGGCTCAGTGGATAGAGCTTTGGCCTGGGGACTGAAGGGTCCCAGGTTCGATTCAGGTCTGGGGGCATGTATCTCGATTGCGGGCGTGTCCCCAGTGGGGGGCGTGCAGGAGGCGGCTTATCAATGTCTCTCTCTCATCGATGTTTCTGGCTCTCTGTCCCTCTCCTTTCCTCTCTATAGAAAATCAATAAAATATATTTAAAAAAAAGATTTCTGTTAGCAAAAAAGGAGCTATTTTTCAGAACTAGTCCTATGATACCAGGTTATTTTAAAAGTCCTTTAACCCAGGGCTTCCTGCTTATTTCATTTTTTTAAATTTTTATTTTTTCTGCCAACTTATTTTCATTTTAATTAACTTCTATCACTTTAAAAGTGATATTTTAACAAATGTCATCAAACATAATTTTAACCAAAGGAAAAAAAAATGCATAACTCAAAAGAACAGTTAAAGAACCATCATATAATTGGCAAAATTATAATAAACATTAAAAATCAATTCCAAATTAACAGATTTGATGGTAATGGATGAAAATGGCCCATCTTTAAGAAGAAAGACAATGACCCATTTAGCCCAACACGTTTGTTTTTCAAGTGAAGATTTATATTAACTTTTCACCTTTTCTGTGTTAATGATGGCACAGACCCTTAAATATACAGATTATCTTCATTATGCACGTTTGCATACTTGCATGTTGTCCTCCCAATTATAAGGAGGAACACTTGATTTTTCATGAGCAATTTTACACAAAACCTCCTATTACAGCCAATCACAAAACTAAGAACGAAGCATGATTAGCCAACAGATTCTGTAATGATTAATAATGAACATCAAAACATTGCTCAGTAGTCCTTGAGAAAGGTCTACCACCTGTGGTAGCCTGTGAAAGCCACCATCACATTAATGGCTTTCACAGGCTACTTGGCACAGTAGAGGGTATAAAAATATGAGAAAGTATTATGTATAGATTTTTATTCTCTTGTTATCAACCACTTCTCTTATTTTTCATTATAATATGTCTGGCTTTATTTCTCCTTTGCTCATGAAATTGGATGGCTGGAGAACTTTTACAGACAAGTACAAATGTGGCAAGACTTAAGTGATGAGAACTCTACCATTTCTATAAATTCTTATTAAAGCTCTAGTGTTTCTATGATATACTACTACAGTACTTTGAATTTATATAGCACCTGTCTGCTGAAGAGCCAGGGCTTACATAGCTCACTTAACCTTTCAGCATGCCTGTGAAATACATAGATTGGAAACAGATGGCTAACAAATATGAACAGAGACCTTCCAAGATTTACTTAAGATGGGCTTTCTGTCCAAACTGTAGAGGACTAAAAGGCCCTGGATTCCACACTCAATGCCTTTTTCAATTAACACTATCACCTTTCTATCAAACAAATTTCAACACTGGTAGGAAAAATTAAGTTTTCTCATAATATAAAATCAGTTGGTTTAATATGTCAAAAATCCTTGTTAAGAAATGATATAAAAGGTACCTATATATTTTAAAGAACTAACATTAATTCTGGAATAAGCCAGTGGTGATCATCAACTTGCCAACAAGTTATTTAACTTGGTTCAATAAAGTTGCATTGAAAGTTGAAAATTCAAGTGATAAATATAACTAAAAAGTTATAAATATAACTATAAGCCAGGCTATAACTATTTGAAAAAAGAAAATTCCGGGAAACCAAAAACCTTGAGCTATGCCCTCATTTCATAAATGAGAAAATTCATGGTGTCTGGCACATGTATGTACTCAATGTTAGTTATCAGTATAATAATTTTAAGTGGCTTTTTCAAGGTAAAACTATGAGTCAGTGGCAGAGCCATGTCTAGAATCCAGTTCTTCTGAAGCCAATTCCCACATACTTCCCCGCTAGTATTTTCATTTTCATTTAACCAGAATGCTTTTCACCCTTAAATCAGTTTATACTCAATAATATTTGTCCTTCAAGTGCTAAAAATAAGGCAAATTCAATATTAAACATATTGAATGTTTTGAAACTGCCTCACCTCCATAACTAACTACAAGTTGGCTCAAGTATTATCTGATCTTTTCCTAAGGATGACATTTCATGATTAGCCAAGCCATAACTTTAACCAAAGTTCTTTCATAACTAAATACAGCTAGTTGTGACCACTGGTGTCTAAAAGAGCTTCCAACAGTGTAATGTATCCAAAAAGCTTTTGAAACTTCCAACACATTGAACATATGTTAAATGTTACATCACTCCTTAGATTAATTTATACAGACTCAGAACATAATCTAGCTGTTTTCTTCTAAATTGAGTTTTATTATTTTCACATATCAAATTTTCCACCCCCTGGATTACTTTTCACCAAAAAAGAAATTATCATATGAGCCAGTATAAAATGATTCTAAAAACAGATACCCTGGTTGTCATGAATAGATAGATGTTCACTTGTAATTTTATACCAGCTACTTCTGGAATCTGAACTAAATAGCAAAAACAGTTTTATACACATTCCACCTAGATTATCCTATATCAAAGACAATAGCAAATTCATGAATTTATCATATGTGCTAAGAATATTATGTTAGTAAATTCCTTGGAAAGGCAAGTAGAAATAATGCCTAAGACAGAATATGGAATAATGACTGGCAAGTGGATTTTTTTTCCTTTTTCCTGTCAGTTTCACCAAAAATAATCATATTAGTGCTCAAGCACCATGGCCAAATTATCTTCCCTCTTAGTTCGGTGTTCAACCGCTGAGCCACACCAGCCAGACTGTACCGTCCTTTTTGAGGTTAAATATTTATTAGAAGCTCAATCTAGAGCCCTGGTCAGGTAGCTCAGTTGGTTAGAATGTTATCCTTATCTGCCAAAGTTGCAGGTTTGATAGGGAAACAACCAATGAATGCATAAAGAAGTGGAACATCAAATCTATGTCTTCCTCTAAAATCAATCAATAAAAAAATTAAAGAAGAAATTCAATTTAAAATTATATTGTCATCTCACTTCCACTGGTGGGAAAGGGTTGTTATCTACTAGTGTAGTTAACTCCAGTAACTGCAGGTGCATTTTAAACCCATTTCCAGCTAATGTGTGCCCCAAGGCTAGGCCTTGGGATCAGAACAATGTGCTTAAAGTAGTTCTAGTTTTTAGGCTCAGAAACCCAAGCACAGCAGAAAAATGAAGTGCTGGAGTTAATCAGAGGTTGCTGCAGTAGACAAAGGGTTTTTGGCTATCGCATATAAAGCCAAAATTTCTTAATGTTCCCAGTTTCATTTTTAGCTGCCCTAGTTGTTTTCAACGCTGCATCCATTTTTGTGAATAAGTAAAGCTTTTAAACTCATGACCTCAGAGATTCCTCTGCCCATTTCTATACTCTGCAATATATAATCTGAACACCAAAACTGCCACGTATTTCCTACAGCAACCATAATTTGGGCCACAAGGGTGGGTATTGGTCAAGATGGGAGTTGTTTCAGCACCCTCTCATTATTCTACCAAACTTTTGACAGGCAAAGACCTAACCAAATCAACTTGTCAAATTTTGTGTCCACTCTTTTTGTTCCTGATTTCTTGTTTTGGAAAGTGAAATCCTTTCTTTTTTTTTTTTAAGAAATATTTTTATTGATTTCAGAGAGGAAAGGAGAGAGAGAGAGAAACATCAATGATGAAAAAGAATTACTGATTGGCTTCCTTGTACACACCCCACATTGGGGATTGAGTCCGAAACCTGGCATGTGCCCTTGAACTGAATGGAACCCGGACCCTTAAGTTGGCAGGCTGACTATCTATCTACTGAGCAAAACCAGCCAGGACTGTTCCTGATTTCTGATCCAATTAATTCCAAATGAGAAAGAAGTGGCTAATTTAATTTTTTCTTTTATTAGTTTTTATTTTTCAATTACAGTTTACATTAAATATTATTCTGTATTAGTTTCAGGTATACAGCATAGTGGTTAGACAACCATATACGTTACAGTGTTTCCCCCCAATATTTCCAATACCCACCTGACACCATACATAGTTATTACAATGTTATTGATTATATCCCCTTTGCTGTATTTTACATCCTCGTGACTATTTTGTAATTATCAATCTGTATTTCTCAATCCCCTCCCCTTTTCCTCCCAGCCCCCCACATCCTTCCCCTCTGGCAACCAACTGATGGTTAATTGTTGTAAAGAGATAATCAATCCACCACCTTCAAACAGAACACTACAATTAGAATATAGGCCAGACCCAGGAATATGGACAAAGCCTTATTTTTTAACATTATCTTAGAAGCTATAGCTTCAAATTCATCAGTTAGAGATGAAATAGGGTATGAATAAAATAACAATTTTCCTAGAAAATAATTAGAAATTTCTTTAAAATTTAGAAAAGCCATCACTAGATTGAAGGCTCATGGGAGGGCGGTATATGTCCCAGCACAAACATATCTCAAACCCTTATTTTAAAAACCATTCCTGTTTTTATTTTGGATAAAATCTGAGCACTAAATTCCCTCTCTGTGTCCCTCATTCAAATTCAAGTAGAATTCCCTCAAGTAGAATTCCCTCAAGTAGAGGCTAGTTCATACTCCCCTCCTCTTTTCTTGAGGCTGTAGTTTTTGGAATTTGGGCTTCAGCCATTACATTCCAATCTTAAAGTCAAAAGAAGTCATGTGACCATTACCCTAGGGATATCAGACTTTAGGCACGTGATGGCTACTGGCATGTGTGGGACTCCTACCACTTCGTTGGAATTCGCTGTGAATTGCATCTCCAGAATCAAATCTAGGCTTCCAATCACATTGTGACATCCAGCTAAGTGGAGTAGTGCTTACCTCTCAATAATTTTTAACTTCACCTACGTTTTCTACCTACTGTGTGGCCAGCCAGGCTCTCTTCCCCATCCCCCACCCGTGATAGCAGGGCAGGCACCCTGAGCATCTTGTCTATGTGATCCTAAAAGGCAAGACTCTCCAACCCAGTTAGTCCTAAGTTAACTTTCTGCAGCACTAGGGATGTAATACACAGCAGGTGAGGAGCAAGAAGCACCGTGTACGGCATTAACCCCACTCTATTTCCCGGGCTGGGATCATCTCCTGCCCTGGAGTGAGGCCAAAGGAGCAGCCCGCAAACGAAAGCCGGAGCAGCGGCGGCGGCAACTTTGGAACTGGCGAGAAGTCGGGGCGGGGGTGGTCGGCGTCCCCCAACCTCTCATTACAGCGCTTCAGGATAGCGGGTGGAGAAAAGTAAATACCCGCAATTGCAGCTGATGGGGGGGGAGGGGTAATACCCCTCTTCCCACAGCCTCTAGGGCTGTGCCTTCCAGGGCACCCCGAGAGGTCCCTGGTTGCTTCTGTCCCGACCACGCGCTCTGGCTACAGAGCCAGAGGAGCTTTTGAAGGGAGCCGACGGGCGACGGGGGTGGGGAGGAGGAGAACAGAAAGGTACAGAACCGATGGCTTGGGAGATGTTCGGCTACTGAAAGGGAAAAAGTGCTTACTCATAGGGAGACGCGGTGAGAACACAACGCTTTTGCTAAGGGCACGGGAAGCAGGCGGACAGGACGGCGGGCCACAGGAGCCTCCACCCTCCAGGGGACGCGGTACCCCCAAGCACCCAGGGGCGGCGTGAGCCCGCGAGGTCACCAGAGGCGGCGGAGCGAGGGGCGGAGGCGTCGCGGGCTGTGGGCTCCAGGATTTCCTGAATCCGGAGCAGAGCGGGGCGGGGGTGAGGAGGGGGGGGTGCTGGGTGGTGGCAGTAGCTGGAGAAGGACGACAGAGGGAAATTACGAGCTTGATTTCCACTTCGGGGCCATGGCCACGCTAGGGAAGAAGGGCAAGTGTTGGAGTCGGGGACTCCAGCTCAAGGTTGGCAACAAGTCAAACAACTACAGGGAAAGAACCTTCTCTCTAGTGAAGAGCAGAAAACGTGCTTGCAACGGGTGCTGGTCTAGGGGAACACTGTCACTCCCATTCATCCCTGACGGTAATGAACGCCTTGGCACCCAAGGGCTAGAAAAGAGATTTTTGCAGTCCTCCCCCACCATCCTACCCTCTGTTCCCCGCCCCCCCCCCCCCCCCCGGGAGAGGCACGTTCCTAACTGAGGTTCCGGGAGATGCTCTACCCGGACCCACTCTTGCCAACGCCCCAGCACACCCCCGGCCCTGGTACTCTCTGGTCCCGACAATGCACTTACCTAAAGTCGAAGAGTACCGGTTCTGGGCCGACCGCCGCGCTCAGACAACTTCTGCCTCTCAGAATCTTTGCGGCTGCGGTTCTAAAACCAGCACGCCCTCCCCTCCAGCCAGCCCCTCCGCCCCTGGGCCTATGCTATTGGTTCGGGTGGTGCTTGCAGGCGGCCTGGGAACCAGGAAGCCGATTGGGCCACGAGCCTGTCACATCAGCTGAGTGGAGAGTTGGGAGAATAATCACCAGACCCGCCGCCCGGGAGCGATGGGCACAGGAACCCTCTGGCGGGGATCTGAGATTGCTCCCGCGCCTGCTTCTCCTTCTCCCTGGTTGAGATTAGAAAAGTCCACAGTGTTAAAAAAAATCTTTTGGAATAAATGAAAAGATGAGAATGTCAGGAACGAGAGTTTGAATGCCACCAAAACCCCTATTTAAATCTATGGACAGTACAGTTTCTCCCCGAAATCTTGAAGAGAATGTCGGTATGGGAAGGGACATTTCTAGTAGTTTTATTGGCTCCAGTCAGCCCAGCTGCGGAGCAGCGCAGAGGGAAAACTTCAGCAATTCTCCTTTTCCTTAGGAGGTCTGGGGAGCAGATTATGGACAGGACGGGACTCTTAAGTGTTTAGCTTCGGGCTCAGTAAACTGTTCACCAAAATCACCTGTCTGGTATGTATGTATGTCCATGCAAAAAGAGGTGAGGTGGGAAGGGATGGTGGAACTAAAGTGCTTCCACTTCTTTGACTAGAAATGGACATCAATTCTCATCTGTCTCCTTTCACCAGAGAAAACTTGGACACAGGCTCTTGTTCCCAGAATACCTTTTCTTCTTTTAGCCCACGAGATTGCCTCCAAGCCATAGCTGACCTCTTTCATTAACACATGTAGAGGTGTACCCTCCTTATCTGCATTTCGATCCTTTGACTCATTTCAAGTCCAGAGGGCCAGAGTTGAGGGATTCTCCAGTAAGGTCTAGAGATTGACTTATGAGACAGCTGTAGAAGACAACGTTTAAATAAAATCTTTCCTGTTCCAGTAGGAACCATTTTGTTCAGGAAATGTGTGCTTGGAAATTTTCAAAATGAATTTAAAATTGGTTTAATTGCATCCCATTTTGTATGCATTTCAGGAAAAATGCCTGAAAAATTGAATTCTCTTATAAAGGACCCTCCTCCCCCACTTCATTTGCTGCAATTAATTTCTTTAGAGACATTAACCTGCAGTCAGGGCCAGGACTTCTTAAACGGGAGAGTGGAGCAGTTCACATAAGGCCTAAAGGCTAGACAAGCAGAGAAGGGGTTGGCACTGGGAAAAAGTCTTGTTAAATATTAATTAATGATTAACCAACTGGAAAACCTCATGAAAGGCACAGGAAGGTGAAAAAGAAATGAGAGGGCAATCATGCTTTTAGAAACATTACATTTCTGTTGTGACAGATTTTGTACTGGGTCAGGTTTGGGTCAGCACAAAAATAATAGTTTCAACAATACAGATTTCAACATGATGGTGTTAAGGTTAACTACAATGCCATGCACAGTTAAAATAGATTCCAAAATGAGATTACAGGTTTTCAATAATTGGCCCATGGTATAGTTTCTGTAATTCTTTACACTAAATATGATATTTCAGTTTTCTATCTTTTATGGTGCCTGTAAGTCACCAGTAAGGAGCTTCCACCTACTTCTTAAAAAAAGGTTTTTACTGATTGATTTGAGAGAGAAATATTAATTTGTTCTGCCCCGATGGGCTTTGGGTATCAAACCCACAACCTTGGGTTATCAGAACAAGGCTCTAACCAACTGAGCTACCTGGTCAGCACTGCTTTTAAACTTAAATTTACAGACTTAGCATGAAGGGACTCTACAAGCTAAGTTTTTAAAGGTTGGATATATGTATCATATTCTATTTTAGTTTATTTTTCAAGCTGTAGAATTTAGAATAAGTCAAAACATTAAGGATCGTATATACATATGCTATTTATACTTTCTTGTTTATTGTTGAAAAAAGCTTACATAAAAACTTTAATAAAAGTCTTCATTCATCACTAACTATTAGGATGCCATAATTCAGCTAGAATTTTTTTTGTCAAGGAATGTCATTTTAATGGAAGTGCACTGGTTCATAGCTTCAAAGCCATAGGTGCACAAGTGGTAGCACTACCTCTCTTTTTGGCCCTGGCTCTATAGTAAAACCTTATGTAAATATTCATATGATTACTTATAGAGTGTCATTTGAATATCATTTATTATTTATTTTTAAAATTACAGTTCATATTAAATTTATCCTATTTTAAATTAATGTATTATATGTGTATATATCTCCCCATTGCACACCGCCACCCTACTCCCATACATGCCCTTACCCCCCAGTATCTTGCTTCCATTGGTTATGCTTATATGCATGCATACAAGTTCTTCAGTTGACCTCTTATCTACCCCAACTCTAAATAACCTTCCCACTGTAATTTGACAGTCTGTTTGATGATTTACTGCCTCTGTATCTATCTTTTTGTTCATCAGTTTATAATGTTCTTTATTATCCATAAATGAGTGAGATCATGTGGTATTTTTCTTTCATTGACTGGATTATTTCACTTAGCATAATGCTTTCCAGTTTTAACCAGGTTGCTGCAAATGATAAGAATTGCTTCTTTTTTATGGCAGCATAGTATTCCATTGTGTAGATACACTATAGTTTTATGATCCAGTCATCTACTGACAGGCACCTAGGCTGTTTCAAAATCTTAGCTATTGCAAATTGTGCTGTTATGATCATAGGGGTGCATATATCTTTTCTGATTGGTGTTTCTAGTTTCTTAGGATATATTCCTAGGAGTGGGATTACTGGGTCAAATGTGAGTTCCACTTTTAGTTTTTTGAGCAAACTCCATACTGGTCTCCACAGTGGCTGCACCAGTCTGCATTCCCACCAGCAGTGCACG